>ML664183.1:1391403-1635984 GCA_007570785.1 Antilocapra americana
GTGTGTGTGTGTGTGTGTGTGTGTGTGTGTGTGTGTGTGTGTGTTTTGCTCTTTTGAATAAACACAAAATGGGAAACTTTCCACTTGTGTATTAGCATCTTCTCACATTTCCTGGAGCTGGAGTCTGCCTTCACCCCTGAATTTTATTCACTAACTGTATTTACCTGTGACAAGACCATGCCAGAAATTAACAGCATATATATTTTTCAAAATATACTTTGAGAAAGAGTAATTTTTTTTCATATAAAATGTTTTAATGTTTACAAATGTCCAGTAAACATTATGGTTCTTCCTTGCTGAAATAATCTAAAATGGTGACAGAAATGGAATTAATTGTTGGTAATGACAGCATTCATTTTGTGTTCATTGGCTTCTCCTATGCAGCACAAGGTTATTTTGTTTCAAAGCATTCACAGTGGCATTTAGTAAACAATTTGGAGGTCTATCAGAGCTACATTAAGCCTTCTCTCCAATTTCAGTAGGATGGATAAAAATGTTTCTTTTGGGGACCTACATAAAGCATTCTGCTACATTAACTTGCCTTCCTTCTTCTGAGAGCAAATTTATATTCTGCTTAGGAGGTCATGAGTCAGAGATCTGGAGATCTAAACTAATCCTGATGTGAAAATTTCAGCTATGACCCCAGAAATCTTCCTCAAAATGTCTTGCCTTGATAGTCAGAAAAGATATCCAGGATAAGAACTGAATTCATCAGCAAGAATTTCTGCAGTTGATTTTAGCTTCCTTCTGATTTGCAGAAGTGATGTTTTGCTTTATTCCTTTTTAGCTTTCTTTTCTCTATTTTTTTAACTTACAACCATAGTCCTTGGCACTTTTCTTCCTTTCTTTCTACTGTCTTTTCCCTCACTTTCTACCATCTTAAATAGAATGAATTTTATAAATTCTAATTTGTCAGTATCCTCTGACTTAAATAAAGCTAGGAAATAGAAGAAAACATAAAATTGCTATCCTAAGAATGCTAAGTATCAGCGGAAATTTTAGCTTAAAAAATAAGCAAGACTGATAGTGTAGAAAGAGTGTGTGTGTGTGTGTGTGTGTGTATACATGCATGCATGTATGCTCAGTTGCTTCAGTTATGTCTGATCCTTTGCAACCCCATGGACCACAGCCCACCAGGCTCCTCTGTCCATGGGATTCCCAAGGCAGGAATACTGGAGTGTGTTGCCATGCCCTCCTCCAGGATATCTTCCCAATCCAGGGACTGAACCTGCGTCTCCTGTTTCTCCTGCATTACAGGCAGATTCTTTACCACAGAGCCACTGAGGAAGCCCTATATACATGCATATACATACACATATACATATCTGGGTGTACATATGTAACTTACTATATGTAGTAAATTATACTGAAATACTAAGTAGATTATACTAAAATACTAATTATACAAAACACCAAGTTATATCTTTTTTATTTATTTATTTGTCTTTACATTATTGTGTTGGTTTTGCCATACACTGACATGAATCTGCCATGACTGGATTTTTGTGTTCTTGTTCTCAGCTGGATCAGGTATGAACTCCATTTACCTAACACCATATTGAAATGGTAACCGTCATGCCCTCACTTGTATTTTTCACCTCCTATATATTCCCTAGTCACCTGAAATCTAGTATCTTCCTTCATCATTCCCCCAAAATTGTTCTCTTAAAGGTTAGAAATAACCTTTGAATTGTCAGATGCAATTATTTTTGACAGTCTTTATCTGGTCTCAAGTCTATATAACTTGACTGTTTTGAGTATTTTCTGCTTAAAACTCTGTACTTTAACTTTTTTTTTTTGCTTCCCATATGATTGTTTATTTTTTTTATTTTTTTTAAATTTTCTTTACTGTACTTTAACTTTTATGGAATCACTCTTTAGTTCTTTGGCTACTTCTCGTATGGTCCATCAGTCCTATACTGCAACCTCTTTCTTAAGAGTAGGTGTCAAAAGAAAGTCCTGTTCTTCCACCCTCTTCTCTCCTCATGCAATTTTTGTTCATGGATAATGCTAGCTATTTATACATGTGAAATTTCTGCCTATGTGAGTAAATATAAACCTGATAAATATAAACCACAAGGCTGGCTAGACCTTTTCCTGAACTACAACTGAAGCTTTAAATTGACTACTAGGCATCAACACTTGGACAGCATATAGGTACTCAACAAGCTCCCATAACAAGTTCTTGTTTTCTCAAGATATGATGTCCCACTTGTAAAGGATATATATATTAATTATACTCCTAAATGTTAACACACATTAAGTGTTCCCAGAGCTTTATGTATAATGTCATTTAATACTTGCAACTACCTTTCAAGGTAAGTAATATCATTATAGTTATTTTAAATGAGACACAGAAAAGCTAAATAGTTTTCTAAAGTC
The DNA here is from genome assembly GCA_007570785.1 of Antilocapra americana. Classification (NCBI taxonomy): domain Eukaryota; kingdom Metazoa; phylum Chordata; class Mammalia; order Artiodactyla; family Antilocapridae; genus Antilocapra; species Antilocapra americana. Next base: position 1,393,786 of record ML664183.1, read on the forward strand.
ATCAGCTAGATGTTAGCAAACCCTGACTCTGAACTCAATCTGGCTGAATGCATGTTCTTAAAATCTACTTTATGAAGGCAAAAGAGAAGAATTAAAAAAGCTGGCTTAAAACTCAACATTCAAAAAGAGAAGATCACTGCATCCAGTCCCATGACTTCATGGCAAATAGATGGGGAAACAATGGACACAGTGAGAGACTATATTTTCTTGAGCTACAAAATCACTGCAGTCATGAAATTAAAAGATGCCTACTCATTGGAAGAAAAGCTATGACAAACCCAGACACCATATTAAAAAGCAGAGAAATTACTTTGCTGACAAAGTAATGCCAACAAAGGTCCATATAGTCAAAGCTATGGTTTTTCCAGTAGTCATGTATGGATGTGAGAGTTGGACCATAAAGATGGCTAACGTGGAAGAATAAATGCTTTTGAACTGTGGTGCTGGAGAAGACTCTTGAAAGTCCCTTGGACTGCAAGGAGCTCAAACCAGTCGATCCTAAAGGAAATCAATCCTTAATATGCAGGGGAAGGACTGATGCTGAAACTGAAGCTGCAATACTTTGGCCACCTGATGCAAAGAGCTGACTCATTAGAAAAGACCCTAATGCTTGGAAAGATTGAAGGCAGGAGGAGAAGGAGATGACAGAGGATGAGATGGTTGGATGGCATCACTGACTCAATGGACTTGAGTTTAAGCAAGCTCCAGGAGATGGTGAAAGATAGGGAAGTCCTGCGTGTTGCAGTCTATGGGGTAGCAAAGAGTAGGATGTGACTGAGCAACTAAATCGAATTTTGTAGAAAGGTGGGGATGGAAGAAAGATGGAGAAAGAAAGAGCCCTTAAGTAAAGAGTTTCAGAATTATACTATTTATTGGAATATTTGTCTTTATGCAGCCAGATTGAAAATTCACTAAAATTTGTGTTGATATATACACCATCGGTGATTTAGTTAGTTATTGTTGTTGTACTATTCCCCTGAAACGGAGGCCGATTTGTAAATATATGTTAGTTTCCTCATTGTTTTTATTGTTGTTCACACATAATCATAAACATTAGAGCTAAAAAATATCTTGGGAACCATCTAGAAAAATCTGTTTTATAAACAGGACTAGAGTGTTCAAGTAATGATCTGCAGTCACAGACCAAGTTAGTGACTGAACCAAGACTAGAATCTAGATCTTAAAACATCTAGCCCCTTGTCTATTGTGAAAGTGAAAGTTGCTCAGTGGTGTCCAACTCTTTGTGACCCCATGGACTATACAGTCCATGGAATTCTCCTGGCCAGAATACTGGAGGCGTTAGCTGTTGCCTTCTCCAGGGGATCTTCCCAACCCCAGAATTGAACCAAGATCTCCTACACTGTATGCGGATTCTTTACCAGCTGAGCTACCAGGGAAGCCCTCTTTATTTTTTTCTGATTTCGAGTTTATTGTAGTACATCTTATACACCACACACACACACACACACATATGCACATATATATATACACATAAATATATTTCATAAAAATGTAGTACTTGAAAATAGGTTTTTTTTAATGTTTAAAGTACTAATTCACAATTTGAATCTTACACTACTTAGCAGAGTGTTATCCTTTCTCAGCACTTCGACACTTGCTGGGCATCTTCTATGTGCAGGTTTGTTCTTTCATATCCCTACAAAGCTCTAAATCAGCCTACCTGATTGTAAAGACCTACATAAACCTGGAGGAGCTAGCTCGGCATGGGTTCTTCTGAAAGCCCAAGCTGACCTACCATTGGCTGAGCCCAGGAAGGGGGCCTAGTTGGAGAAAACAGAGTTCAAGTCTTAAGGGAGACAGAGTGTAGCGTGCCTGAAAATGAGGATGAGAGGAGACAGAGCTAAGTTGACGGCTCTAGCTCTTTTTGTCTGAACCACCCCCAGGTAGTACAGGTACCAAGCACAGCCACTGTCATGTTTGGGGAAACAGAACCAGGCATCAGCAACTGCTACTTGATCCACCACAGTTCTGACTAAGACGCTCGTTCTTCAGAGCTATCACGGGAGTAGCCAACATCCTGCACCTCCCATGCTAGATAATGACCTTCTTTTCCAGAGCTTATGCCTTTGAGGTCTACAGGTTGTGAATCACCAACCACCATATCACCTCACTTTTCTTTTAAACTCTGCATTACTTCATTATTGACTGGATTTGCAATGTACAGAGCTCCCTTATGAATTCCCTTTCATATAATTCCTGCAAGAGCCAAAGACCTGCAATTCAGTTCAGTTCAGTCACTCAGTCACATCTGACTCTTTGCGACCTCATGAACTGTAGCATGCCAGGCCTCCATGTCCATCACCAACTTCCGGAGTCCACTCAAACCCACGTCCTTTGAGTTGGTGATGCCATCCAGCCATCTCATCTTCTCTCGTCCCCTTCTCCTCCCGCCTTCAATTTTTCCCAGCATCAGGGTCTTTTCAAATGAGTCAGCTCTTCGGGTCAGGTGGCCAGAGTATTGGAGTTTCAGCTTCAACATCAGTCCTTCCAATGAACACCTAGGACTGATCTCCTTTAGGATGGACTGGCTGGATCTCCTTGCAGTCCAAGGGATTCTCAATTGTCTTCTCCAACACCACAGTTCAAAAGCATTAATTCTTCAGTTCTCAACTTTCTTTATGGGCAGGAGCTATTACTCCACTTACAGATATAGAAATTGTCTGAGCTCTACATTAATGTTCAGAAGATCAGAGCTGATCCTGGCTCTCAAGCTAATTAACTTTAGCAAATCACATCATCTCCCTGGGATGATTTTATCCTTTCCTGTGTGTATTTAATCCTAACATTTTAATCCAGGATTTCTAAGTTGATAGTATAGTTGTGATATCATTGCCCATTATCTCTGTTCTCATTGAGGTGGGGAGGAAATAATGGTATGTGCTGTCAATGTTTAAAATCATTTGACACTATCTTAATCTTGAATTCTGCACACATTGTAATCATAGCCTTAACAACACTCTTTGCTTCTCATTTATTTTTTCTTTTTTTTGCTTCTAGATGATAAGAGGACATGATTGTGGTAGATAATAGCTAGCTTTAACCAGTTCTGTTCCATTGCTTGTCCATATGAAAACCTTATATTAGCAAGGTAACAGTAATACAATTTTTCTCCATAGCTTTTTTTCATTTAGCATCATATCAATACTATATATCTATATCTAGATATATATCTATATTGATATATATCAATATATATATTGATATATATATATAGATAGATAGATCTATATCTAGATATATATATCACTTTTTCCATTAGACAAAAATCAACTTTTAATTGTATAAAATTATACATATAATATACATAGAGAGTACTAAAAAGGTAAGTAAAACTTTAACACCAAAAGTGGACATATCAGTGAACAATTTTTCTCAAGTTCTTGGGATCTTACTGGTTGGTATTGGAGAAAAATAATCAGGTGCATACACCATTTTTGAAATGTTTTTCCTTGAAGTAAATTCCTAGAAGTGCAATTAATGGATAAAAGGCTCTGACCATTGATCAGTTCAGTTCAGTTGCTCAGTCGTGTTCGACTCTTTGTGACCCCATGGACTGCAGTATGCCAGGCCTCTGGATCCATCACCAACTCCTGGAGTTTACTCATACTCATGTCCGTCGAGTCGGTGATGCCATCCAACCATCTCATTCTCTGTCGTCCCCTTCTCCTCCCATCTTCAATCTTTCCCAGCATCAGGGTCTTTTCAAACGAGTCGGTTCTTTGCATCAGGTGGCCACAGTTTTGAAATTTCACCTTTAGCATCAGTCCTTCCAAAGAATATTTAGGACTAATCTCCTTTAGGATGGACTGGTTGGATCTCCTTGCAGTCCAAGGAACTCTCAAGAGTATTAAATACATTAAGAAGTTATTTTCCAAAGCAAAATAATAATTCAAAAATTTGAATCCTTGCTAAAGAATCATGCTTGACCATCTGCAAAGTTAAAAATCACCTATAGTTCTCGAGAATCTTCAGAAACAAGGACTTCCCTTGTCAAGTACTAGGGAAGTAGAAGAAGAAGCTCTATTATCTGTCACTCAGTGGTTCTAAGTAGAGACTCTTTCTCTGTGTTTAATAGTAAAATATGATTAACTGACTTAACACAGTGAGTTCATCATGATAGAAAATCATAAGTGAGTGACTTTTCTTGGGTTCTCACAAAATCAGGTGTTGAAATAGGCACAATTTATCTGAAAGCCAATGCTAGGAAGCATAAGTGAGGAGTGGTATAAAGTGAGACTGTGAATGCAGGGAGTCAATAAAAGGTGTGTTGATTAGTGAGCGATACTTAGGGAACTGGGGCTAAATCTCCAATGGGACTCTTCAGGCGTCTAGCAACATGCGTTATACTACCCAATTATCTCAGAAGTTCGGGAAGCTGGAATATTTGTCTTCCAAATTCAGTAAGGTTACCCTGGGTATGTTATATTCCAGTATTTCTAGGGTGTCCTACTTTCCTAGAACAGAAGAAATCTACCAGGCAGAGAAATAAAGATACAGACGCTTATGGTGAGATGCTAGCAGGGTGTTCAGGATGTGTACGCCAAAGATACTGGTTAACTTAGAGGTGAATGAGAAGATGTAAAACAGGTCATCATCAACAGTAACTGTTACACCTTGGGGAGAGTATCATGCTAACAGTGTTGAATCCAATGGAAGAATGGGTCTAAGAACCTAGCTTCTTCCTCTAGGAGTTTACCAGCCTAAAGTATGCTCTGGACACTGTACTGTGGTTAGAAACATAAGCGATTTTATATTACAGAGTTAATATAAATGTAAATATACCAACTGAGCCAAAGACTTGGAAATAGGATATTCTGGTTGACAGAATTTTCAAGTTAAACAATAAATAAGTTAAAAATTCTAGTTTTAGCATTTACTTATAAAAATAGTCTTCCAGAGTTAAAGTTGTTTTGTTTGAATAAGAACAGTCCAATAAATGTGAATCAATAGTTGTTTCATGTTTAAAACCTTGTAAGGCATTAATGTAACCTTTCTAAGACTCAATTATTTTAGTTCACGGGCTGAGGATAGAAAGAAAAGGGGCAACAGAGGATAAGATGGTAGCATGGCATCACTGATTCAATGGACTTGAGTTTGAGTAAACTCTGGGAGATAGTGAAGGACAGGGAAGCCTGGAATGCTACAGTCCATGGGGTCACCAAGAGTCTGACATGACTAAGTGACTGAACAACAATGACAAAGGACAGAAAAAATATATGAGACTCTTGAGTTGAATGTGATATGTGAATTAAGTCTAGGATATACCCTCAGTTTTTAACATCTCCTTATCAAATCTTCCTTTATTGACTTTTGCTTACTTTTTAATAAGCAAAATGCACAGGCACCAGAGAGGGTAAATGAGAAGTCATACTTATCATGTATTACTTCTTTGAGATTTTATTCTGCTAAGATAATAATAAATGGAAATACTTATAACTCAACCTATTATCTCAGCAGGAATCCAAAGACAAATTAGAAAAGTTAGTAGAAATAATTTGAAAGAAAGGATGGGGGGTTTTTGACTTGAGCAAATTAAACTAAAATTATTCAACATATTTCAAAAAAAAAAGATAACTCATCCCAACAGAAAGGAAACTGATCAGAAAATAATTACAGGAAAATCATAATGACAAGAGAAAAGTTGGCTGTGCCTCTCCCAGCTCCAAGAGGAGAGAAGGAATTTAGGTCAGTGCAGTGTGAATATTATATAGCTATTTAAAAAGCTATCCCTGCTGTGGAGATGGACATATCAGGCTGTTTTTGTCTCACCCCATTAAGCCTAAAATCATCCAACTGATTCGCCTTTCTATAATTCCATACTAATCAAGAAACCTTCTATCTGATTATAATTTGGTTTCCCCCACTGGCCTGCCTAGAGTGAGAAAATGTGCTGCCCGTGCTGATGCAAGTATTCCAGTGCACAGGGAACTATAGTTCTCATCGTAAATTAACACATTAGCATTCTTATCTAACAGTTTTTTCATAAAATATGGAGCTCCTTTTGTGATGATGTAACCTGGTTTGTAAGCCCAGAAGATGAAGGGTCACAGACATTTTACTTCTACAGGATGTCTTCTCCTTGGGACTTCTCAGGGCGTGGTCATTGAACCCTGCTCCCTAAATTCCAACAACCCTCTTTGTTAAAGCTTCCCATTCAAAACATCGTTTTGCTGTTGGTCTTGACCATTAGCCTAAAAACTGGCACAGGTAAGTTGAATCCTCAAAAACTTGAAAAGACCTCTATCCCTCATTATTACCTATCTCAATAATACTTCACTAATGAGATGAGAAAAAAAGGAAGTGATGTGTTTTTCCTTTCCGGACACCATTGCTGACATGATTCAGTAACCTCACTTGAATCTTCAGTTCCAAAATATGGGAAATTCATATCGGGAAGGAGCATGAGACCACATGGTAGGTCAGGTGAATGTGTGAGATCAGAGACTCTGGAATATCACTGCCTGTATTTTAATTCTGGCTTCACTAAATGTGATCTTTACCAAGATGCATGAGCTTTTCGATGCTTTAGTTGCTATATCTATAAAATGAGGGCATAAATAGAAACTATCTCATAGTATTATGAAAATTAAATCAAGTTTATATAAAATAACATGGGCCATGCTGTGCTTAGTCATTCAGTCATGTCCGACTCTTTGCGACCCATGGTCTGTAGTCAGCCAGGCTTCTCTGTCCATGGGGATTCTCCAGGCGAGAATACTGGAGTGGATTGCCATGTCCTCCTCCAGGAGATCTTCCCAACCCAGGAATAAGTACAGGTCTCCCACCCTGCAGGTGGATTCTTTACTGTCTGAGCTACCAGAAAGCCCAAATAACCACATACCACATACTTTTCACACAGTTTTCAAAAAACTCACTATATTCACCAAATATATTAAACTAGTAGCCTAGAAATCTGTACACAAGAACTTGACCTACACATGTTATAGACCTTGGATGCAACTCTGCAACAGTCTATTCTGGGAAGATACTGTAATGCAAGAGTAACTTTGAGCTCTATTAATCCCACATGAGAAGCCTACTTGATCATGCTCTGGGATTTCAGCTGGATCTAGACCAGTGTGTGTAGACATAAGATTTATGGTTGTGAAGTGTTGTTGGAATATACTCCCAGATCACCAAAGGGGCACTTTCTAACTGTCTTGATCCACAAACCTAAAACTACTCTTCCAGGTCCAGGGGGAGAACCAGAAGGGCAAGTCACTGTGAGACTTGTTGAGCTTTAAAGTTTCTTCTAATTCTCAGATCCAGACTCTGAACCACGTCTATTCATGAACATCCATGCGATTAACCTTCTTCCTTACTGATCACTGGTCTCAGAGCTGAAGCCTTGTGCCAATCAACAGAATCTTCTAGAGAATAACAGATCTGATGGCCTGCTGTCTCTTAGGGTTATGTTTATTCCCACAGCTTTGCAACACAAAAGCCCAATGTTTTAGACTAGTGCTATTTAAACATTTCATCAGTTGGTGGGCAAAAAAAGCTTGAAGTAACTTTTATCTTATGTTCCGTCAGTCAGTCTTGTCTGACTCTTTGCAGCCCTGTGAACTGTAGCCCACCAGGCTCCTCTGTCCATGGAATTTTCCAGGCAAAAAAAAAACAAAAAACTGGAGCAGGTTGCCAATTTCTACTATAGAGAATCTTCCAGACCCACAGATTGAACCCACATCTCCTACATCTCCTGCACTGGCAGGTGGATTACTTACCACAAGAGCCACCTGGAAAGCCCCATTTTATCTTACTCTATAGAATTTTATTGCCACTTAACAAAATAGTCTATATTAGAAGGGCTGTGTTTAAACAATCATAACTCTCTTAGCATTCTCTGGATTTGTATGCATAATTGCCAACAACCATTATTCCATAGGTCTACAAATCAAATAGCCTACTTGGACCTTTTCAGGTGATAGAGGGTAAAGTAACTAAAACTACAAACGCTCTGTCTTTACACATTACTATGTGTTACATGCAGTCTGTCAGCATAGTTGCTCTAGGTCTAGCCTTAGGTTTTAAAACTTGAAAGATGTCAGTTGTACTGGATGCCTGCCACACTCAATGTGATACAAAGTCTTTTAAAATTTGTAATGATGATGCTTGTTATAATGTGCTATTCTGTCTCAACTGAGGGAAACAATTACCTTTCAGTCTCATGTAAATAACTGTCTTTTCATAGTGACATAATCCAGACTTGTGCGCCCATCTTTACCAAATGTAATATTGCTGCTGTGCACTAAAGGTGAGTATCTTCAGGATTCCTTAAGTTACGGGCAGGCTTGGAAGCCCTGCTTTAAAAATATGGTTAGGAAATGCCAAAAATATTTTAATAGAGGTATTCATTCCTACTACTCATGTTACAAAAAAGCCATACGCTTGTGTGCTAATGTGTCTAGATTTTACACTTGCTGAACTTAAGTCATTCTGTAAAATTCACAGGAAATAAACATTTCTGGAAGAGTAGTAGATTGGGAATAAGATGAGACAGAAGATGTTAGCTCACCATTCTAAGCATCTATGACTCGAATATCTTCTAAATTCCTACCTAGCTCTTCTTAAATTCTAGTTGCACCAGGATGTCTTTCTCGCATAAGTGGAAATGATCTTACAGACAAAATCTACCAGCAGTTCAACACTATTTGAGAAACAGTTATTGTTTTTTGCTTTTGTAAATCAGTAGCCTCTGTCAACAGCACCAGAAGAGGATCTGTAATCCCCAACTTTCTCTTTAAAGAAGAGCTGGACATTTACCATTAAGATGGGTTTGCTTGGTTAAGTACTGTGGTTCCCGTATGAAAAGTATGTGTACAGCCACTATGGAAAACAGTGTGGAGATTCCTTAAAAAACTGCAAATAGACCTGCCATATGACCCAGCAATCCCACTGCTGGGCATACACACTGAGGAAACCAGAAATGAATGAGACACGTGTACCCCAATGTTCATCACCGCATTGTTTACAATAGCCAGGACATGGAAGCAACTTAGATGCCCATCAACTGACAAATGGATAAGAAAGCTGTGGGACATATACACAAAGGAATATTACTCAGCATTAAAAAAAAAATTCATTTGAATCAGTTCTACTCAGGTGGACGGAACTGGAGCCTATTATCCAGAGTGAAGTAAGCCAGAAGGAAAAACAACAATACAGTATACTAACACATATATATGGAATTTAGAAAGATGGTAACGAGAACCCAGCATGCAAGACAGCAAAAGGAACGCAGATGTATAGAACAGACTCGTGGACTCTGTGGAAGAGGGCAAGGGTGGGATGATATGGGAGAATGGCATTGAAACATGTTAATTATCATATGTGAAATCAATTACCAGCCCAGGGCTGATGCTCGGGGCTGGTGCACCGAGATGACCCAGGGGGAGGGAATCGGGAGGGAGGAGGGAGGGGGGTTCTGGAGGGGGAACATATGTAAACCCATGGCGGTTTCATGTCAATGTATGGCAAAACCAACACAATAAAGTAAAGAAAATTTAAAAAAAAAAAAAGAAAGAAAGAAAAGTACGTGTCACACCAAAAGAACCAAACACTACTGCTAACAGCTTGGTGATGTGGGTCTACTCAGCTAACATTATCTATTACATGCCAAGTATTAAACTGGTGGAAAGATGATATTCTTAGTTGGTGTGGACATGCCTTCACCTGAAATATCTAGCTCATTTAACTACTGCCAGAGCAGGATCCAGGTACAAACCTTATATGTAGAAACTCACGCTGGTACAGAGACAGAGCAGGCCTCATTTAAACCCAATTTATCAACAAGTTTAACAACTGGCAGTTCCCTGGAATTACCTCCTCATCCCCCTTGGTTCATTTATAAATAATTTGAGTGCTGCTTTAGTTTTATGTTTGGAGAGTAAACTGAAATCTATTTACCAAAATGATTAATATCCACTCCTACTCAGTGATATATATAAAAAATTTATTTCTTGCAAATAATTTATTTGCTTGAAAAATCAGGTATATTAAAAAGGGTAAGAAGTTTGACTTTTTGTTATCCATGTTCAGTGAATCTCTGAAGTAGAAGGGCCCTCAAAGACCTTCAAGTCCACCCTCTCTTTTTAGGAGTGGTTTGACAGACATGAAGCTGAAAACCCAGGAACTTCTTCTATATCCTCTGACAGAATTTTCTCCTAGGACTGTCCAATTCCTAATTTTAGCCAGGAAAACTATTTAAAATCATAGATGTCAACATCATAGAATGGACTTTGTCCCTGAGTCTAGTTCATTAGGAAAAATTCATAGTTGGAAGACAAATTCAGAGCATTAAAAATTACTAACTTACATAATTATTTGTTTTGAATGTCTGTGTTTCACTCTGGGGACTAGACTGAGAATGCTGCTTACTTTCTCCATGGATATGGAAATCAATAACTAAAATTATTATATTCTTTGAGGTTTTTTCCCCCTAATTTAATGTCACAAGCTATTTAGCTTTCATACTAAAAAGAAAATACTGTTCTTGGGATCTGGGTCCTATATATACCACCAATGGAGTATCATGTGATCATCAGCATGACCCTCCCCTAACTGCCTCAGGTTCCTCTTTGATATAAAGAAATACAATGGGTTTTAATAGATGGGGAAACAATGGAAAGAGTGATAGACTCTATTTTCTGGGGCTCCAAAATCACTGCAGATGGTAACTGAAGCTATGAAATTGAAAGACACTCGCTCCTTGGAAGAAAAGCTATGGCCAACCTAGACAACATATTAAAAAACAGACACATTACTTTGCTGACAAAGGTCCATCTAGTCAAAGCTATGGTTTTTCCAGTAGTCATGTATGGATGTGAGAGTTGGATGATAAAGAAAGCTGAGCACCAAGAATCGATGCTTTTGAACTATGGTGTTGGAGAAGACCCTTGAGAGTCCCTTGCATAGCACAGAGATCAAAGAAGTCAATCCTAGACGCAATCAGTCCTGAATATTCATTGGAATATTCCAATAATTTGGTCACATGATGTGAAGAACTGACTCATTAGAAAAGCCCTTGATGCTGGGAAAGACTGAAAACAGGAGGAGAAGGGAATGACAGTATGAGATGGTTGAATGGCATTACTGATTCAATAGACATGAATTTGAGCAGGCTCTAGGACTTGGTGATGGACAGAGAACCCTGACATGCTGCAGTCCATGGGGTTGCAGGGAGTTGGGCATGAATGAGCAACTGAACTGAACTGAACAGCCCTCTAGCCTCCAACAATCCAGAGTTATGATAGTGGCACCAAGACACTTTCTTGCTTGTCTGCACTGAGCTAGACTTCATCTCAGGTTTTTATTTATTTCTCTCATTGTCTAAACACCAGTAATGCCTTTTTGAGTTGCTTGATAGGGTCAGTTCTCTGGGTATATAAACAAGTTCAAATCCTTGTTTCTCTGTCTCCAGACATTCTGTTGCCAATCCAATTTTAAAATGAAATTTGGATGTTTTGGAAGCATAGAAAATTATTAACATTCAGTTTAAAATGTTTAATTTCTTTGAGCAACGTACAGATTCCTAAAGCCTTCAAGACCCTCAGAATGGGGTTCTTGACTACCTTTCCAGACTCACCTACTGCCAATTTCCCCCTTTCTTTTTACATTCCAGGCATGTTTAAACGTTCTCAGTTCCCATTTCAGCTCCAACATCAGCTTTCACCCATGTTCCATGAACCTCTTGTCCCTGTCCTTGGCCTGTTTGACATCTATGGATCCTCAACATTTCAACTTTGATGTTGTTTCTGGACTGAATTTCCTGAATACTTCATGCGCTGGAGACAGGTCCAGGTGTCTGTCTTCTGTGCTCCTGTAGCTCCTTCTATTCCTTCCTCTCAGCTCTTACTCTTTATGCAAGTGTGACCTGCATTTATTTACTTCCGTTATATTTCTAAGGCAATCTTTATTTCTTAGTATTGAGGCCTAGCACAGGCCACACCAAAATGTACCGCAATAGCTTGTTATTTTTATTTAAAGTTGCTTAAGAAAAGGGCACTGCAAAAGGGACACTATACGCCTTCCTTTTGTCTCCCTGAAAGCAGGAAATGAATCTCTCATATGAAAAGTGGCCTCCCTCCAACAAAAAGTGAAAAAGAACACCCCTGTTACCAGAGACAGGGAATTCAGGCCAAGCAGGATTTACAAACAAATTTCTTTACTTCTTTAATTTGCTACCCTGAGCCCAAACTTTACTTTCTTCACTGATTGATCACACCAGACCTAAGTGTGCTTGCCCTGTCAACTTCTCACAAATGTTTTTTCTAAAGAAATATAAAGGCTGCCTGATTTGGCCACTTCTTACGTCTCATGTCAATGAGAACTTTTTGTACACAAAATTCTTTCTTTCTTGTTAATCTATCTTGTATCAATTTTTTTATTAGTCCAATCTTAAGAACTCAAGAAGGGTAGAGGGGGAAATTTTCCTTAAACATTAGTATAGTGTAGGATGTAGGAAAAGGCACAGGAACCAGAGATCAAATTGCCAACTTCTCTTGGATCATCAAAAACTCAAAAGAGTTCCTAAAAAATATCTACTTCTGCTTTATTGACTATGCCAAAGTCTTTGACTGTGTGGATCACAACAAACTGAGGAAAATTCTTCAAGAGATGGGAATACTCAACCACCTGACATGCCTTTGAGAAATCTGTATGCAGGTCGGAAAGCAACAGTTAGAACTGGACATGGAACAACAGACTGGTTCTAAATAGGGAAAGGAGTATGTCAAGGCTGTATATTGTCACCCTGCTTATTTAACTTATATGTAGAGTACATCATGAGAAATGTGGGGCTGGATGAAACACAAGCTGGAATCAAGACTGCCAGGAGAAATATCAATAACCTCAGATATGCAGATGACACCACCCTTACAGCAGAAACCAGAGAAGAACTAAAGAGCCTCTTGATGAAAGTGAAAGAGTGAAAAAGTTGGCTTAAAACTCAACATTAAGAAAACTAAGATCATCGCATCTGGTCCTATCACTTCATGGCAAATAGATGGGGAAACACTGGAAACATGACAGACTTTATTTTGGGGGGCCCAAAAATCACTGCAGATAGTAACTGCAGACATGGAATTAACAGATGCTTGTTCCTTGGAAGAAAAGTTATGACCAACCTAGATAGCATATTAAAAAGCAAAGACATTACTTTGCCAACAAAGGTCCATCTAGGTAAACCTATGGTTTTTCCAGTAGTCATGTATGGATGTGAGAGTTAGACTATAAGCTGAGCACCGAAGAATTGATGCTTTTGAACTGTGGTGTTGGAGAAGACTCTTGAGAGTCCCTTGGACTGCAAGGAGATCCAACCAGTCCATCCTAAAGGAGATAAGTCCTGAATATTCATTGGAAGTACTGATGCTAAAGCTGAAACTCCAATAATCTGGCCACCTGATGTCAAGGACTCATTGGAAAAGACCCTGATGCTAGGAAAGATTGAAGACAGGAGGAGAAGGGAATGACAGAGGATGAGACTATTGGATGCTTCACCAACTCAATGGATCTGAGTTTGAGTAAACTCCAGGAGCTGATGATGGACAGGGAGGCCTGGTGTGCTGCAGTCCATGGGGCTGCTGAATCAGACACAACTGAGAGACTGAACTGAACTGAACTGGATGTAGAAAGTTCACTTCAGTTGCTCAGTCATGTCCAATACTTTGCAAACCCATGAACCACAGCATGCCACGCCTCCCTGTTCATCACCAACTCCTAGAGTCCCCCCAAACCCATGTCCATTGAGTCGGTGATGCCATCTAACCATTTCATCCTCTGTTGTCCCCTCCTGCCCTCAATCTTTCCCAGCATCAGGGTTTTTTCAAATGAGTCAGATCTTCACATCAGGTGGCCAAAGTATTGGAGTTTCAGCTTCAATATCAGTCCTACCAAGAACACCCAGGACTGATCTCCTTTAGGATGGACTGGTTGGATCTCCATGCAATCCAAGGGACTCTCAAGAGTCTTTTCCAACACCACAGTTCAAAAGCATCAATTCTTCTGTGCTCAGCTTTCCTTATAGTTCAAATCTCACATCCATCCATACATGACAACTAGAAAAACCATAGCCTTGACTAGATGGATCTTTGTTGACAAAGTAATGTCTCTGCTTTTTAATATGCTGTCTAGGCTGGTCATTACTTTCCTTCCAAGTAGTGTCTTTTAATTTCATGGCTGCAATCATCATCTACAGTGATTTTGGAGCTCCCCAAAATAAAGTCAGCCACTGTTTCCACTGTTTCCCAGGTGCTCAGTAAATATTAATGGTATAAATTAAGGAAGGATTGAAGAAACACAAGTAGAAAACACTTGTAAGTTAACAGTCCAAGGGATATCTCTTTTCTTATTACAACCAGCCAGGGTGTTTTCCAGCCTTCCCTTGACTGAACTTCCTCCACTGGTTCAATAGTGATTAGTCAGAAAAGACAAGGGCACCATCTCCAGAATGGTCCAGAGCATTAACCTGGACTTGGCCTCAAACACACACCCCTAAAAACCTCTATTAACTGCTACTTGTATTCTCCTGCTGCAAAATTCTCATTGTCTCTCTGCTTCTAAGCATTTCCATTGAATCTTTTCCCTCTGGTTGGCATAAAATATCTACTTTGATATCAGTCCATGTAACTCATTCAACAATTCCCTTGACCTCTTCATTTAGTATCATATATGCAAACATTTAGGACATTCAGCTATCACATCCTCATGCTAATGGTTATTCCCATTTATCTATCTTCAGACATGTTTATTTGTTCCAGGTGGAATGTCTCCATTCCCTTTCACTAACTTCAACCCTATTCAGCCTTTCAGAGGCACTATGAATCTTTCACTGTTTTAATTGAACAGCTAAATTAGACTTATCAGTGAGCAGTAAAAGAACTTCTATGTCTGAGGCCTCAAAAAGCACTGCCTTTGTCCAAATTCAGCCCACAGAACTATTTTTGTTTGACCTACATATTGCTTTTTAAAAAGTTTATTACCAATTGTAAAAAAAGTCAAGAAAGTTTGCACCAAAAGAAGGATTTGAGGGGCATCTCTTGAAAAATGTCAGAGCATCCAGGAACAGTGGGTGGACCCAAACTCCCAAAGAGCAATAATAATTTATGCTGAGATAACCATTTGCCTTTAGGTGATCTATGACCTCTTCAGTTACCACCATCTTCACCCATCCCTTATTACTCATGTATGGTAGCTGCCTAGTTCCTAAATGAGTTATGATAGTTCGGAAGTGATGTAAAATTCCCCACTGATTATGAACTACGCTAGCACAAGATTATCTTTCCATCATTTTTTTTTTTCTTTTAACATTATTCAGGGGACACTCATACTAAAAGAATTCACTGTCTCTGTCTCTCTTTACAAAGCATACACACACCTTTGGTGACCACTGAGAGAATGAGGAGGTATAGTCAGAGAGAGATATCAAAAGGCTTCAACCTACTCTTTAATAGCATATGCTCTTTTGAAAAAAAAAGAATTTCTGAAAATGCCAACTGTTGGAATTTCAATTTTCTGTTATAAATCATCTTCTCTCTCTTTGACAGCTGAAAGTTGGCACACATAATTATTTCTTATTAGATATTGAATAAAAAAGACCAGGAGATATTGTTGGGGCTGTTTGGGGGGGTAGGGCATGACAAAAGGAGACGGATAAGTAATGAAAACTTTCCTGCTTAATAGCAATATTGCTGTTCACACTGTGTGACAACTATTAGTTATTACTTCATTCTTTAAAAGAAGAAGTTAGTAAGTTCTGATCTCTCTGTGCACAATTTAAAGAGTACCTAGAATTTCTTCCATAATATTATTGCTGCAAAGTTTACTTGTGAATACCTTCCAGAGTATTCAGAGTCAGTGAACAGGGACTTGGTCAGGAGATAGAGAAAGGAGCAAAGTCACCACACAAACCTTAGAATTGAACATTTAATTTATGCTTGGGACACTCAGGATCAGAAAAATACATGAAAAATGAAAGGTGGAAGATTTAGATATAATAGGTTGAAGCATTTTCAGACTATGTTAAGTCTCTGCAAACAGTCTGGCTTTTTCCAGGAGTTAGAGTTCCCTATCACAGAGTTTCCTGAGATGGTGTTAGCTGGCTATTAGTAGGTAAGTGAGTCCTAAAGCAGCTAATGCAGTCTAGACGACAACTTCTCATATCACTTTTAGACCACCTGTGGTTGTGTAAGGCAATTTTACATCTCAAACTCTGAAAAGAAATACACTCCTGTTTATCAATATTTTAGTAGTGGTTTAGAAAAGGCAAAACATGTTGGGGTTATGGATTACCTTTCA
The DNA here is from genome assembly GCA_007570785.1 of Antilocapra americana. Lineage (NCBI taxonomy): Eukaryota > Metazoa > Chordata > Mammalia > Artiodactyla > Antilocapridae > Antilocapra > Antilocapra americana. Next base: position 1,410,100 of record ML664183.1, read on the forward strand.
TTTCTTCTTCAGACTTTCTGAATTCTTTAGAGAGCCCACATAATTTCTTAAACAGAAAAAAATATATGAGTTTTAAAGAGAAACCCTTACTCTTCCTTTAGGTTACCTAAGGAATCCAACACTGCTACTTGAACTTAGCACATCACAAATAAAACTGAATTGTTTGCAATAGTTAAATGTTGCCTAAGAATAGACAAAGTACCTCACACAACTTCAAAACCTGATGTAAATGCCCCTAAAGCATTCTGTGCTGTGTGCTATGCTTAGCTGCTCAGTCCTGTCCAACTCTTTGTGACCCCTTGATTGTAGCCTGCCAGGCTCCTCTGTCCATGGGGATTCTTCAAGCAAGAACACTAGAGTGGTTGCCATGCCCTCCTCCAGGGAATCTTCCCAACCCAGAGACCGAAGCCAAGTCTCCCACATTGCAGGCAGATTCTTTACCATCTGAGCCACTAGGGAAGTCCCTAATGGGTTCTAGCTATTTCAATAAAAAACAAACAAACAAAAAAACAGCCTCTCTCCCTTCAGAAATCCTTCTAGCATATTCTATATGTACCACTTGTTTAACTAATTATGACCTGGAATTGTCATCATCTTCCATGTGCTTATTCTGCCTACACAACTAGACTGCAAACTTTGGCAAACTAAGGTTCCCATGATAGCAATTAGCAGAGTACTTAATGGACTTGTAGGAATAGTGTGTACACCATCATTTTCTAAACAAAGGTAACCATGTCCCTGTCAGGTTCATTTTTTGTTCACCTTTATAATGTTATATATATCCATATATGTATAGTATACATATATGTATATTTATAATGTTATATATATCCAGTAGTGAGCAGCCTCTAAATGCTAGATACATTAAAAGAGATTTGCAATTGTCCCCAAAGTCCAAAAAACGGTATTTGGATGGAGATTTACGCAGATATGTTTACAGTTTTTTTCAAACAAGGGTTATTACCAGTAACTCATGTTTCCAAACATGCACACAGGGAAATAATGGTACAACAACCCCACACAATGACCAAAGAGTCATCTGCATTAGCTTTTAGAAGGAAGTATATGACTTTCCCTGGTGGCTCAGTGATAAAGAATCTGCCTGCAATGCAGGAGATGCAGGTTCAACCCCTGGGTCTGGAAGATCCCCTAGAGAAGGAAATGTTAAGCCATTCCAGTATTCTTGAAGACAAAATCTCGTGGGCAAAGAAGTCTGGTAGGCTACAGTCAATAGGGTCACCAAAGAGTCAGACATGACTTAGCAACCAAGCAACAGATAGTGACTTTCTAATTTTTCCTCACCTCTCTCAATCTGAGTGATTCATTCTGTTTACAGTAATGATAATGTTCTTCCTGCCCTTGCCATTCTCATTACCATTTTCACTTTCCCTGAGCACAAACAAATAGGGAGAAGGGACAGATGACGCACGTGTATACTGGAGATCGTCAGTGTTGCAATTCTGGTAAAGTGTGTGTGTGTATTTATGCGTGTATATGTACACATATATGTAGATATAATTTTTCCCACTGTAGAGGAAACACAATACGAATCTTTTAAATGTTTTGAAAATTTATGCTTGGAGGCATAATTATAGTAAAAAGGCATTCAAAGTTACTAATTACTAGTAAAGTATCTTCTTCAAAAATCTAAATTTTAAATGAAGAAGTTTTATATTAGGCCAGAGTTAATGCCAATTTGGGCCATTCTCCACGTACTTCCATTTTCAGAATAATATCCACCTCTGGAGAAAATATTTTAAGCGAATCAACTTCATTCAATATTATTATGGAGAAATCCTATAGCAGATACTATTGGGACAGTTCACAAAGTCTCAACCTTCACAGCAATGATTGACCAGCGTGGGATATAGAAGCATGGTACCCTCAATTCAATAGCGGACTAATTCCATGGTGTAATTTGTATTTCAGGACTTCCCAAGGGATCAGCCTGAGGCTAGATCTCATCTGAATCCATGTATTTGCTGCTGCTCCTCCTCCTTCCTTAATCTGCTTCCCTCACTCACAGACGATTTCTCTTTGAAGCACTCCTGTGACAAACCGCTTGCACACAAATCCCTGTTGCAGGCTCTTCTAAGAAATAAAACCTAAGACAGACACCCTTAACATTAGACTGAAAGAACTAAATGAAGTGCCTCGATGATAAGTCTTTCATAGAAATACCCATAGTAAATAAGAATGTTTAGGATAGTCAGAATGGAAGGTAATTAGGTCTTCATTTTAAACCAATGTTTCTCAACCAGAAGCAATTTGCCCAACAAGTGACATTTGGCAATGTCTAGCACAAGTCTTCCCTTATGGCTCAGCTGGTAAAGAATCTGCCCGCAATGCGGGAGACCTGTGTTCAATCCTTAGGCTTGGAAGATCCCCTGGAGAGGAGAAAGGCTACCCACTCCAGCATTCTGGCCTGGAGAATTCCACGGACTATATAGTTCATGGGATCGCAAAGAGTCAGACATGACTGAGCGACTTTTACTTTCTTTAGAGACATTTTTAATCAGTGGGGTAGAGCAGCAATCCTCAAAATTTGGGGCACTAGGTACCAGTTTTTCCATGGACGAGGGGGTGGGGATAGTTTGGGGATGATTCTCATAAGAAGCATGAAACCTAGATCCCTTGCATGCACAGTTCACAGTATGGCTTGAGTTCCTATGAGAATCCAATGCTGCCATTGATCTGAGAGGAGGCAGAGCTCAGGCGGTAATGCGAGTGATGGAGAATGGCAGTAAATGCAGATGAAGCTTTGCTCACTCATCTGCTGCTCTCTTCCTACTGTGTGGCCCTGTTCCTAAAGGGCACAGACCACTACTGACCCATGCCTGGGGGTCGTGGACCCCTGGAGTAGAGGAAATGATATTACATTTACTGCACAGAAGTGAGAGATATTGCAAAGTATTCTATAACTCACAGGACATCTCCTTACAACAAAGAATTATGAGGTCCAAAACGTCAACAGTACCACTGTTAAGAAACCCTGCTATAGCTCCAACATATTTATTAATTGTGTGCAAATGTGAATATGCCTATATAGCCTGCAAGTTACATTATACTGGCCCTACTTCAAATCTGAAAGGAGTGTATCAACTTTTGTTTCCCTGACTTTGCTGGATTTTTGTTAAAACCCTATAATTTAGAAGTTAAACAAAAAGCATCTACCAGACCTAGATTGGAATTCATTGAGAAAACAGAGGGAGGGGCCCCTGATGGACCAAGTCAAAGGTTTCTTTTTGTGCAGAGATTTTTCTTCATTGAGGTAATTGCCCATTTGACCTTGCTGTACACCTTACAGGCCTAGCAACAGTCTTGTAGGAGAAAGAGACTAACTTACATCCGTATTTCACTTGCTTTGAATCATGTTCCTACAAAACAACTGTATGCAGCAGACTTTTTTTTTTCTTTTGCCTTGTGTTTTATGTTTATTGGTCTAGCACAATGGTGTTAGAACCTTTAGTTCTAAATGCATTTATATGCCTGTGTGAATACATATGCACACACACATATATATATATATATATTTAAGAATATAGCACCACTTGTACATGTGTAGAGTTGGCAATCTTGTTGAAAAGTACAAAAAATAACGATTAATAATATTAATCCTTGGCTCATGGGTTTTTTCAAACATATCATTTTATGTGTTTGAATCTGAACATCTTTAGGGTGGGCAAGCTTTTGTCAAGTCCTACCACTCCTTACTGTCTTGCAATATGGGCTTCACTGGTGGCTCAGACAGTAAAGAATTCCCCTGCAATGCGGGAAACCTGAGTTCAGGGTTTGGCAGGGTATGGCAACCAACTCCAGTATTCCTGCCTGGAGAATCCCCATGGACAGAGGAGCCTGGCAGGCTACAGTCTATCGGGTTGCAACGAGTTGGACTTGACCGAGCAATTAAGCATAGCACAGCATATACATGTGCATTTGTCATTATCTTTGAGAATTATTAATGGTAATATTCTCAAGAATTTGAATATTTATTCTCTTTTGGTATGAGGAAACTGAATTAAGTTTGAAAATTCCATCTTATGGCTCTGGTTGGTGCCAGTTTTTTGTACATATTTAGTAAGCCAGCATATATGTATCACATTCCCAAAATGCAACAATGGGTGTGATTTCTGCCACCATATTTCCGGTCTATAACAATACCCAGTCCCATTGTGCTTAAAATCTATCACTCAGCTTATCTCCTCTGTGGGGGTGTTTGGAAAGGGCTGACTCCCCTCTGTGTTATATCCAAATCCATCCGGAATGCCAATGTGATATATTTCCTTAGACTATCTGGATGTCAACAGATAGAGGTGACACTGTCAAACCAGCAGCTAAGGGCTTCCTCATGGCTCTTTGTGGGGCCACACATAATCCAGGAAAGGTTTGGCTTGCGGGAAGAGGAGCAGTAAGGCAAAATTGATTTGTGAAAATCCAAGTTCACATAAATGGTGAATAATGGACAAATTATAGAAAATAATTCTTCATTTTGTGGATTTCATGATAGAGTTCCTTTAAATTGCATTACCCAAGTACATTGGCAATATGACTTAATTTTTAAACAAAAAATAATCATATAGAACATTCCAGGAAATGGTCCTTTTTAGCACTAAAATTATAAATCATTGACAGTGTTAGGAGAGACCTCATTGATCACATAGCTTAAAATCTAACATTTTAGCTCTGAGAGGTACTTTAAAAAGTAGAATACATAATAGTCCAGATTCCTCTGACCTCTGGAAACTTTGACATGACAGCTTCTGCTTTATTAGGGAAGTTCACATACATAAGAGAGGTGTAGCCTGGGCTAAGGCTGACTTTTCTGCACAAACTTTCTCTTCCTTTGGAGAGTTTACATAGCCATTGTTGACTCTGGAAATCACTCTTCCCTAAGGACTCTTTCACAAGTCCTGAATGTGTTATTACCTTCAGTGCCAAAATTATCAGCCTTCCTGGGGAGATAATCAATCAACCTGATGGTTCAATAAGTGCTTGTTAAATTGCATTGAACCAGGTTTGTTCACCCATCCATCCATCTGTGCTAGACTCTGGGAATATCCTAGTGAAAACAAATAGAGGTTTAAGTAGACCAGATACTCTCTTTATAGGTTTTTGTGGCACAATGCTAATGCAAAGGCTGGGAAAGACCTTAGTATTCCAAAACACTTTCCTCATCTGCTCTGTGAAGCTTGAAACTCTTTAAACAGTAATGGGCATCCTTGGGAGGCAATGAGTTCTCTGGAAAACCAAGCTATTTAAGCATTTCCCTCAAGTAGCGAGTGAGGGTCAAATCAACATGCTGGTTACACAGCCATTGTCCTGAGCCACAGTGGTGCTTATCTGCCCTGCATCCCTTCCTCCCTCTTTTCTGGCAACACACAAAGTCTGCCTGGTTAGGCAGGCTACCCAGAAATTACTCTAAGCCAAATGAAATACCTCTACTCCTTGAACATATTTACTGATCCAAAAATACAGTCACCACCCATGTTGTCCCAGACAAGGCATCATTCCCTAGGACTTCAAAATTAATATCCAGGATTTATCTGAGTCTGAAGCTACAGTGGTCCTGCTCTTTGCCAAAAGACGGAAGCAGAACGGCAAGTTAGCCTCTGAGAAGTAGCAAGAGCCTCCTTGCGTGAGAATGTCTACCTCTAAAAGTGATTAAAGGTCATCAAGTGTTTCAAAATATAGGTTTAGAGCCAGACTAGTTCGTGTTAAAATCTGTTTGCAAGGCCAGAAACCTGGTTTCAACCCTTGGGTTAGGAAGATCCCCTGGAGAAGGGAATGGCAACCCACTCCAGTAATCTTGCCTGGAGAATCCCATGGTCAGAGGAGCTGGTGGGGTACAGTCCATGTGGTCACAGAGAGTTGGCCATGACTGAGCGACTAACACTTTCACTTATCTAAGCATAATATCTGCCAATAATAATATGTGATAAACAAATTATAATCATTGCCCCAGTTCTGGCCTCTCTCAAATTTGACTTTTGTATTCCTTATTCAACACTGAGCTATTCTAATATATCTCCTAATTTATCTATAATCTGTTTAATCTATTTAGAGTTAGGGTCTTGTCCATAGAATTAGCAAGTGGGCTCATGCTAATACAGTGTTTAAGATCCCTGAAATCTTAATTCTATGTGGATGGCCCTTCACATAAGTCACACAGAGAAAAATGATTTTCCTTTTCACCCTTTTTCTCTTTTAAAATCTCTAATTTTACTCTCTGCTACAAATCTGTCACTTCATAATAAAGCCAAACATAAAAACACTCTTTATCCCTAGAGTTACAAAAGCACAGATCTTCCCTTTTTTATTAATCTATAATTTGGGGGGAATGGAATTGTGTTAACAAGCATGTTGATAAAGAATCTATCTTTCACATTCCTCTGTATCAACAACAAAAAAAAACATGAGAAAGAAGGAGAAAAAGATAGAGGGAGGGAGGGAAGGAGGGAGAGAGAGAAACCAGCTCAAGAAAGAATCAAAAGTAGTGACTGACAGTAGTAAACTGAAGGGACCAAATAATTGTCCTCAAGGCTACGAGGAAACCAAATGGAATGAGTATGTACACCTCTGTATGATTAGCAAATCGCATCTCCAAGCCTCAGTCCTATCTGAGAAGAATAGCAGGGAGAGAAGAGATTTTATTCTTATATTTAGAGGATTTAGATGCCACTGTTTTCAGAAAGGTTTTTGTAAAACATTTTCCTAAAAATGCATCAACATGATTGCTTTCATTTGTTATCTTTTCTAAGGGACTCAGAGAGAAGGGAGAGGCAAGGAGGTGCAGGGTGACTTAACTGGTTGATAAGGGACAAAACTGAGGGTGATTCAGGCAGGAAGATCGGCAGAAGATATATATAAATACACACATACACACACACTGTCTTTCTGTGTTCACAGCCATTCAAGCCATCAGAAAATTGGGATTCGTGATGAAGGACACAAGCCCTTGGTTCTCTTCTGGGTGGGACTTCAGGCAGATGTTTGTACATCTTGCAGAGAATATCATTGTCCCAATGAATCCTATTACCTGTTCACTGGATCATGAAGGCTCTTTGATGAGACAGGTCATTTTTAGAGGAAGAAGGGATGTGCATTAGATGTGAATAGTCTAGATAATGTCACAACCTCATTTTTCTTTCCTAAACAAAGCCCTTTAGGTAGCTTTTGTGCCTAGAGGAAGATGCTCTCATTCAGAGCTCCAAAGGTAGGGCTGATTGGCAGGGTGAGGTAACACTCTAAAAACCACGTTTGATCTAGTATTGGGCATTTGACTTGGTCCAAGAGGGCTGAAGGGAAGATCATTTACTCCATAATTATGAAAAAAAAAGTTTTTCATTTCTTATATTCAGCTGATTAATGTGAAAGAAGAAACAGATAGACTGAGTTATTACAAGAAGTCATCTTTTGATAAGTGTAACCAGCCTGAGGATTAAGCCAATGCTGTTCCTGGCAGAACAGGGAAACTGACCTCTAATAATGCTGCTGAGCAGTGGAATTGACATAGTTGAATCCTGCTCTGATACAGGATTTAGTATATTTAAAAATTCATTTCTATAACCTTTAAGGAAGTTAGAGAAGATGTTCCTCATACTCCTGGCCAAAATCTTTCTAAATTGAGAAAGAAATGACATTTTAATACTAAGAAATCATTCCTTATTTCCTACAATTAAATTTTAATATGAAGAAGAGAAAGCAAAAGAACATATAAGGACCTAGGATGACAAGAGAGAGGAAGGGACAGGAGAATCGAAAGGTCACAGAAAGTAGAGGCCAGCAGAGCTCAAAGCAAACCTTAGTGAATTCATAATTTCCCTATTGAGCTGTTTTAAATTGAGCTAGCTATAGACGAGAGAGCTGCATCTTTTATTTAATAATTTTTTAAATCCCTGCCATGTATCTAGAATAGTCAATATCAAAGAGACAGAAAGCAGAATGATATTTGTCAGGGGCTGAAGGTCAAGAGGGAAATGAGAAACTATTGTTTAATAGGTACAGAGTTGCAGTTTTACAAAATAAAAAGAACTCTGGAGATAGATAGTAACGATGGTAGCACAATGTAATGAATGCATTTAAAACTACTGAACTGCACACTTAAAAATGGTTAGATGGTAAATGTTATATGAATTTTACAATAATAAAAACATAAAAGAAAAAAATTTCTACCATGGACTAAGCCAACAGAAATCCAGAAATAAAAGTACACAATTAGCCATCTAGAAATTTTCAATATTAAAGAGCCCACAATAGTATTTATAATTTTAATTGTTCTACTTGCATTATTTCATTTAATACTTTGAATAACCCTGTGGGCATGTATATATCTTCCTATTTTACAGAAAGGAATCAGAGACTCAGTTCCCATAGTTACATAAGCAATTTGGGAAGCTAGCATTTCAGTCCCAGTCAGTCTGATTCTATCAATCCGGCCTTGTTTTTTTACACTGTACTATCCTCCTTGGAGAATATGGGATTATATGTTCCTGTCCCCAGTCACCTTGGGTATTGTAATCCATCTTGTAGAGAAAATGTTAGATAATTCAGGAATAAGAGGACTCTCTCAAAGGCCCCAAACTTTGATTGACTTTGGCAGAGGGAATGATTATTCAACAGGAAAAAAGTTGCTCATTTGTTAGATGGTGGGAAATAATTTAACATATGATCTGCAGTCACAGCTGCTAGAGAGAAAATGGCTTAAATTGAGATTGAAACCATTAGCTCTAGAGTCTAATGATCTAGCCCTAGAACAGAACTAGCACGTTCTACTGCCTGGAAAAGGACCAGAGCAAATCATTCGCTTTATGACAGTGCGCATCTTTTCTCAGAGCAGTGGCAGAAAATACAGGTTTTAATCACAATTTCTGAGAGCTGATAGCAGACTAAGTAACAGTGAATAAGCTCTGATGGTTGTAAATAAGACTAGCAGGAAGCTGTACTAATGGCAACACAATTAGCTAAATAATCGTGGGAGTACCACAAAATGGGTTAGGTAGTAAGGGCCAGAGTAGGAAAGGGTACTGTGGATCATCATCAGTGGATTTTTCATGATTTTTCCCTTACATGGCCCCATTGACCTGTCATGCCCCAGTTAAGACTATTCTATGGCTCGTCATTGTTCTTAACAACTTAACATGCCATGTATAGCCCCTTACTGTCTCACTCATGTGAAACTTTCTATTCTTATCTTCATATTCAGTTATTTAAATGTATTGTATTTCTTATCTCTAAGCTCTCATTATTTGTATTTTATCTGACTCGGTATCTTTCCATCTCTTGGAATATTAACATTGAATATGCCTTTAATTCTTATTCATTCAGGTGATAGTAGATACTCCGCTTCTGAATTCCCCTTTGTTGATATTTTCAAAGCTCTCTTAATATTCTACTCATATTTAATTTTTTAAAAATTACTCACCAGCATGGTGAATTCCCGAAGTTAGGATGATGTGTTGCTAACTTTTGTATTTCCAATATCTGATCTGTAATAGTCACTAAATGATTATTTGTTGGATGTGTGCTGAGTGACTTTACTTTGTCCTCTAAATGTTTATGTACTCACCTTCTCATGGATAGCTTTGCTGTCAGTAAGGAGAAAATTTTCTATGTGCTTAATATATTGAGGGTTCATATAATTCAAGGAATAATCTTACATTAGCAATCTATGATTTAATGTGTTGTTTATGAAAAGTTAAATTGCATGCATCTTATTACTAGAGATGACAGATTCAAAACGTATTTTTATTTAATCCACTCCCTAAGTCCTGCAAAGATGCTAGAAATGTTTTCAGGCATGAAAGTGTGTGAAATTAAAGACTGGGCAATGAGACAATAAGATTTTGGAAGCTGGAAGCAAATGGACAGGATATGTTAAAAATATGACTTTGCAGATCCAAGAAATCTTAATTCTATCCTTGAAGTGGAAAAGCCAAGAGGAAGCTTTAGTATGAATCCCTAAAAGGTTTAGAACTTGGGGAAAACAGGTACCTTGGGAGTGAGGATTAACATGGGAATTACCAGAGTGTCTAAAGATCTCTTGAGAAAGTCAGGTCCATAGACAAATCTACCCTCTCCATTTGAGCTGATGACTAGGAATTTATTCTCTAGACAGAGTAAAGTGGAATATGTCTAGATTGGGGATGCCAGAAACATATCAGAAAAGAAATTCATTTCTGGGGGAAAAAAGAATTAAGCAAAAGTTTCACAGTGAATGTTAAATCCCTTCATTTTATTCTTCTTCTACATGGCTCCCCCAAAATTTGTATCAGTTTACAGCCTTCATAAGGCAATGCTGAAGTGGTTTTCAACTTGGATACTCACGAACTACAGCTAGAAGACCTAAAGATGCTGACATTAAGCATGCCCCCAAAGACACTGCCCATTCAGATAATGTTAGAAACATAGTGAACAGTTCTAACCAAATGCATAGTGTTTCTGATCAGTTCTTATTCTTCCCTTTAACGTGAGTAAAACGAAGGCTTACTGGACCTTTTTAATGCAAGCACTGAATACGAGAAACAGATGGAAACCAAATAAGCCAATCACCTCAACTTTAGTTTATTTAGTTTTATGTAAACCAAATAGTTTCTATCATTAATATTCTCAAAAAGATAAGTAGATACGTTGCATCTGTGAAACAACAGAAAGCTAAAATAGTTCAGGAAGTACAGTATATGAATAATAAACGACCCAAAAAATAAGAGAAAATGAAAGATATAAAAGATGTACTTCAATTTATTTCTTCCAGAACTGAGAGAGATGATTCGCCAGAAAATAGAAACCAAAGAGCATTACTAAAAGTTTGAAGACATAAGTGATAAGAAGAAAGGAAAAAGTATTAGAAGCTTCTAAAGGAAAAAGCATTGGAAGCTTCCAGATAAGGAAAAAAAACTCATATAAAGAATAAATAATTCAATAAAGATTATTACAAATTAATTCAATTACAAATAAACATTTACAAAAATTCAAGTATAACAATAAATCTCTCTTAATAATGGCTTAGGATTACTCCAATAATAGCAACTCCAGAAGAGAAATAACTTCAAAATTATGAGGGTTTTTTTTTTAAAATAGAATTATCAGATTGTCAAGATATTTTCATCTATCACACATGAAAATGCATCTGTCATGTACTCTATGCCAGAAAGATACTGGAAAAGGTTCTGTAGCAATATAAGAGAAATAACAAGAGAAAACAAAATATAATATGTGAAACAGAGAGTCAGTAAAAAGACAGATAAAAACTTTCCTTATAATATAGAAAAGAGTCTACACAATGACAGTTATTCAACAGGTTAGGAGAACTATTTTTCAGATTGATTGTAGTTGGATGGGAAATATTTAAGAAAATGAAACTGATAAAAATTTTAATTTCTTTGAGGGTACTGAGAGAAGACTTACTCAGCTGGTGAAGAATTTGGGATTGTATTAATGATTAGTGGGTTTCCCAGGTGGCGCGAGTGGTAAAGAAACCATCTGTCAATGCAGGAGACATAAGAGACACCAGTTCAATCCCTGGGTCGGGAAGATCCCCTGGAGGAGGGTATGGCAATCCACTCCAGTATTCTTGCCTAGAGAGTCCCATTGGCAGAGGAGCCTGGAGGGCTGAGGTCGATAGGGTCACGAGGAGTCAGACACAACTGAAGTGACTTAGCATGCATACATTATGATTAGTGCTTAGAAAATTAATCAAGTGGCAGAAGGGAGAGGAGGATGAAGAAGATGGGGAAGAGGAGCGAGTGAATAAATTGTTAATTCCAGATAAATGAATCTCATAAAGTAAAACTGGTCATGTAAAGTGAAACATACCTCAGCTATGAAAAGTGTTAATAAGCTAAGAATAATTTAAATAAGAAATACTGACTTATTTGTATGTTACAACTATGTCATAGGAATGAGGGTCAGAGCTACAAGGACAGTGGTGAAAAAGAGATACATTTTTATCTTCCAGAGTGAGAAGTCAATAAACCACATAAACTGAAAGGAACTAGCAACATACATTTTTGTTATTTAGAGATTTTGATGTAAATACCAAAATACATAATTTAAAAAGTTGAAAATGTTTGACTCGGGGAAGCAGATAACGGAGGTGGCAAGAGAGTACTAAGGCAGTACAACTGTATTATTTAGCTGACACTACCGGCTGCTAACAAACAAACTCCAGAATATATCATGGCCTCCAACACAAATGTCTTCTCACTTGTTTAACAGCCCACGGTGAGGGTTTCTGTATGGCGGATATCGCTCTCTTCCATGAACTCAAGAAGAAGAGTCACCTTTTTCAACTTGAACTTCAAGCCAAATGTATCGCTATGCAAGGCTGTCAAAGAGCATGGAGGATCACTCAGGGGAATTTAAAGAAGCATGCCAAGGCAGAGTCATACCACTTCTGTCCCAGCGGACCTAACAAAACCCAGGCACATGGCCACTCCTAACTGATGCAGGGGTTGGGAAATGGAGCCTAGCTCCGCATCAAGGAAAAAGAGGAGGACGCAGATTTTGGTGAACAGTTTCTATTCCTGACACAATTTGTAAAACTGTTTAAACTGAGGGCATGCATAGTCCATTACTTCAATTATGGTTTTGTTCTAAAATGATAAAGTAGACAGACCAGAGGGAGTTGTTAAAATTTAACAATGGTTCTACTATGATATGTTTTTCTGGCTTCTTTAGCTGTAAAATTCAATTCTACAATTGTATTGATGGTACAAAATACTCCTTGTGTGGGGCGATCTTATTCCATGCTTCCCTTAGGGGAAGGTCCAGTGGCCCTTCCTATGAAAACAAACTGGAAATTGAACTGTATAATCCTAAAACAACATCAGAGAAGGTGGTATTGTCTTTATTTTACAGATGAAATGACTAGATTCTTGAGAAACTAAGTGACAGGCACAAAGCTGGCCATTCACTCATCCATTCCTCTGATATTTATCAAAACATCTACCATGGGGCAGCAGCTCTGTATGCAGCAGCTATACCAGTGAACAAACCAGACAAGTTTTCTGCTCAGAGAGAACTTGAATCCCAGGGAGGCTTCCTCCTGACAAAGTGAAGACTAATTCAGGTCATCAGCCTGGAAGTTCAGAAGATCCTGAGTGATCAGCTCATGCTGGTTCTCTCCAGCTACTATGCTTTGCACAGTGCCTATTTCATCAATTGCACTAAAGTAAACTCTCCACCATTACACCATCAAAAGGCTTCTCCTACTTAAGCAAATGCTGCCAATTCTCCTTGGGGAGAAAAATTACACATCCTTTCTCTCCCTTAACCGCTACTGACAGAGGCTTCAGATCAATGTGGCAAGAAAGACATTCATATTCGCCATTGTTTTCACCCAGCTATGAGAGACATGTTTGTGACCTATTTTCTGGCTGCCTCTTAAGACTTGCTAGCAATGCTCTCCAATTTTGGCAGACTTGGGGTAGTCTGGTTCCCTGAATTGTGATGTCAATAAAACATTTACCCAGCTGCCTGAAAATCACCAACCATCTCGTCTTCCTTCATTTGGGAAAATACCACCCACTGACGTGTCCTACTTGCATCTGAAAGATGCAAGACTTGTCAATGCTAAGTTTAGTGACTGTTTTCAGAAGAGCTGTAAACTTGCACTGAATATGAGATCAGTTATACGAAATAGAGAGATTCTAGAAGAGTTGTCCTCAGAGGATAACCACATAATTCACTATCCGATGGGGACAATTTGAGTGAGAGATGATGCTGTTAACATCAGTGATGCTGAGACCACCAGCATAAATAGCATTCTGAATAAAAAAGAAATATGAACATTTAAGATTGACTTCACTCTCTTTATACCTTGATGGAGGAATGGATAAATAAAATCTGGCACATGCATCAATGGAATATTGTTCAATCTTGAAAAGAAAGGAAATTTTAACACATGCTACAACATGGATGAAACTTGAGAACAGGATGCTGAGTGAAATAAACCAGTCACAAAAGGACAAACACTGTCTAACTCCTCATGAGATATTAAGAGTAGTTAAATTCATAGAAACAGGAAATAGATTGGCGACTGCCAGAGGCTGGGAGGAGGAGGGAATGCAAGGTTATTGTTTAATAAGTACAGAGTTTCAGTGTGGAAAGATAAAAACATTTCACAGATGGATAGTGGAGATGATTATATAACAATGTGAATGTATTTAATGCCAATGCACTGCATATTTAGACAGTTAAAATGGTATATTTTATGTTACATGTATCTTACCACAGTAAAAATGGTGGTCATCACTTTATATGGAAAATGATAAAGCATGGACCAGAATATCCTCAAGGCTCCTTACTCTATGCATAACACATTATCATCCCAATTATGAGTCACTGAAGTTAAGATGTAGTCAAATCACCCACTGCTCCCCTCTGTGTTTTAACAAACATTTGGGAAAAGACATGAAGAGTCCAACAGGTATTTACTGCTAGCAAAACTGGTCAAAGGACTCAGTGAGCTTTTATGACTCCGTCCTCAACTTAGACTTGAATATAGCCCCAAATTCAGTGAACAGTGGCAAGTGAAGAATCTAGAACTAAGAGAGAAGTGAAATGCTTGCTCCCACAGGCAAGGTCTGCTTGATTTGATTATCACATTAAGCAAGGCAAATCCTCCCTTCCTGAGAGTTGGAGGCCCCAGAAGCAAAGAGAAAAAAAGTTCAAGTAGATCGAAAGAGAGCTGATCCACATTGTCTGGGTTTCAGATGGTGGCCCATCTGCCTCCTGCTAATGTCTCGAAGGTTCTCTCTAGACTCAGTCACACCAGATGTCCCCACCCCCTATACCCATCGAGGAGGAAAGAATGGGATGAAAGAGTTGAAAATAAAGATTCTTCTCCAGCAAAAAATACTTCTAACCTTTGCTTTTCCTGCAACCTCTTAGTTGTATAACGAACATTTTCCTTCCTGTTAACATTTGATTTTGAGAAATATTGAATTTTCTTCATCACCTTGTGGGTCCTCATTCTCTGTGTGTGCCAGATAGTTTTCCATTTACTCCCAAAGCTGTTCATGTGAGATCCATTAGGAATTCACTTAATGAAGGCAAGGGTGGTCAGAGGCCATGGAACCGAGTTGAGGTCAGAAACAGCCCCGAACCTGGGGGCCAGTTTCTCTTGTTTTACTCTGCACTATTGACTGACTGACTCATGTATCTACGACCCCATCCCTGAGCCCAAATTTTAGAGCAAGATCCTAAAGGCCATACACAATATTGGCTGACTGCTGAATCCTCCTTTCCATAAGGATTCATGTCAGCACACCCTAGGGACTCCATAAACACCTATGCTCCTGGAGCATTTATTGAGTTCCCACAAATGCCTAGCACATGGCCAGTTCTCTGCCCCAAAAGAGCCTATTATTTAATAACAATATTACAGCATTTGGTGCTGCTGGTGGCAAGGATATTTTCTTAGAGGCCCCATGGGGCCTCAGGGAGGAAAGATTTTTCAAGAAAGAGATTAATGTGTTCTAAAAGAGAACATAGTTAGCTCTGACTGCAAATTGGGCATTTGATTGCATGTCTGATGGATAATCACAGATAAAGACTTTGATATTTATCCATATAGCAGCAATAAGAAAAAAAAGCAAGAGCTCTGTGTACTACCTTTGGTTTTTTTCTCTCTGCCATTCCAGGAAAACAGAGCTCATTAAAATGCTCAGA
Source organism: Antilocapra americana (assembly GCA_007570785.1). Lineage (NCBI taxonomy): Eukaryota > Metazoa > Chordata > Mammalia > Artiodactyla > Antilocapridae > Antilocapra > Antilocapra americana. The sequence continues at coordinate 1,425,769 of ML664183.1, forward strand.
AGAATGTCTTCATGTGTATCCTTAAGCATCAAATCAAGTGCTGTTGTGTGGTCTTGCTCTGCCACTGTCCCCCACCAATGCCCTGATAAGGAGGAGACAGGACAGCAGAAGGACTAATGAAAGAGGAAGAAGGATGTTGAAGGCGAGGGGAGTGGACAAGTAGAGGGTTAATGCTAAGTATCGAGGGAAAAATGAAAGGGAGGCATGAGAGTGGCAGGGCAGCATCGAAACCCTAACAAACCCACGTGTTCAGATCTGGCGTTATTCCTCAGACACAGGACTCTGAGCACTTGTGGTCTGGAGTGACAACATCAGGAAGGCTCTCCTTTCATTGTGATTGAACTCAGTGATCCACTTCATAATCGAACTTGCAAACTGAATCTAAACAGGCAATGCAACAAAACCCAAAATATCAGCATGTAGGCAAGCATCGGCAGAGCTTAGGGTGTGTGAGAGTACCACCTGCAGGACCTGCCCTGCCGTGATGCACTTAACTGACTCCACCTCCTCTAATTATGATGACTATCAATAATGTTCACTAAGGACAGAAAGGTAACTTTCATTATAAAATGGAGACTACGTGTTAACTACTATTGATCCTCACAAAGGGAGCAGCCAAAGACCAAGTCCTTCAACGCCTGAGATAAAGCCCAGTACCCCGGAGCAAATGTGCATGGTGGGGCATATATATATATATACTGATGTCCCAGCATGCTGGGCCCAGCCTGATTGGGGGCAATAGGGTGCAGGGTACAAGTGTCTCATCCTGTATTGACAAAGAAACCTAGACATGCACAATTATACCCAAAGAGCTTGATGTACAGAATCATCATTTTAATGTTAATTTATGGAATGTTTCATATGTTTAACACTTTTAATATCAATTCTGTGTCTTTACTGCCTCACATTTTAATAAAACCGTAAGATTTTAATTAGCCCAAACTAAACTCAATTGAAATGCCCCTCAATTGAGCAGAGAGGGAAAGGCTTAAAGTGCAAGGAATTCTAGGTTGAAAATGAAATCACACAGAATGTTAAGAATTGCCAATTTCATTCACCAGACCTTTATTTATTTTTGAATGGCAGCACAAGCCCCATAGAAATCAATTCTATACCTAGTCACTGGAACCACAGATTTACCAAATGCAATTTGTCTCTGTAGTTAAAACTTTTGGAAAGAACAAACCTCTAAAGTTGTCTCAGAATTGGTTACCTGCTCTTAGATGGTCTTGAATGACACATGTAAAAGAATGACCCCTAGCGGTAACAGGCCAAATCTACAGTATTTAATGAAGGCCCAGCTCTAAACTCAAGGGGGTAGAAATGGATTCCCTTATAAAGCAACACGAAACTTCCAGGGAAAGGACACACGCAGTGCTTTGCTTTACCTCATGACTCAGCAATCACACCAGCGTAACTCAAAAACTCCCTTATCTCGTAGATGCCTCAAACTAGACCAAGGACTTGTAGGAAACTATCTTCTAACTGTTCTCTTGATATAGCATCCCAATGCACAGTATCTAGTTACCCATCTAACTTCTACATAAAAATTCCCAGTTACCAGACACACTTTAGTAGGCCCTGATTTTTGTGTCACACAAAATGATAAAGAACTCTTCTTCTGTCTTTGTGCCAGTACCATACTGTCTTAATGACTGTGGATTTGTAGTATAGCCTAAAGTCAGGTAGGTTGATTCCTCCAGTTCCATTCTTCTTTCTCAAGATTGCTTTGGCTATACGAGGTTTTTTGTATTTCCATACAAATGGTGAAATTATTTGTTCTAATTCTCAGAAATATAGATCAATGGAACAAAATAGAAAGCCCAGAGATAAATCCACGCATCTATGGACACTTTATCTTTGACAAAGGAGGCAAGAATATACAATGGAGAAAAGACAACCTCTTTAACAAGTGGTGCTGGGAAAACTGGACAGCCACTTGTAAAAGAATGAAACTAGAACACTTTCTAACACCATACACAAAGATAAACTCAAAATGGATCAAAGATCTAAGCATAAGACCAGAAACTATAAAACTCCTAGAGGATAACATAGGCAAAACACTCTCTGCCATAACCCAAAGAGGGATACTCCATGACCCACCTCCCAGAATATTGGAAATAAAAGCACGAATAAACAAATGGGACCTAATTAAAATTAAAAGCTTCTGCACAACAAAGGAAACTATAAGCAAGGTGAAAAGACAGCCTTCAGAATGGGAGAAAATAATAGCCAATGAAGCAATGGACAAACAATTAATCTCAAAAATATACAAGCAACTCCTGCAGCTCCATTCTAGAAAAATAAACGACCCAATCAAAAAGTGGGCCAAAGAACTTAACAGACATTTCTCCAAAGAAGACATAAAAATGGCTAACAAACACATGAAAAGATGCTCAACATCACTCATTATCAGAGAAATGCAAATCAAAACCACAATGAGGTGTCACTTTACACCAGTCAGAATGGCTGTAATCCAAAAATCTACAAGCAATAAATGCTGGAGAGGATGTGGAGAAAAGGGAACCCTCTTACACTGTTGGTGGGAATGCAAACTAGTACAGCCACTATGGAAAACAGTGTGGAGGTTCCTTAAAAAACTGCAAATAGACCTGCCATATGACCCAGCAATCCCACTGCTGGGCATACACACCGAGGAAACCAGAATTGAAAGAGCCACGTGTACCCCAAAGTTCATCGCTGCATTGTTTACAATAGCCAGGACATGGAAGCAACCTAGATGCCCATCAACTGACGAATGGATAAGAAAGTTGTGGTACGTATACACAATGGAATATTACTCAGCATTTAAAAAAAAATTCATTTGAATCAGTTCTACTCAGGTGGACGGAACTGGAGCCCATTATCCAGAGTGTAGTAAGCCAGAAGGAAAAACAACAATACAGTATACTAATGCATATATATGGAATTTAGAAAGACGGTAACGAGAACCCAGCATGCGAGACAGCAAAAGGAATGCAGATGTATAGAGCAGACTCGTGGACTCTGTGGATGAGGGCAAGGGTGGGATGATATGGGAGAATGGCATTGAAACATGTTAATTATCATATATCTAATCAATCGCCAGCCCAGGACTGATGCTCGGGGCTGGTGCATTGAGATTTCCTGGGGGGAGGGAGGAGGGAGGGAGGAGGGAAGGGGGCTCTGGAGGGGGAGCATATGTAAACCCATGGCGATATCATGTCATTGTATGGCAAAACTAATAAAAAAAAGAAAGAAAGAAAGAAAGAAAAAAAAAGAACTCTTCTTCTTTGGGTAGGGATATTCCCATGTGCCTAATGTGGGGAAAGTTAGTAGGAGGCAGTGAACATTATTTCTCAATACAGAAACGGAAACTGAGAGATTTTCCCCCTCCTCAGTTCCTTTCATCAGGGACCTAAGCATATGAACTAAGAGTGGATGCTTGTATATTGCTGCTGAGTGATGGGAAACTAGAATGCGGGAGGCAGTGACCTACAGCAGCCAAGTGATGTCATGCTCAGAAGGGATGTAGTTGAGGCAGAGGTGATGTCTAGCAGACGTGGTTGTGTGCAATGCATCTGTTATATTGTGTACCATGTCCTAAGCAGATTACTTCATCCCATGCTTTATTCATCCCTTAACTCCACCCCTTTCCAAGGCCATTTCTTCAAACACTCATCATCCTATGGCATCCCAGTAATCCTTTTCTCTACACAAAGTTGGCTTCCCTTATTTGTAACCCAGAATCTTACAGGACCCCTATCAATTTCATCACTAGGATATATTTCCTTGTTATATATTCTCATCAGACCTGGTGTTACCTTATCCTGTGATTTAATATTCCTTTAGTATAAGCTGAAATTCTTCTTAAAGTATTGACACTACTTCTTAAAACATTTAGTGTCTCTATATTAACACTCCTAACAGGGATAAAATCCATCTTAGAAAGTGAATAACTATAAGGCAACTGTCTAAATATTTTAATTAATTGGGAGATGATGGTATTGTTGAGGAAAAGATGAAAAAATGAATACTGAGATATGTGTTAAAAATAAGCTGAGATCTCTGTGAGTGGAGTACATTTCCTTTATGGATTTCTCATTTTCACCATGAACTCCTTGGGATTTTAAAGTTATGAAAAGACATAAAAGCTAGTCTTTTTCCTAGTATGCCATGAAAATTTGTCGATCTTATGGCACCTCCTAGCATCAGTGGGAGTGGGCAATGTGGTGGCCTTAGTCATGCTCAAAGGTAGAAAATGATTTCTTATTCTCTTTTTTAAAAAGACTTTAATATTCCAGTTATCTAATTAGTCACCTTCACCCACAGCAATGGTGAAATTAAAAGACACTTGCTCCTGGGAAGAAAAGCTATGACAAACCTAGACAGCATATTAAAAAGCAGATACATTACTTTGCCAACAAAGGTCTGTCTAGTCAAAACTATTGTTTTCCAGCAGTCATGTATGGATATGAGAGTTGGACCATAAAGACTGAGTGCTGAAAATGGATGCTTTTGAGCTGTGGTGTTGGAGAAGACTCTTGAGAGCCCCTTGGACTGCAAGGAGACCCAACCAGTCAATCCTAAAGGAAATCAATTCTGACTATTTGTTGGAAGGACTGATGATAAAGCTCCAATACTTTGGCCGCCTGATGCGAAGAGCCGACTCATTAGAAAAGACCCTGATGCTGTGAAAGATTGAAAGCAGGAGGAGAAGGGGATGACAGAGGATGAGATGGTTGGATGGCATCACTGACTCAATGGACATGAGTTTAAGCAAAGTCCAGGAGAGAGTGAAGGACAGGGAAGCCTGGAGTGCTGCAGTCCATGGGGCCGCAAAGAGTTGGTCATGGCTGAACGACTGAATAACACACCTCCTACCTACCCTTATCAGCATATCTCATCTCACATCCCACATCTCACAAGTAAGGGCACTAATAAGAAAGGCAGAGAAAGGAAATTTTTCTTATTTTTCTCCAATTATATGTCTCCAATACTCCTGACTTTCTTTCATGCACCAGAACTTTTAAACTGTTCAGATTCATCTGGATACATACATCTTAGACAAAATTACCCTCCCTAAAATCAATAGTAGTTCTAAGTATCTCCACACTAACTTAAGACTGGACCAGCATTATACAAGTCTGCCACAGAAAACAGAATGCAAATAAAGCATAGAACTGTAATTAGATTTCAAGTACACAAAAAGATACAAAAACATCCTGAGAATGTAGGTGGTTAGAGAATGAGCCTTATTCCAGGGGGATTTTAAGCCAAGAGAAAAGTAGGGTCTAACCAGCAAAGCACCCTTGATCCTACAAGATGAATAGTGATGAATACACTATTTCAATACAATTACAGGACTCATTTGAATACAACTTGACTTTCTTTGTTTTAAAGTCTCATTTAAATAATCCATACCTCTATCCAGCAATATTTAGTTCTCATTATAAACAGAGAATTTTCATTCTGAAAATCAGCAATATCCAGAGTTGCCAGAGAAAAACTCTGTTCTGTGCACAAGTACACAATACCCCAAGAGAATGAACATGATAAGTTTTATGATCTTTTACTAGAAAAACAGATTAAACAGCAAGCAAAGGTAAGCATAAGTTATTTACATGCATCTTCAGATTATCAGTGCTTTCATGTATATTCCCTTTTCCAGTTCCATAAACAGGAAATGAAGTGCCTCCACACAGCTCCCTTTGAACAGGCAATGTATTACCTGCTTTACAATGCAGTGTTTATTGGTGATAACTATGGATCTGCTATAAATCTACAACCCATTTAAAAAAAGTCTCTCTGAAGCAGTCAATTGTCCTACTGAACAAATATGACCAAACTCTTTCATAGCCAGGTCTTACCTCTGCACAGACATCAAACACAAAAATACTATGCTGCACCGAAACTTTATAGGAATTAGAATCATATTGAGTTTATTTGGAAGGAAGGCTACCAAAAACCTCAAGTTGCCTTATAAGGATAATAACATACTTGAAATATTAAGATATTAGAAATGGATCAAGTATCAATCTACAGGAAGCAAAAGGGAGGCAGAGTAAACATAAACACTGCAGTATCCTCTACTCTGGTGCGTCCAACACACACATAAATACATACCCTCAAACAATACTTACTCTTACGTTGAACAGTCATGACCTAGCATGTGTGTGCACAGGCACACACACACATGCACACACACACACACACACACACACACACACACACACACACACTCTTTAACCTTACTTGGGGTGATGCCAGGGTATTTCTACATTTTTTTGACTTTTGCTATTATTGAGGAATAATTTACATACTGCAGAAAGCATAGATTTGCATTGTATAGTTGGATCAATTCTGACAGATATATACTTACATATATACTTACATCCATATCGAGATATGGAGCATTCCCAACACTGGACTTGTGCACCTTTTCTGCCAGCCTTCTCTCCCACCCAGGAAACTACTGTCCCGATTTGTTTCACAATAGATTAATCATGCCTGTTCACGAACCCTACACAAATGGAAGCATATGTATGTTCTCATTTGTGTTACTTGATGCATTCCACTAGATTTATTTTATAGCTCACTAATGGGCTGCAACGTACAGTTAGAAAAAAAAATGCTACAATGCATGCCATAACCTAGTGTGCATTTATTTAACTTAGGGTGTTTGCAAATTCTCAGACCTCTCCCACAGAGATTCAGATTAAAATGTAGATTACTGAGCCCTACTCCAGACAACAAAAGCATGCATCCTTATGTGGTTGTGATGCAGGTTGTTCACAGCCTACATTCTAATATGGTTTATAGCCAGGTTTCTCAATCACTCTAAACAATGCTCTCACTATGTCACCACCTCTGTCCCAGCTAAGAAAATACAACGGCTCCCCATTTACTGCCTACTGCATCAAGCATAAATACCTTCACCTGACACACAAAGCCTTCCATCAAAGGGTCTTATTTTCCTGATTGATACACCTTCTTGTTACTCAGCAACAAGAACCTCCACGGTCATCAGTCTCCTTAGGGACCCCGACTGCCCATTCAATTCCACAATACAGACTCTAATGCTAACTTTTCCCTGTATCCAAGAACCTATCAGAGCTCTTCAAATTGAGTAACAGCTTCAGCTAGTATTTCCTGGAAACTGTTTTGGTGGTGGGTAGCTCTGTATCAGGCACATTTGTAAGGCATCAGAGCTTTCCCCAGGCCGACTTACTGACTGTTAATTCTCCTCAAAAAAAGTGTTCTCTATATTATATCTCTGTTCAAGAGAGCACACTTTGGATCTACAACCTTGTTAGAACATTGGTTCTAGGTGGTCTCCTGGGTATATTTAGAAACAGATGGATCTCAGTTCTCATGCTTTCTTATTCTGCAAATAGGAGAAGAAAGCCCTCTTGAGTTAGGATTGAAACAAAACTTGCAGAAATATATCATGAAAACTAGGAAAGAACAGGCAGACTAACAGAAGGAGCTTGGAGAAGCTCGAGGCAAACTTCAAGGTATAGCCCTCATGTTTTAGTCCCTCCTCTCGGACACACAGAAGGCACTAAATAGATGTGTGTTGATACCAGAGTTCAAAGCGCGCTCTTAAGTATATTCATTCGTTCAATATAAGTTTCTACTGTGTCTCAGGAACTTCTGTAGGTGCTGAGAATATAGCTGCTAGTAAGACAAATCCCTATCCTCAAGGAATTTGGCATTCTAAGGAGATTATACAGACACACGTACATACACATACACACACACTTTAAGCAGGGGAAGGGGGGAAGGAAAGTGCATGCTATTAACAAACAGTAATAAAGGACGTTCTCAGTAAAGGTAGTATTTTAAAAGACTGGAAAGGGGTAATCAAGTGGGCTACTCAGCTATCTAGAGAAGTTCAGACAGAAAACAGGAAGAATTGCCAAGGCCCTGAGGTGGAAGCCTTCTTCCTTTGTCCGATAAATGCCAAGAGATCTGAAAAAAATATGAGGGTATTGGAACTCAAAAGGCCTAGCGGGCTATTTTAAGAACTTCTGCATTTACTCTGAGGTAACTAAGAATGAAATGGAGAGTTTTGAGCTGAGACACACATGATTCATTTTGTATTTTCATAGATGTATTCTTGCTACTGTGTTGACAGTAGACTGCAGGGAGACAAGGGGTAAAGAGAGGCTGCTATAATAAACCCAGTAAACAATGATGGTAACTTGCATCAGGATTGGTAGGATTAAAAGAGCTAAAGAAGAGCAAAATGATGAGTACATTCTGAAAGTGGCAATGGCAAGCTCTGCTAAATAGTGAGGTGTAAGAAAAGAAGATAGTCTAGGATGAGTCCAAGATGTCTTACCTGAGTGACATGAGTGATGGATAGCCATTTATTAACACTGCAGGAAGAGCAGACTGGAAGAGAGTCTGGGAGTCCTTTGTGAACAGGTGAAGTGTGAGATGGTGATAACTAGAAGGCAGTGTATACGAAATTGTACTTTATGAGAGACGTTCAGATCAAAGATGCAAGTCTTGCATTTGTAAATTTATACATGGTGTATATATAGTCATCACATAGGATACTTATACAAAGAGGAAGAATACTGTCTAAAGAATGAGATCTGGCATAACCCCAATATGTGGCTATTAAAAAGATGCAGAGAAATCAATACAGGAGATGGAAATGTCAAAGCATAGACAAGGAGAAACAAGGAATCAGTGTCCCAGAAGTCAAGCGAAGAGTATTTTAACAATGAGCATGCTATCAACAACATTAAGTGCTCCTATAGATTAGTAAGATAGGATATGAAAATTCATAGTTAAATTTAGGAAAATAGAATTCATAGTATTTTAACAAAGGAGTTCAGTGAGTATGCAAATACTCATAAAATGGCTTGCAGAGAGAACTGGAGAAGATGACTTGAGGATAAAAGATATAAATAACGCTCTCAAGGAGAGCCGACATAAAGGAATAAAGAGTGAAGCGGTTGAACTAGCTGAAAAAGCAAGTGGGAAAAAGATACACATACATGACTCTCATCTTTAAAAACAGATGTATAGTGTGTTTTTGAGTTCAGGCAATAATCCAGTTGAGAGAGGGAAAAAAAATCTGAAGATGCAGGAGATAAGGAGAAGAGAAGAATAAAGAATTCCTGACATGGTCTACTTAAGAAGTGATAGGAGAATCAAAATGAGAGATACTCCAGGGTCCTGGCTCATAGCCCTCTAACTACACATGTGCCATTTTGTTTAGTCTTCAGTTTCACCCATTGGTTTTGTTTATTTAAGCAGATTTAAAACTCTTCCAGGATAGTAGTGTGTATCCTAGGCCACCTGTGGCTTTTTATAAGACCCCACACTGTATACGGCGTAACATTTTCATTTTATCATTTATGACTTTAGCAACTTTTGTTCTGTCTATAAATATTGAGAAGGAAGGACACAGGACAAATGACCGCCTCTAAAATTAGAGAGACAGACAAGCAAAACATAGAGTTTCACAATTTCCCAGAGCAGAAACCTCCTGGGCAAACCAGTATGAAAGTAGGAAAACCTGAATTCTCCTTAGCCAACTGCTGAAGGTTCAATGTTGAGAAACCAGTGAGATCAAAATCTCTCAGACTTTTGGGAGTTTTACCTCCGGGAGGTTTACCAGATCCTCACAATAAATAACAGAGAAGCATCACCTCATGTTTCCAGAAGGGGGAGGGGAAAAGGGACTGTTTTGAAATATACCACAACATTCTGTTCTTAAAAAAGCCTGCCCTCAGGTTTTAACAGAACCTAACCAGTCAGAATTATAGTAGAGCCTAAACGAACTGAGGGAAGGGGAATAACCAGCTCCAGTCTGCTCACTCCAACCTTCCATGTGGGGGAAGGGAAACACACAACTCCAGCCCCCTTCAGCCTTCCTGGTCACTTAAATGTTGGTGTAGGGACTGAGAAGCACAGATGGAGTTCACCGTCCACAGGCACCGAAAATGGATACTAAATCATAGGACTATAGAAGACTTCCTCTCACACTATACCCTGTCATTACATTATGAAAAGCCTGTGGACTACATTTTCTTGTATCCAGTACATGGTGTTTGCTTTTCCACAAAAAATTACAAGGTATTTGCTGAAAGACAAAAATCACAGTTTAAAGAGACCAAACATGCATTAGAACCAGAGTCAAGAGACAGGAATGTTTGAATAATCAGAGCAGAGGTTTTTTTAAGGCTATGGACTAATACTCAAAGGGATTTAACAGAGTAGGTGGACAGCACGAAGGAACAAACAGATAATGCAAGACAGAGGGAAAGTATGCATAAGAATCAAAGAGAAATGCTGGAGATCAAAAAAATGCTTATAGAAGTGGATAATGCCTTTGGTGGGCTCATTTGTATCCAGACATGGCTTTCCACAGTAGAGAAACAAAACCAAAAACTGCTCTTTTGCACATGTGTAAACTCAATAAGCCTCTAGCCAGGTGAAGGGAAAAAAAAGATAAGGCTAAATACCAATATCAGAAGTGAAAGAAGGAATTATTACAAACATCATGGATGCTAAATGGAGAACAAAGGAATATTATGAAAAACTACATCTAAAATATTGATAACTTAGATGAAATGCACCACTTTTGTGAGACATATCTCCCAACAAATACAAACAATAGCCACTCTGAATAGACCTATAGCTATTAAAGAAATTCAATCAATAATTAATAACCTTCCAAAACAGAAAACCAGGCCTAGATGCTTTCACTGGTATATTCTATAAAACATTTAAGGATGAAATTATGTATGTCATATCTCTACAATTTCTTCCAGAAGATACAATCAGAGAGAAAAAATTGACAGCTTTTTACCAGAAAAAAAATATTCAGATCAATATCTCTCATAAACATTGATACAAAAATGCTCAGAATATTATCAAATTGAATCCAACAATGTATACAAAGAAACATGCACTGCAAAGAAATGTCCCAAATATGCAACATTCAAAAATGAATATAATCCATTGTATCAAAAGGTTTCACAGGTGGCACTGGTAGTAAAGAATCCACCTGCCAGTGCAGGAAACCTAAGAGACATAGATTCAGTCCCTGGGTTGGGAAGATCCTCTGGAGGAGGGCATGGCAACCTACTCCAGTATTCTTGCCTGGAGAATTCCAAGGACAGAGGAGCCTGCTGCCGCTGCTGCTAAGTCTCTTCAGTCGTGTCCGACTCTGTGCGACCCCATAGACGGCAGCCCACCAGGCTCCCCCGTCCCTGGGATTCTCCAGGCAAGAACACTGGAGTGGGTTGCCATTTCCTTCTCCAATGCATGAAAGTGAAAAGTGAAAGTGAAGTTGCTCAGTCGTGTCCGACTCTTCGCAACATGGACTCTTCGCAACCTACCAGGCTCCCCCATCCGTGGGATTTTCCAGGCAAGAGTCCTGGAGTGGGGTGCCATCGCCTTCTCCAACAGAGTAGCCTGGGGGGCTACAATCCATAGGATCACAAAGAGACACAACTGAAGCAACTTAGCACACATATATTATATCAAAAGCCTAAAGAAGAAAAATGGTGTTGTCATTTAAATAGATGCAGAAAGAACACTAGATGAAATCCAATACCCATTTATGATAAACTTGGTCAGCAAGTTAGAAATAGAGGAGGACCGCCTCAACTTGATAAGGAATATCTACCAAAAAAAAGAAAACCTACAACTAACATCATACTTAATGTTAAGAAACTCTCACTAAGATCAAGAATAAAGCAAGGATGCCCCCTCACCACTGCTTTTCAATATTGTACAGAAGTCCTAACTAATTCAATAACAGAAGAAAAGGAAATTAAAAGTATACTGTTTAGAAAGGAAGGAATAAAACTGGCTTTGTTTGCTGAGATGATATAATGATTTATGTAGAAAATTGGAAAGAACTGACAAAAAAATGGAACTAAGTGAGCATAACAACTTCACAAAGCAATGTTAATATAAAAAATCAATTACTTTCCTATATACCAGCAATGAACAAGTGAAGTTTGAAATAAAAAACACAACTCCAATGAAATATTTTGGTATTAATCTAAGAAAATCTACACAAGATATATATGAGGAAAACCATAAAACTCTGACAACAAAAGATACCAAAGAGCTAAGTAAGTACAGAGATATTACATGGTCATTGACAGGGAGATTCAGTATTGTCAACATGCCATTTCTTCACAGTTGACCTATAAATTCCATGCAATTCCAATCAAAACCTAAGTAAGTTATTTTATGGATATTGACAAATTGATTCTAAAGTTGATTTGCAGAAGAAAAAAGACCTAAACAGCCAACTCAGTACTGAGTGAGAAAAAAGCTGGATGATTGATACTATTCAACTTCAAGACATACCATAAAGCTACAATAATCAAGACAGTATGTTATTGGTAAAAGAATAGTTAAATCAATGGAACAGAGAACCCAGAAAGAGACCAACATAATGTCTATTCATCTTTGACAAAGGAACAAAGGCAATACAATGGAAGACCAACAGTCTTCAATTAATGATGCTGGAACAACTGGACTGTTATGTATTAGCTTGATAGGATTTCAAACCCACTTGTTTATGGCTTAAGTGAAGCCTTTTTAATTCACTCATTTATGAGAATAACACACAAAAAATAATAGTTTTTAGAAGTCAAGTTGTTGTTGATCGAGACTAAATTAACCTCTGTCAGGATGTCATCATCTCATCTGTTGTTAGGAACTCAGTAGTTCAGCTAATAAGGTACCCAAGTGGAAGATTATCAACAAGAATACACAGAGAAAAAATAAACTATGGCAAGGGTACATTTAGAATATAAATACTGAGAATTTGTGAAGAATATATGAGAGTTTGGGTTTGCATAAATGCTACCTTTAGCTGATCTGGCTCTTCTAAGATCCTGAGGCACTTGCTCCTTCCTGGCCAGGCTATTACTGGTTGGCAACGGTGTTAAACCATGCAGTGGTCTCAAGAAGAGAAGGAACATATGTCCTCGCCTTGATGCAGAACTCGTCACAGGCAGTGGCACAAGCCATGAAATGGTGCGTGGAGTGACAACCCTCAAAGCATTCAGGCCTGCCTGCCAACATCAGCAACTTGGTTCCCTAGCAACGTGCTCTAGCAACAAGGAACTTTGGTTTTGCTCCAGCAGCTGAAAGTCAGCTCTGGGTTGATTAAGCCAGCTCACCTGAGAAACCAACCTCATATAAAAGATACACCTCAACTTAATTTGGACTTTGTTTCTGTTATCTCCTCTTGCCTAGAACAGTAGTGCAATATATCATTTGTTTGAAGTATGTTATTTCTTTATTGACTTCTTAAGAGTCATTTCCCTGTATGCTACTGGCTTGTAAAATTCCCAAGGTGAATCTGTGTTAAATAAAATATTGGCAAAGACAGTCTCAGTCTCTGAGGATAATCTATCACTCCTAAAACAAAACACTGGACATCCACATGTAAAATATGAATTTAGACACAGACCTTACATCCTTTACAAAAAATGTGCTCAAAATTGCTTATATAACTAAATCTAAAACAAACAAACTATAAAAACTCCTGAAAATAATATGGGAGGAAACCTCAAGTACCTTTGGTATGATGAAAGTGAAAGTGAAACTGGCTCAGTCATGTCCAACTCTTTTCGACTCCATGGACTGTAGTCCATGGAATTTTCTAGGCCAGAATACTGAAGTGGGTAGCCTTTCCCCTCTCCAGGGGATCTTCCCAACCCAGGGATGAAACCCAGATCTCTCGCATTGCAGGTGGATTCTTTACCAGCCGAGCCACAAGGGAAGCTTGGTATGATGAGTATTCTTTAAATAGGACACCAAAGGCAAGATCCATGAAAGAAGTCATTGATAAGCTGCATTTTATTAAAAGTAAAAACTTCCGCACTACAAAAGCCAGTATCAAGAGAATGAGAAGAGAAGCCACAGATTAGGAGAAAATATTTGCAAAAGACACAGCTAATAAAGGACTGTTATTCAAAATATACAAAGAACTCGTAAACCTCAACAATGAGAAAACAAATAGGCAGGGTACACTTTTATTCTTATAGCTGATTCATATCGTTACACAGCAGAAACTAACACATTATAAAGCAATTATCTTACAATAAAAAAAAAATTAGAAAAAAACAGATTAAAAAACAGGCCAAAGGCCTTAGAAGACACGTCAGTGAAGAAAGAAAGTTGTTAAGTAAGTACACTGAAAGATGTTAAATCTCATATATAATTAGGGGACTGAAAAATTTAAGCAATGAGGTAACACTTACCTGGTAGCTCAGACAGTAAAGACTCTGCCTGCTCTTCAATGAACATTACAAAGTGAAAGAACTCAATGTAAAAAGGCTAAGAAGCAACATGGTTCAAACTAGAAGGCATTCTGTAAAACACAAAACTATGACAATGGTGAAAAGATTAGTGGTTGGCAGTTGTTAGGAGAGAGAGATGAAAAGATAGTGCACAGAGGATTTTTAAGGCAGTGAAATCATTCTGTACAATAGTACAATGGTAAATATGCATCATTATACATTTGTCAAAATCCATATAATGCACAACACCAAGATTGAACCCTCCTGTAAAGTATGACCTTTGGATGATAATTGTTTCTAGAATTCCTGTGCTAAAATCTCCTATATGCTGGACTATCTCATTTCCAATTATTTTATCTCTAACACTTCAATTAAACTACAAATTCCATGGGAACAGCAATCCTGTCTTGCTCACAGCTGAACACCCATCACCTTGCATAGCATGGCCAAAATAATGTTTGTTAAATAAGCATATGGAAAATATCGGGTACATAAAATAACTGATAAGACAATCTGATGGTATTTTAAAGATAGAAAGGACTACCATTTAAAGTGTGGGCATGTTTCAATATCTTTTTTAAGATACCTAGAAACTGGCAGCACAAGGAAGCCATTACTATATCTAGGCTCAGAAAAGCAAGAGGGAGTGACAGTCTTCTAAAACCTGATGATAAACAGGGCAGTAGAAAAGTTGTCACAAAGAAGGAAATGTAGTTATGGAGGGCAACAGGTGAAACCAGAAATCTGCACCAAAGCAGGGAGGAGACATGCAAGAAACACTTTTTACCTCTCTTTCTGAATTGTAATCTCCTTGTGATTTTTATTAGCTATGCCTCACAGTAAACCAAAAGGTAAGAATGAATAACACAGTTCATAGAAATCAGTTTCCAGATGCCAAAGCAGGCAGAGAACAAATATGCAGAAACTAGGGAAGGAGAAATTGGTCATGGAGAATAATCAACATGCTGATATTATCAAGCAAGATATTCTTGATATGTAATTATAAAAATACAATGGAAATATATGGGAAGACTTGATAAAGGAGTGGAAATAGGATGCCTTAATCTGTTCTCCCTTTAAGCAACTCCAATAGAGGAGAAGCTGGTTAACCTAAAAGGTTTGGAACACCAGACTATACAGAGTAACAAACAACTGTCATTCTAGCTTGCTAAAAGAGTTCAGGAGCAGTCTGTCCTTTAGCATCCCCTTTAATCTAAATATGTACTCAGCAGGAAAAGGATGCAGCTCCAACTTTCTTCTTCCTTCTCAGCAGCCCTGCCCAACCACTGCTCAGTTTAACCAGTTTAGCAATTTCCTGGAAGAAATGTGAACAAATTAATGCTGATGATTGTGGGCCACTAATTGGCTGCCAGGCTGTTGGAGTAGCTTCACAGTTGCTAAATCAAATTGATAGCTAAAGGCTATGAGCTGTTTAGCCTTCTGCTCTTCTCACTGGGGGCTTCAAGACTGAGGAAGAGGAGTGGTTTACCGTGGCATTTTGGTCAGTTCGTCATGACACATCCCCAGGGCTGTCAGGGTGATTACTCATAACTGTGGGGCTGGTTACCAGGCTGTGGCCCTGGAAAGGCAAGAAGCTACCAGGCGTGGGGAGATGTTCTTATCCTTGCTGACAGGCAGTGAGGCTGAGGCATCTTAGGTGAACTGTGAAACTGATGCAGTTTTGGAGGAGCGGTGAGAATTCTTGGAGGCCACACATTTGGAGGGAAAGTACAGAGGTTGGAGCAAAAGCAGAATCTACTGAAGAAGGAACACAAGTCAGAGGAAGAACTCAGGCCTCTCAAGGGCAGGATGTCTGGGGTGGAGTTGTGTCAACTCAGCCAAGTTGCTGTATGTTCCCAGGCTCCCCTTCCTAGCTAATAAATTTGAGGATTCATTAAGCAACACTGTGGACTTGAGAGAGGAATCTGTACTACATCAGAGTAAAATAAGGAGTCCAATATTTTTTAGTGTATACAGACTCACAAGAACTTAAAAAAGAAAATCAAAATATGTGCTGTTCCTTTCAAAATAGTTCTCTTAAGAAGCCATGCTACTTACTTTAAAGATGTTATTACTTCTTAAGTCCTCTCTGGACATCTAGGAAAACTGCCAGAAAAGCAAATACAGATCATTTAAAAAAAAAAAAAAAGAAAGAAAGAAAGAAAGAAAAAAAGGTTTTTCTTAATGATTTACAACAGTGGTTCTTAACCAGAGGCACTTTTGTTCCAGCCCTCACCACTCACCCTTGAGACATGGAGACCAGTGGTTGTCACAAGTGGGAGTGGGGACAGGGGAGTTACTATTGACAGCGATCCTGAGTAAAGGCCAGGGAGGCTACTAAACACCCTACAATGCATAGGACAACCCCCTACAGTAAAGAACTGACCAATCCATAATATCAGTAGCAACAAGGGCTGAGAAAATCTAATTTGTACTGGTTTTCTTCGGCGGAAATTTTGGCTGATTTTGAAGAATTATCTAAGGGTCATTGAAGCTAAGTATGATTTTTAAGGTGATTTATCAAGTTGGAAAACATCATTCCTGGACTGAAACAAGGAATGATGAGATTTACACAACGATTTCCAACATGGCACTCAAAACAAAGGTTTCAATCAATACTGATGTTCATTTAGAAAACACTCCACTCATTAAACACTTAACCACTTAATATGTGCTTGGAGCTAAGCAGAAAAATAAAATTCCTGTGTTGAAGGAATTCATTCTGGAATCATACAGGGTAATATCCTAGGGCTGTCTGGTAGAGCAAACCTCTTTACTCCTTTCACAAACCTGCATCTTCATGAAGATTACATGAATTAATGGACATAGAATATTTACAACAGTTACCTGGCACATAGTTAGCATTTAATATATACTAAATATTAAGTATTAATACTAAAAATGCAACAATCATAGATGGTTTTCCAAAAAGATTCTTTTGAGGAATAAATATTCTCTTGAATTACATGCTTGGGCATCCTTAAAAATACACATATATCACCAATTGTGCATTTCCTATGTTATGGAATATATCTTCATTGATAATGGGTAGGTCAGAAAAGAAAATGCTTATTTTGTAGATATTCATCCAGCATTTATTATCTGGAGGCACTATATAGATTAACATCCTAAATATAAACAATATAATTAACACCTCCAGAGGAAGAGTAGTGGGAGAAATCAGAGCACAAGTGAGAGAAACAGACTTTGGCCCTCCAATTTCCTCATTCATAAAGGTCTTAGAAGAACACAAAGGTGTTAAATCAAATGACTATAAATAGGGTGACAGGATATTGTACAGTAAGAAAATGCTGGAATGAAATGTCAAGAAGGGAGAAGAAGAAAGGCAATGCCTGAGTGGGCTGAAGGCTAAGAAACTTAGCCTCACTACAGATTCTTGAATTATTTTAGACTGAGTAAGACAGTCATGGAGGCCCCCAGTGGCTCCATGGGGAAACTCAGGGCTCTATGCTTTGTGCATCTCAGTATCATCATCAGAAATGTGGCTTCTTTGCAGAGTGAGAAGCAGCTTGCTGATCCTTTGAGACTGGGAATAACTGAGTAATCACAAGTGTCTTAACTGAATAATCAAAAGTGGTAAAGAATTCACCTGCCAGTGCAGGGGACATGGGTTTGATCCCTGATACAGGAATATCTCCTAGAGAAGGAAATGACAATCCAGTCCAGTATTCTTGCTTGGAAAACCTAATGGACAGAGGAGCCTGCTGAGCAACAGTCCATGGGGTCATAAAAGAGTCAGACATGACTCAGAGACAGAACATAGACACATGAAACATATTAAGCAAAAGAAGGTCTAGGATGTGTGGTATGTAAATTAAATATCTGCATACCATATCCTACTTGAAATGCACCAAGAAGGTTCATTATTTAAAAGAATTTCATAATAAATCCTTATGAGAAATAAAGGATCTTTGATATTGTCTCAGCTTGGCCTGGGACTTGGAAGTCACTTCAACTCACTGAAACACATTAAGACTCCATATTATACCTAAAGACTCTTTGCTCAGCCCTTCCCCCAAAGCTGTAGCAAACCTTAGGTGATTTATTGCATGTGATAGTGCCCTGCAAACTGTAAAGTGATTAGTTACTTCAATTTCTAAAAGACATTTAATTTGCATCTAAAACATTGTCTTAGAATGGAACTACTTTCTATTCAGTTGAATCTCTGTTTTACAAGTTAAGAAAGTTTTAAATTTTGACATAATTGTATTATCTAACCTATTTTAGCCTTCTTTGTACTTGAAATGGTATCACTGAAGTAAATTCAGAGCAAAAATTAAAGACCTAAACACTAAGTCAGTTTGCTGAACTTGAAAACACAGTCGATGCTACAACGACTCAATAAAATTTTGATAGTGGAATGGGGTAATGGATGGGAAGATATTTTTAAGTAAAGATGATTATGGTATTGATATTTAAGGAAACAATATTAATATATTTTCCTCTAGTTATGACTTAAAAGTGAACTTGGAGTATATGTGGTACAGATGCATCTTGGTGGGAATTAAGGTCTCTAAGGTAAAATCTCCTCCAATCCCCCACCAAACATGCAGCATGATCCAGGGTGTGCTTCAGGATCAGTCCCTCTGTTACAAAAACAACTTTTTGATAAATATTTATGAAAAACAAATTTAAAAAAGGAGATTGTCCCAGCTTTACCATTTCCAGTGTATGTGAAAACAGAGAAAAAAATCTTCCATTTATCTATCAGGGACCACGTATTAATAAAATCCTAGAGACAGCATGATAATTATCTACAAAAAACATTTATGTTTCTGCTTGAGGTTTCCAGAAAGTCAAGAACACGAATCGTACTTATTGGCAGTCAGTTCAGTTCAGTTGCTCAGTCATTTTCGACTTCTTGTGATCACATGGACTGCAGCATGCCAGGCATTCCTGTCCATCACCAACCCCCGGAGTATTAAACTCATATCCATTGAGTCAGTGATGCCATTCAATCATCTCATCCTCTGTCATCCCCATCTCCTCCCACCTTCAATCTTTCCAAACATCAGAGTCCTTTCAAATGAGTCAGTTCTTTGCATCAGGTGGCCAAAGTATTGGAGTTTCAGCTTCAACATCAGTCCTTCTAATGAACACCCAGGATTGACCTCCTTTAGGATGGACTGGTTGGATCTCCTTGCAGTCCAAGGGACTCTCAAGAGTCTTCTCCAAAACCACAGCTCAAAAGCATCAATTCTTTGGTGCTCAGCTTTCTTTATAGTCCAACTCTCACATCAATACATGACTACTGGAAAAACTATAGCCTTGACTAGATGGACCCTTGGTTGGCAAAGTAATGTCTCTGCTCTTAAATATGCTATCTAGGTTGGTCGTAACTTTCCTTCCAAGGAGTAAGAGTCTTTTAATCTCAAGGCTGCAGTCACCATTTGCAGGGATTTTGGAGCCCCCAAAAATAAAGTCTGCCACTGTTTCCCCATCTATTTCCCATGAGTGATGGGACCGGATGCCTGATCTTAGTTTTCTGAATGTTGAGCTTTAAGCCAACTTTTTCACTCTCCTCTTTCACTGTCATCAAGAGGCTCCTTTGTTGTTCTTCACTTTCTGCCTGAGGGTAGTATCATCTGCATATCTGAGGTTATTAATATTTCTTCCAGCAATCTTGATTCCAGCCTGTGCTTCCTACATGCCAGAATTTCTTAGGATGTACTCTGCATATAAGTTAAAGAAGCAGGGTGACAATATACAGCTTTTACTGACTCCTTTTACTATTTGGGACCAGTCTGTTGTTCCATGTCTAGTTCTAACTGTTGCTTCCTGATCTGCATACAGGTTTCTCAAGAGACAGCTCAGGTGGTCTGGTATTCCCATCTCTTTCAGAATTTCCCACAGTTTATTATGATCCACACAGTCAAAGGCTTTGGGATAGTCAATAAAGCAGAAATAGATGTTTCCTGGAACTCTCTTTTTTGATAATCCAGCAGATGTTGGCAATTTGATCTCTGGTCCTCTGCCTTTTCTAAAACCAGCTAGAACATCTAGAAGTTCACAGTTCACGTACTGTTGAAGCCCGGCTTGGACAACTTTGAGCATTACTTTGCTAGCGTGTGAAATGAGTGCAAATGTGTGGTAGTTTGAACATTCTTTGACATGGCCTTTCTTTTGGATTGGAATGAAAATCAACCTTTTCCAGTCCTGTGGCCACTGCTGAGTTTTCCAAATTTGCTGACATATTGAGTACAGCACTTTCATAGCATCTTCTTTTAGGATTTGAAATAGCACCACTGGAGTTCCATCACCTCCACTAGCTGTGTTTGTCGTGATGCTTCTTAAGGCCCACTTGACTTCACATTCCAGGATGTTTGGCTCCAGGTGGGTGATCACATCATCATTGCTATCTGGATCATGAAGATCTTTTTTGTATAGTTCTTCTGTGTATTCTTGCCACCTCTTCTTAATATCTTCTGCTTCTGTTAGGTCCATACCATTTCTGCCCTTTTTTGTGCCCATCTTTGCATGAAATGTTCCCTTGGTATCTCTAATTTTCTTTAAGAGATCTTTAGTCTTTCCCATTCTATTGTTTTCCTCTATTTCTTTGCATTGATCACTGAGGAAGGCTTTCTTATCTCTCCTTGCTATTCTCTGGAACTCTGCATTCAAATGGGTATATCTTTCCTTTTGTCCTTTGCTTTTGGCTTTTCTTCTTTTCTCAGCTATTTGTAAGGCCTCCTCAGACAGCCATTTTGCTTTTTTACATTTCTTTTTCTTGGGGATGGTCTTGATCCCTGTCTCCTATACAATGCCACAAACTTCTGTCCATAGTTTATCAGGCAGTCTCTCATTTCTTCCTGTAAATCTATTTCTCACTTCCACTGTATAATCATAAGGGATTTGATTAGGTCATACTTGAATGGTCTGGAGAAGGCAATGGCACCCCACTCCAGTACTCTTGCCTGGAGAATCCCATGGATGGAGGAGCCTGGTAGGCTGCAGCCCATGAGGTCACTAGGAATCAGACATGACTGAGTGACTTCACTTTCACTTTTCACTTTCATGCACTGGAGAAGGAAATAGCAACCCACTCCAGTATTCTTGCCTGGAGAATCCCAGGGATGGGGGAGCCTGGTGGACTGCAGTCTATGGGGTCGCACAGAGTCGGACATGACTGAAGCAACTTAGCAGCAGTAGCATACCTGAATTTCCCCACTTTTTTCAATTTAAGTCTGAATTTGGCAATATATGAGTTCTTGATCTGAGCCATAGTCAGCTCCCAGTCTTGTTTTTGCTGATCGTATAGAGCTACTCCATCTTTGACTGCAATGATCTGATTTCAGTGTTGACCATCTGGTGATGTTCATGTGCAGAGTCTTCTCTTGTGTTGTTGGAAGAGGGTGTTTGCTATGATAAGTGTGTTCTGTTGGCAAAACTCTATTAGCCTTTGTCCTGCTTCATTCTGTACTCCAAGGCCAAATTTTCCTGTTACTCTAGGTTTTTCTTGACTTCCTACTTTTGCATTCCAGTCCCCTATAATGAAAAGGACATCTTTTTTTTTGGTGTTAGTTCTAAAAGGTTTCGTAGGTCTTCATAGAACCGTTTAACTTCAGCTTCTTCAGCATTATTGGTTGGGGCATAGACTCGGATTAACATTATATTGAATGGTTTGCCTAGGAAAAGAATAAAGATCTCCTGTTTGACCACTTCCCATTTGCCTTGATTCATGAACCTAACATTCCAGGTTCCTATGCCATATTGCTCTTTGCAGCATCAGACCTTGCTTACATCACCAGTCACATCCACAACTGGGTATTGTTTTTGCTTTGGCTCCGTCTCTTCATTCTTTCTGGAGTTATTTTTCCACCGATCTCCAGTAGCATATTGGGCACCTACCGACCTGATGAGTTCATCTTTCATTGTGCTATCTTTTTGCCTTTTCATACTGTTCATGGGGTTCTCAAGGCAAGAATACTGAAGTGCTTTGCCATTCCCTTCTTCAGGGGACCAAATTTTGTCACAACTCTGCACCATGACCTGTCCGTCTTGGGTGGAAACACAGCATGGCTTGTAATTTCATTGAGTTAGACAAGGCTGTGGTCCATGTGATTAGATTGGTTAGTTTTCTGTGATCTTGGCAGTAGAGTTCTAGTAAACCTGTTCCAGACTGTTTGGTTCCTGGTAAGGAGAGCCTGATGAAAAAGATGGACCTAGAGTGGCTCTAACAACGCAGCAAACTAACTACGTTTTAAGTGCTTTAACACAGTTTCAGAAGGCAAAAGAAAAATATGATCCATCAAAGGGAAAAGCAGGACTTTGTCCCTCTCTTTCTCACTGCTAAGCTCTCTACCCATCGGCTGCCTGGAGGCTCAGTGTCAAGAATGAAATTACATTTCCATCTAAGAAGAAGTAGTCAATTTCGATTCGCAAAATAAGTAACAAAATTCACCCAAACTTTGCTACATTTTCTCTTAGTATCTCCTAGATAACAGGTGTGCCACTAACACCATGTCTGGTTCTTCCTAATAAGATTCTTCTTAATAATGAAGAATTCCAATGCTTAATCTTTTGTCTCAAATATCCATGTGTCCATATATGAATCTGTGTTTGATGGGGAAAAAAAGAAGTCTTTAAAGCTGCCAAATACCATGAGCTAAAATGAAGGAAATGATACCAATTCAAATCAAAGCCCAAATATGTCATGGAGAAAGTGAACAATAATTAACTACTTTGAGATGTTATGAACAGGATAAGCATAATAATCTTAGTAATAAAAGAGCCCTTTATATTGTGCAGAGACTTTAAAATCCATTTCTTTTCTCTTTCACTCAAGCATGGAATTGCCTATTTTGTTCCAAATATAGTCCCAGGTTCTGGGGTACAGTGGTGGTGAACACACTGAACAAGGTACATACTTATGAGGTTGGAGAGTTGAAGCCAATACATGTGTGAACACATAAGAAAATGTCAGAGTGACAAGTGCTGTGATGAGACTAAACAGGCTAGAAGGAGATGATCATTCATCATAAGTCTGTCAAACAGCTTAAATCACTAGGATTCCTCTTAGTATAAGGTTCACAACAAGCAAGATCACATTACTTGACTGGCTTCCTGCTACTGTCCCAATGAATAGTCTAGACTGAGCTGAGTGAATGCTCCAGCACAGTTGGCTTCACATCACAGCTCCATCCTAGAATGTGAGTGGCCACAGTTGAGAAAAAGACTAGGCTGTGAGATGATATGGCAGATAAAACCCTAAGCAGCAACTAAAGACAGCCATGACTAGCAGTTGTACAGGTGGTCCATCAGAGGCGGTCTGGATCTCTGATGGTGGCCAGACCACCATACCCCAGAGCCCTAACCCTCAACAAATACCTACATGGGTCCCTTTATGAGGCTAAGGGCTTCCCTTGTGGCTCAGATGGTAAAGAATCTGCTGGCAGTGTGGGCGACCTGTTCAATCCCTGGGTTGGGAAGATCCTCTGGAGAAGGGAAAGGTTACCCACTGCAGCATTCTGGCCTAGAGAATTCCATGCACTGTATAGTCCATGGGGTCGCAAAGAGTCAGACACGACGGAGTGATGTTCACTTCACTTCATGGGGCTAATTGTGCTGGTGCTGGGAGGGAGAAGAGCACACAGCCTTAACGGGAACTGAGGCAGCTGGACCCAACCTTCAGGACTTCTGCTCCAGCAACTTGGGACTTGACCCAATTCCGAGGGCAGAGATGGCCATTTAGCAGAAAGGGGCCCCACCTTACAACTGGCTCTGGACCTAGTACCTTCTTCTCCAGCTCTACCCCCTACCAAAGTGAGAACTGCCTGCACACCCTAAGAAAAGACGTGACCTGTGTTCCTGCCAAATCCAGATCTCCCAACAAAACCTCTGGGCACAGGTAGAGTGTATAGGGATGCTCACCACACAGGGATAATCCTCTAAGACCTCTGTAAGTAACTGCTTCATCTAATTTCATAGAGACATAGGAAAATAAGCAAAATGAAACGACAGAGAAATTTGTCTCTACTGAAAGAGAGAAAAATCCTGAAAAACTAATGAAGGATAGATAAACAAAACCTCTCAGGCAAGCAAAAATAGAAAGAATTCATCAACACTAAAACTTTAAAAGAAATGCCAGTCATCTCTAAGTGGAAAATAAAAGGCTATAACAAGAAGTATCTACAGGAAGCGAACAAATCCACCAGTAAAGACTAAAATATTGTAAAGGCTGAGGATCAAATATGACATAAAAATACATAATATGGCATGAAGAGATGCTCAACATTGCTCATTATTAGAGAAATGCAGATCAAAACAACAATGAGATATCACTTCACACCAGTCAAAAAAATCTACAAATGATAAATGCTGGAGAAGATGTGGATAAAAGGGAACCCTCTTGCACTGTTGGTGAGACTGTAAATTGAGATTATCACTATGGAGAACAATATGGAGATTCCTTTAAAAAACTAGGAATAAAATACCATATGGCCCAGCAATTCCACTCTTGGGCATATACCCTGAGAAAACCATAATTGAAAAATACACATATACCCCAATGTTCACTGCAGCACTATTTGCAACAGCCGGGACATGGAAGCCACCTAGATGTTTATTTACATATGAGTGAATAAAGAAGTCATGGTATGCATATAAAATGGACTATTAGTCATAAAAAGGAATTAATTTGAGTCAATTGCAGTGAGGTCGATGAACCCATAGCCTGTTATATGGAGTGAACAGCCTGTTATACAAAGTGAAGCAAGTCAGAAAAACAAATATTATATATTAACACATATATATGGAATCTAGAAAAGTAATACTGATGAATCGATTATATTTTCATGGGGCCACAGTGTAAGTATTAACAAATTTAAGAAGACAGAAATTATGTCAAATATTTTTCTGACCACAGAGGTATGAAAGTAGAAATCAATTGCCAGAAGAAAAATGGGAAAAGCACAGACACATGGAAAGCAAACAACACGGTTCTAAAAAATCCAGTGGGTCAATGAATAAGTGAAAGAGGAAATCAGAAAGTATCTTAAGACAAATGAAAGTGAAAACACAACTTTCCAAAATGTATGGGGTATAGCTAAAGCAATTTTAAGAGGAAAGCTTTAAGTGATACAGGCTTCTCTCAAAAAACAAGAAAAATCTTAAACAGTATAACATTCAGCCTAAAAGGATTAGAACAGAATAGGTCCCAAAGTAAACAGAAGGAAGGAAATAATAAAAGTCACAGATGAAATAAATAAAGACCAGAAATAATAGGAAGTATCAATGAAACCAAGAATTGTTTCTTTGAAAAGAACCAAAGTCAATAAATCTTTAGCCATGTTCATCAAGAAGAGAATCCAAGTAAACAAAGAAATGAAAGAGGGGAGGATAGCAACTGTTACCACAGAGATACAAAAATTCATAATAAAATACTACTTAACATTATATGCCAATAAGGTATCCATAAGACATAGGCAAATTTCTAGACACCTTCAACATTCTAAGACTGAATCAAGACGACACAACCTGAATAGACCAGTAACTAGAAGTCAAATGGAATTTATAACATATAAATAAGCTCTCAGCAAACAAAAGCCCAGGAACAGATGGCCTCACAAGTGAATTCTACCAAACATTTAGAGAAGAGTTAACACCTATCCTTTTCAAATTATTTAAAAAAACTGCAAAGAAAGGAATACTTCCAATCTCATTCTTTGAGGCCATCATCACCATAATACCAAAACAACACAAAGATGTCACAAAAAGAGAAAATGGCAGACCAGTATCACTGATGAACACAGATTCAAAAATCTTCAGCAAAATACTAGCAAACCAACCCCAGCAATATGTTGAAAGAATCTCACACTATGATCAAGTACGATTTATCCCAGAGATGCCAAGATTTCTTCAATATCTGCAAGCCAATCAATGTGATACACTATATAAAAAACTGAATAAAAATTATACAGTCATCTCAACAGATGCAGAAAATAACTTTTGATACAATTCAAAATCCATTTCTGATTTAAAACTCTCCAGAAAGTGAGCATCGATGGAACAAACATCAACATAATAGAGGCTATATGTCACAAACCACAGCTAATGTTATACTTAACAGTGAAAAGCTGAAAACATTCCCTTTAAGATCAGGAACAAGACAAGGATGCCCACTACCACCATATCACCAGAGAAAACTAAAGGAATCCAAATTGAAAAGGAAGACATAAAACATTCACTACTTGCAGACGACATAAAACATAAATATACAGAAAATCCTAAAGATACCATCAGAAAAACTACTAGATCTCATCAATGATCTCAGTAAAGTTTCAGGATACAAAATAAATATCCATAAACAATCAGAAAGAGAAATGTAAGGAACTAATCCCATTTATCATTGCAATAAATAAAATAATTAGGAATACACCTACTTAAAAAGGCAAAAGACCTGCAATCCACACACTGTAAAACACTGAAGAAACACATTAAAGATAATACAGACAGTAAGATACACAGTGTTCTTGGATTGGAAGAATCAATATTCTTAAAATAACCATATTACCCAAGGCAATCTACAGATTCAATGCAAGCCCCATCGAATACCAGTGGAATTTCTCATAGAACTAGATCATTTTTTTTTAATTTGTATGGAAACACAAAAGACTCAGAATAGTCAAAACCATCTTGAGAAAGAAGAGCAGAGCTGGAGGAATAACGTTAAATGGAATTTATAAGAAATTCCATTTCTTATAATTTATAAGAAATATTGAATCACTATGTTGTACATCTGAAACTAATATTGCAAATTAGCTATACCTTAATTTTTAAAGAACAAAAAGTAGGATAATAGAGGCAAGAATCTATCAAAAGAACTGCAACATTTTTACACTAAACATTACAACACTTTTCTGAGAGAAGTTAAAAATCTAAATAAAGAAAAGATAGTTTAAAATTTTTTAAATAAAATTTTCATGCAAGGTGATTCCATCACACATATAGGTTATTTCCATTTAGGTTATTAGAGAATATTGTAACTTTGCTGTACACCTGAAACAAATACAACACTGTTAATCAACAGCACAACAATATAAAGTAAAAATTAAAATATAAATAAATGTTGCATGAAAGCAGAAATTGTTTTGCTCATAGATTTTAGAAACTTCTTTGGCAAATGGCTGTGAAGTAATGAGAAGGAATCTGTTTCTATTTATAGTACTTTTTGACATTTTCTTAAGAAAAGAATCACTTTCTCTACCTCACAGACGCACACTGAATAAATATTTAAGACAGACTTATTTTGGAGAAGGGGCTCATCTACCAGCTGGCTCGGGGCTGCTGTGCATCTTTGGCCAGCTCTGTTTACACAGGATGTGTTGCTGCAACACCCAACATTTTGCCTATTTTAAGTAATGCTGTGTTTCCCAGGCGGCCTATTCTAGGCACAGGGAATTGCTTCCCATTGTGTGGCTGGTGACTATCAGGACGCCTGCTAGAGCGATTATTTCTGTATCTGTCTGGATTCTTGAGCTCAAGGAACAGCCACTAGAGAAATGGAGATCAACCTCATGCCTGCCTGCACTCTCTATAGAACGAAGCATTCTCCTTTCCACACATGCACAGTTCTCTCCAGGGAGTCAACGGGGATGAGAAATTAGGTGGAAGCCTCAAGTGCTTTTTAGACAACTTTCCCATGTATGCCCTTTTATGGATGCAAAGGCATCAGAATTGTTTTTTCTTCACTGAGCCTATAGAGTCTGGAGACATTTCCTTCATTTTACAGTAATAATTCTATCTTATGAATACAAACAGAGATTTCCAGATGATGACACAGTTATCTGAATTGTACAAAAACCCGAATTCAAAATGACTTTTTTCCCCTAAACCATACTGAACAGGGACCTTGAAAAGATTTTCCCTTTCCTCTGAGCACTAAGCCAAGAGAACATCTTCCATGAGTTAGTTTATTCTGCCGATTGCTTGTGTGTATCGCTAAGAAGCAAGCTGAGATGTTGGTGGAATATTTCTTTTAGCTGTGTTTCTGCTGTTCTAGTGGAATATTTCTTTCAGCTGTGTTTCTGCCGTTCTAGTGGAATATTTCTTTCAGCTGTGTTTCTGCTGTTCTATTTTGCCTTTCTGTTTATTGTATTTAGCAATGTGATTCCTACTCATGGTATTCAGTTCAGTCGCTCAGTTGTGTCCAGCTCTTTGTGACGCCATGGACTTCAGCACGCGGGTCTTCCCTGTCCATCATGTCCATCAAGTCAGTGATTCCATCCAACTATCTTGTCCTCTGTCGTCCCCTTCTCCTCCCGCCTTTAATCTTTCCCAGCATCAGGGTCTTAAATGAGTCAGTTCTTCACATCAGGTGGCTAAAGAATTGGAGCTTCAGCTTTAGCATCAGGCCTTCCAATGAATATTCAGGACTGATTTTATTTAGGATTGACTGGTTGGATCTCCTTGCAGTCCAAGGGGCTCTCAAGAGTCTTCTCCAACCCCACAGTTCAAAAGCACCAACTTTTTGGTGCTCAGCTTTCTTTGTAGTCCAACTCTCACATCCATACATGACTCCTGGGAAAACCATAGCTTTGGCTAGATGGACCCATGTTGGCAAAGTAATCTCTGCTTTTTAATATGCTGTCTAGGTTGGTCATAGCTTTTCTTCTAATTAGCAAGCGTCATGGTATTACTGGATGCAAATCAGCTTTGATTGAAAACTCTTGCAAACACATATTTACCTAAATCATCAGTTGTTGTAAGTTCCTTCCTCAAGACAGGAGAGAAGGGAGGAGAAAAAGGAGGAATGTTTTTTGGTTAACCCCAACCATAATACCTTCCTGCTTAAAAGCAAGTTAATACTACTATAGGAGAAGAACTGGGGTGGTGGGTGTCCCATTTTCAGCGTCTTCAAAATGCACAACATAATGACCTGCTTTGCCATGTCCGCAGGCCTTGAATGTGCCCACCTCCCTGAGCACACAGGGCCATTCCACACACCATATTCCCCAAAAGCTGCTCATCGAGCACAGGTTGATCTTAGTATCCTATTAGCAGTTGTTTTGGCCAAGCCAGTTTTTCTTCACAGCCTTCACACTCTGTACCTCTAGAATGATTTTTAATCAATTACATTCTACCTTACTTTGAAATGTTGCCATTAAATTGCCCTGGGGACTCAAATCTGAGGGGTTTACATCATGAATGTTAGCCAGAAATCGATGTCCTACACAGATACCATCAACCCTATTAATACCTACTAGCATCATATAAATCTTAGTTAATGAGGTGTCCAATTCGTATCCTTTTGCCACATATTCTGCTCTAAATTGGTGTCTGGGCAGCATTTCCTCTTGTCGTCAGAAGGATGACGACATAAAACTTCCCAGTCCAGTAGGACATCTCCCCTGCCACACACATGCTTATTATACACAGAGCTTAGCCACCATCATATAAAATAGTCTAGATTAATAGTTTTTTTGTTAAGAGTCAATAAACAAGCTCCTAGGTCCACGCAAGTTTCTTACAGCAAAAGCTCAATGTGCCATTCATCATTGCCACCAGACGACCAGAAACTCCATTTGTTTCCACTGCTGTTGACAAATGTAATTTATAGATTTTAAAGACCTAATTATTTCCTGTGATGCAGGATTAAATCTTAACCCTTTTACTGGAGAGGTGAAAGAGGTAGTCTATATCTTGGAAATCTGGAACCTCCAAAATCTATATTTCAGATTCTCAGGGGGAAAAAAGTAATGGCAATAAAACTGCACGTTCAGGACAATAAGAAAGGAAAGCAAAATATAAAGTTCCTATACAACCAGTCCCACCTTCCCGGCCCCCACCCCAGCAGGGAGACACATTCACTGCTGGTTCTTATTTTGGATCCCCTCATACCTTTCTGGCCCTCCATCCCCTGGTTTCTGTGTTGTTTTGAGTCTTGTTTCTAGTTCCTTTTTTGAGGAAGGCAGCTTTGCTTGGCAGTACAGGGAGCTGGAAGTACCTGGAAGTTTGTTTTCTTATTCCCTCCTCCAAGCATTTCCTAGCCAATGACTAATCAGTACATGGCAATTAAAGCATATCTCCCTTGACTTGATGAGCTCAGAATACACTCAGGTGTAATTCATACCCCAGAGTTCTTTCCTCCATAAGATACAGCTGAGGCTGGTGCTTCCCCTGAAGTCACTTATTGACTTGACTTGACTTCTTCCCTTTCCTTGCCCTTGTTTCTCCACTCTTATATTAGTTTCTCTGGGGAGTACTTCCTTAATGAATAGCTTGTCCATCAATCATAGCTTCAGAATCTGCTTCTGGGCTACTTGCACTAAAATATCTATCAACCAACCCCATTATGCAAAAAGTACCAGTGGAGCATTGAAAAGGAATGCTGGAAGCAATGACTACTGTCCAAGAAGGCAATCGGCAATGAGAATAAACGTGTAGCATCTGCACTTACCCTGTTTAAAATCACAAGTTGGCCAATTCTCTCCCAGAAAAAGTCTACTTGGTATGTAGAGAGCTTCCTGGAGAACTGCAGGTAACTGGGGGTACCATGGTATCAGGTGGGTCTACATCACTTCACACCCTTAGGCTGTTGCCTAAGTGGGCTGGCTATCTCAACATTGGTCCAACACTAATGGTCACCACCTGAGTCCCTAGAGCACCAAATGCAAGCATGACCCCCCCACCCGGACCTTGAAGAGTTCCTGATCTTTCCTTATATCTCACCTATTCAGTGTGCAGCCTCTGTGCCCCAATCTGTTTTGACTCTTCATTGTCCCCTGAATGTTCAGTCTCTTTATAGTCTCACGACCTTTGTTCATATTCTTTGTCTGCCTACAATGCACTCACTTCTTCCAGCCATTCATCTATCATAATTTAGATTCACAACTCTTACCTTGAATTCTTCTTCTAATCTGGAGGAGGAAATGGCAAGCCATTCCAGCACTCTTGCCTGGGAAATCCCATGGCCAGAGGACCCTGGTAGGCTACAGTCCATGGGGTCACAAAAGAGTCAGACATAACTTAAGTAAACAACAACCAGCTAGCATATATTCACTTCCTCCTTTCTTACTGGCAAAGCCTCCTTTGCTAATCCCTTGTACCCTAGGTTGTAAGCTCTGTGAAAGTATGAAGCACTTACCACTTATTTATTTATTTTTGGTCTTGCACTAGGTAACTAGCATAGGGCCTTCCCAGGTGGTGCAGTGGTGAAGAATTCACTTGCAAATGCAGAAGACCAGATTCAATCCCTGGAGTAGGAAATGGCAACCCACTCCAGTATTCTTGCCAGAACATTTCATGGACAGAGGACTCTGGTGGGCTACAGCCCAGGGGTCAGCAAAGAACTGGACATGACTGAGTGCACACACACACACAAAGTGACTGGCATAGGATGCTGTTTGAGTACATCTCTTAACTAGTATAATGATAACATCACAGTCATAAGTATTTAGAAGTATATTTATATCAATAATAGTTATTTATGAATATACATTAAATGCAATAAATACCTACATTAATATTTGTATAAAATGAGTATGCACATAGGATGGAACAAAAGATGAGACTTAATTTTCAGAATTGAAATCTAAAGATCATGAGAATTAAGTGACCATCCTGAGGGACATGGCTAGCAAGAGAGAAACTAGGGCTAGATAGACCTAGGGTCTGACTCTGAGTCCACTGAATTTGTCACCATTCCCTTTGTCATGTATCTGATACCTAAACTCTCTCCTCTCTTATTCATGACTTTGGTATAAGCACTGTGTTCCGATGATCATCAGGTGTACAGGCCCCTTGGTTGGGTGACACACTGAGCTACTTACAGTTAAAATGTTTAATTTATGTATCTGCCATTACATTAATTTATGCATCTTCCATTCATCAATAATACGAGGGATACAGATTCATATGTCATTGTTGTTCTTCAGGCATTCATTCAGTCATGCCTGACTCTTTGTGACCCCAAGGACTGCAGCAAGCCAGACTTCCCTGTCCTTCACTATCTCCCGGAGTTTGCTCAAACTCATATCTGTTGAGTCAGTAATGCCATCCAACCATTTCATCCTCTGTTGCCCCCTTTTCCACCTGCTATCAATCTTTCCCAGGATCAGGGTCTTTTCCAATGAGTCGGCTCTTTGCATCAGGTGGCCAAAGTATTGGAGCGTAGATTCTTATGGGAGCTCTTAAACATTAGAACAAGGAAGTGGAAGCAGGAGGAGACAATACAGTGATATCAGATTACAATGCCCTGAGTTTTGGTATTTTCTGAAATTGAGCTAATCTGGAATCACATGAAAATTGGATTAAGTATTTTCCAATTAAATAACACTGGAAATCGGTATAACATGTTGGAGGGCAAAGATTCATAAAACTACTTACCAATAGTCTTGACATTCAGGCATGGTTGTTTTATAAGATTTTTCTCCCCAAAATATGGCATGGGTTTCTGGTGTTACTTAATTGGGAAACACTTTAGTTATCTCTTAGTCCTATATTCAGTCAATTTTAGAAAACCAAGGGAATAATAGTGGTGGTAATTCAAGATGTCAAGTCGCTGGGTAATGTATTAGAGACCAAGAAATGAATTAAAACAACACCAAATACTTCTTTTATTTTCCCCACCTCTTAAATTGCAAACAGTGAAAGTCTATCTAAATCCCTCTGTTGATTACTAGAACTTAAACTGGAAAAATAAAGGGGAAATGTTCTATAAGCCTTAACACAGAGGTTATATTTATCTACAAATGAATTGAGAGCAAGAAAATTCATTAAATTCATCATTCAAATATATTTTTCACTGTTTTTACGTTGACAATACCTATTTTCAATTTTAAAGGTGCATTGCTATACCATGAAAAGTTTTTATCTTGTTGGGGATGGATAACTTCACCATGTCTTCAATTTTCTCACTTGGAAGGTAGAGAAAATTATATCTGATTATTTCCTTTTCTTGATTTTACTGAGAGAGGCCAGTCTTTTAAAAGTTCCATTTTAAACAATAAGATACTGTCATAAATTATAGACTAAAAAAATTGTCAAGGAATTATGGTGTGCTCTGATAGTTTTGGATGACAGCTAACATTTAAATACTAATTCCCCTCCCTAGATTTTCTGTATCTTTATCTTGTTGTGGTGAAATGTATTTCTCATGTAAGACACTGAAGTATATGCTTGCTTATTATATGTGAGGAGATGCAATTAAGAATTTTATATTATTTTACAAAGACTATACTTTATCATTCTGAAAACATATATACTGTGAACTCATCATGTCATTTTAAATGATGGCAATTATCTCTCTGTAAATTGTTTTGGGGAATCTGAGCAATGTTTTAAAATGTGCTCTTATGTGAAATGAACTGATTACTGTTACTCTAGAGCTATAGTGATGATCACAGTGCAGGCTACTAACTAACACACTGTACCAGTTACAGCAGTGCCAGGATGTTCAAAAGATGTCCATCCCAGCTTTAAAATTCAGAGTTAATATTTATTGAGTACCTGCTATCTGCCAGTTCTTATGGTTTATCTCGTTGATACCTACAACAACTCTATGAAGTAACTATCCCTATTTTACAGAAGAGGAAATGACGCCTGAAAAAGCAAGGTTCAGTTCAGTTCAGTTCAGTTACTCAGTTGTGTCCGACTCTTTGCAACCCCATCAACCACAGCACTCCAGGCCTCCCTGTACATCACCAACTCCTAGAGTCCACCCAAATCCATGTCCATTGATTCAGTGATGCCATCCAAACATCTCATCCTCTATTGTTTCTTTCTTCTCTTGCCCTCAATCTTTCCCAGCATCAGGGCCTTTTCAAATGAGTCAGCTCTTTGCATCAGGTGGCCAAAGTATTGGAGGTTGGTTATTACTTGTCTAAAGTGGCATTGCTTTAGAGGGACTGAGAATTCAAAATAGACAGTAGTACACTACAGAGCTCGCATTCCTAACCCTTGTGTGACACAGCCTCTCATGAGCGGCCACATTTTACCCTCTGACAGAATATAGGCGTCAAATATTCTATATATGAGATTGTATTATACAAAACATTTATATAGCTACTCTTATGTCTTCTTTTAGGAGAAAGCAAACTCAGAAAACAGGATTGGACAAAAAAGGATATGTTACCTAGAATGTAACACCCAACTCAGGGGGTGGATCTGAGAAGTAAGAACAAGTCAGGACATATAGAGAATGGGAAAAAAAACAGCGTGAAATTATGTCATGGCCAATTATGTACCTGGAATAAAGGAAGTCAGTTTGATGTGTACATGAAAGAAACTGCAGAAAATAATGATCCCAAAAGAAGAAGGAGATTTGGTGATAACTGGATGAGTTCCCTACTCTTGTCTTAGTGAGTTCAATAATGATATCTGTGGACTTCCAAACCCTTAAGCATTCTCTTCTGCCATGTCCCTTTTATTATCATTAATGGTGGTTATTTTTGAACTGAGCCCTGAAAGGTATTAATAAAGTCTACCAAAGAGAGTTGCTTGTCTGTTTGGTTTATCATTTACCCTTTATTTAGAAGAGGAAAACTTCTGTCTAAAATGAATGTTCCAGAGAGCCAGTCTGGATTAAAGTTGCATTGTATCAATATTTGGAATCACCTCAATAGCATACAGATGCTGCTACTCTGAAATATGAAAGAGGTGCTTTGATTATTTTAGAACAAACAGGATTTGAGATAAGATGGGGAGAGAACTAGATGACTTCTGGATGTTGAGCTTGATGTAATTTAATTTCACGTTTTAGTTCAGGACAGTAGTGTAGATCCAGAGGGCTGCACAAAGGAAAGGCCACTATACTGAACATCTTTTTTGGTAGGTTGAATAATTCCTCCCATCAAATATGTCCATGTCCTAATCCTGTGAACCTATGAATGCTTCCTTACTGGAGAAAAAAGGTTTTATTGATGTGATTGAGTTAAGCATCTTGCGATAGGGAGATTATCTTTGATTACCCAGGTGAGTCCAGTGTAATCAACACAGATTCACAGAAGGAAAGGTGATGATGGAAGCAGAGATTAAAGTGATGCGTTTTGACATGGAAATAAGGACCACGATTCAAAGAATACTTATAGATGATCACTAGGTACTGAAGAAGGCAAGAAAATGGATTCTCCTTTCAAGCTCTCTAGAAGGAGCCAGTCCTGTTGACACCTTGGTTTTAGCCCAATGAAACTGATTTTGGATTTGTGACCTCCAGAACCATAAGGGAATAAATCTGTGTTGTTTTTAATCCACTACATTGTAGCAACTGGTTACAGCAGAAACAGGAACCATATACACTGTTAAGGGGCTACCTAGTCCTTACTCTTCATCAGCCACTCGCCCTCTGACCAACTTTTATCAGCTCCTTAAACTCTTGTTGTTCAGACACTAACTTGTGTCCAACTCTTTGCAACCCCACAAACTGCAACATGTCAGGCTTCTCTGTCCATCACTATCTCCCGGAGTTTGTTCAAACTCATGTCCATTGAGTCAGTGATGCTACCCAACCATCTCATCCCAACCATCTCATCTCTGTCGCCCCCTTCTCGCCCTCAATTTTTCGTGGTGGGGCTGGTCCAACAACCCATGATTCTGGTGTGAGTCAGAGGATGAGCACAAGCACACTTGGATAGCTGTTTCTCTAATTCCATCCACCTTTTCTTCAGTCTCCACCTTCCCTCCCCTTTCCACAGTGCCATCACCTTATCTTCACTTTCCCTCCATATCCTTCGTCCCTCCATCATTTTTTCTGTTACTTTGACTCAGCTGATTTGAGGCTTCATGAAGTGAGTCAGAAGTCTACTTGCTTTTTATAGCTGGACAGGACAACAGTCATTTTTTTCTGTATGGGCTTGGTATGGAAAAGAAAGGCAGGCAGGAAGGTACCCAGAAACTCTAGACTAAGGTATACGTTACTCTGGATTGTGGAGTCAACAACTCCCCCCCTCACTTAGCCTGATACACGGTCTGGATTATGTGCTGTCTCAGACCTCATCACCCACACTTGGACTATTCTCCAGAAAGATAACACATGTTTCTTTGGCAGGTAGCCCTATAGATTTCTCTCTAGGGGCCAGAGTCCCATATGCCTGTGAGTAGTGAGAGGAACATGCATGCAACTGGCTCAGTTGTTTTGAGAACAGTTCACAATCAGTTACCCTGAGCACTGCCCAAGGCCCACTTCTGCTCTGTATGTTTGCTGACTTGAAGTTTGGCATCTCACCGGGTGACTATGAGTTCTCCTTGCTTCATTTTACTTTTCAATCTGACTTCATTTGCTCCTTATCTTCCAATACGTACTCAAAATAAATGATCTGCTGTTGGCTGCCTTTTTTGATTTGTAGCACTAATGTAGTGTTGTTATTTTTACATGTGTTTTCTGTTAATATCTTCCCTTGCTCTTCAGACTTGAGCATTATTCACTAGGCCTTTGAGAGCCTCATTTTTCAAAACATATAAGAAATGTTTTGTTGTTGTGCACTCACTAAGTTGTGTCCAACTCTGTGGCACCAGTGACTGCAGCATGCCAGGCTTCCCTGTCCTTCACCATCTTTGGAGGTTTGCTCAAACTCATGTCTATTGAGTCAGTGATGTCATCCAACCATCTCATCCTCTGTCATCCCCTTCTCCTCCTGCTTTCAATCTTTCCCAGCATCAGGGTCTTTTCAAATGAGTCAGCTCTTTGCATCAGGTGGCCAAAGTATTGGAGTTTCAGCTTCAACACCAGTCCTTCCAATGAACAAGGACTGGTCTCCTTTAGGATGGACTGGTTGGATCTCCTTGCTGTCCAGGGGACTCTGAAGAGTGTCCTCCAACACCACAGTTCAAAAGCATCAATTCCTTGGCCACAGCCTTCTCTATGGTCCAACTCTCACATTCATACATGACTACTGGAAAAACCACAGCTTTGACTAAAAGGACCTTTGTCAGTAAAGTGATGTCTCTGCTTAATATTTTGTATATGTTCATTATAGCTCTTCTTCCAAGGAGAAAATCTTTTAATTTCATGACTGCAGTCACCATGCATGGTGATTATGGAGCCCAAGAAAATAAAGAAAGGTAGCCCAACACACTGTCCTTTGGTGATGAATCCTCTCTGGTTCAGCTCCCCTCTATCTGTTGTGAAACCCTAAATGGATTTAATAAATCCATAGTGCTGCCAACTCTTCCCTGAAATTCACATGTTTTCAACCCGTGTCTGCTATGCATCCCTGAATGTGCCCAGAAGGACTTTTACATGTATCCTCCCTCCTTCACATAACCTTCAGCATTCTTGACCATAAGGATGAGTAGGGAAGAAAAGGTCACTAACGAAACTTGGAAGTTGTCTTATTTCTCACTCTTTTCTCACTGAATCCTTTTTCAGTCATCATAACATAGGGCTTTTAGTTCTTGTCTATGCCTCTGCCTCCATATTATTCCCTTAGCTTTGATCCCCATTACCTCTTGCCTGAAGCAACGATGCACTTGACACAAGATATCCTATCTTTAGCTTTCTTCATCATCTTAATGTGAAACTGACCATTCTCCCACTTACATCTTTAAATTTTCTCATCACTTGCTGTCTGTGGGTGAATACTGTTAACCAAATTTTTTTATAATATAATCTCAGCTTGGATGGTCTGAAATGTTACATCTATACCCCGCAAACTGGAATGTTTTACTAGAATATATGACTGCTCTCCCACTGCCATACCTTTGCTCTTCCCGATGTGAGAATTATCTGTGTTCCTCCTCTGTCTCACCTAGAACAATCTGCTCTTTTTCCAAAGCCCCTTAAAATTTCTTATCTTTCATTTTATAATTTTTAATATCACCAGGTTGAAGACACTTGCCCTGCCTTCCAATTTCCAGCACTCTCTCTACATCTATAGTTCTGATCTTATTCTGCCTTGTACTTTATGTATATTAGGAAATAAGTTTCTTTAGGAAAGGAACCATGGCCCAACATCCTTTTATATTCCAGTATATTGCACATTTTTAAGACTTCAATAAATCTGGACTGAATTAATTAGAAACAACAGTGCCCTTTATGGTGCCTGCAAGGATACAGTTCAGAATAGTAGTTAATATGTGCTTCCTTTTCACAAGTCATGAACATGTGGGAGTAACACATTACTTACTACAAGCGACAATAATAAGATTAAAATGACAAATTAAAAATAGATTCCCAGAAATACCTTATGCAGAGAAGAGAGATAGATGTTATTCCAAAAGTGATCTTGTGTCTTTTCCCTCCATGTACATATTCTAGATTAACTGTTTTAGATCACCACTCAAATTTATAAGTTTAAGTTCCAGAAAAGTTAACCAGACCTGCAACATAGCTAAGTTCCTGAAAATAAAATTATTTTATAAGTATAATTACTTTATTGTAGTTGTACACAATAAAATAGTTGTGCTGACTTAGGTTATTGTATCCTCAAGACATGTGTCATCTATATTAATGTAAATAAAATTGATTATCATCTTAATTTTTGGTGTATGCGTAAGGATTTGAAAGCTCTAATTTAATCCCCTCAAACTGTCATCACCATCAACAATATTTACACATTTATATGATAGACATGGAGCTGACTGTTTTACAGGTATTAGCTTATGTAATTCTTAAAACAGTCCAACTTTGTAGATGAGCAAAGTAACAGACATTCTAATACCACCCAGGGTACTAAAGTTAAATTATAAAGCTAGCATTCAGAGATATTTTCCTGTTTGCAGAGCCCACAATCTATGAAACAGACCTGATCTACTAGAATCCCCTTTCTTCTTTGATGGCCTCTTATAATTTGTGGACTGTTCAAAGAAGTGGCATATAAGCCTGGACATGTACAAGAAAGTTTAAAGCACAATTAAAACTTTTATTGATGGACATGAAGAATCAGTGAATCAAATAGACATGAATCTGCATGTTCTATCCAGGTAATATGGAAATATACATGGATTATCTTTTTTCTCTTCACTCATCATTAGAATAGCTGCAAGCACCTCATGCTGGGAACCATATACAGTACAATTCTCTCTGTTAGATTTTTGCTTTTGTGTATGTTCTTCAAAAGGAGACCCCAGGGGCTCTTGAAATGTTTACACCTGCAGCTTGAAGAAAGTGCCTCAGCCTGGATGAGTTCCTCTGAGAGATTATGCTCACCCATCTGTTTTCATAAAAGTTTAATGCCAGGCAGCAAACTCATAGATTGTTTTGTTTTAATTTAATTTTTATTTAATCTGTTAGAGATCAGACTTCTGCAATCTGGTGGCAGGTGTGTAGTAACAAACACACAATGTGTTCTGTCTGCACTTCCCCAAAGAACCATTTGTGATTGCACCGACTTCATACACAGCAGTAACTGGGACTCTTACTAGGATGCAGGCACTGATTCCTGGAGCTTCACATCTATTCTATAAGGAACCCAGGGGCGAACTATGCTCTGCTTAAAGAGTACAGTTCCCTTCACTTAACCCAGGCCAAATACCAGCATTTCTGCCACCTCTGGCTTTCTAAAATCTAGAGCCCAGGAAGATATGCCCTCCTATCACCACTTTGCTGACCCCCAGCCGATAGTGGGAAACACATGACTTCTTGTCCTTGCAGTTAAAAACCCTCCCGATGAGTCTCAAGGTTTTGTTCAGTGTCAACAGCCTCAGGCATTATTTTAATAATCCTCACTGACTATAAAAGGAGATATTTTCACTCAGCTTTTATTTTATGGAGTTCTACTTTTCAGGGAAGTTCCTTCAACATCCAAATCTCAGACTATTTTCCTTCCACTCAGCCACAACACACGGTGATGTGGGCAATCTGTCTTTTTTTTTTTTAAATTTTTTATATCTGTGGATCAAGCAGAGTAGGGTAGCTATAACTTCCAGGCCTGGCATTGACCCTTAGTGAATAGCAAACAGTCATCGTTCTATCTGAAAGAATTTTGTCTCCTTCCAAGTAACTCCCCTTAAGGAAAAGAGGAGGATGAAGTTGATGAGACCATTGTATATGGTTGGTATGAAGCTTTCACTTGAAAGTGATGATCCCTTGCAATTAATATTTATTAACTATTCACTGTCATTACTATTTATTTTAAGCTGGATACAGGGATGGTATTGGCTCAAATATGATACCAAAATTAACATATAGTTAGGGTTACAGGGTCCCGGTTGTAAAGGTTAGAGAAATAGGTTACGGCTCTGGGGAGCTTTGAAAAAACAGGGCCAATACAAACCCTATGAAGAATAAAGAGTAAGGAGGTACTAGTAAGGAGGTTCCTTAAAAAACTAAAAATAAAATCCAAAAATCCTGCTCTTGGGCATACATCCAGAGAAAACTGTAATTCAAAAAGACACATGCTCCCTAGTGTTCACTGAAGCACTACTGACAATAGCCAAGACATAAAAGTAACCTAAATGTTCATCAACAGAGGAATGGATAAAGAAGACATGGTTCATATATTCAATGGAATATTTCCCAGCCACTAAAAGAACAAGATAATGTTATCTGCAGCAACACAGATGGACCTACAGATTATCATACTAAGTGAAATAGACAGAGAAAGATGAATATCATAGCATTCATATTTGGAATCTAATTTTTAAAATGACATATTTATTTACAAAGCAGTAACAGACGTAACAGATTTCAAAAATAAACTCCACAGTTACCAAAAATAAAACATGGTGGGGAAAAACAAATTAGGAGTTCAGGGTTAATATATACAGCAATATATATATTGCTGAACCATGAATTTCCAGATGTTCAAGCTGGTTTTAGAAAAGGCAGAGGAACTAGAGATCAAATTGCCAACATCTGGATCATCGAAAAAGCAAGAGAGTTTCAGAAAAGCATATATTTCTGGTTTATTGACTATGCCAAAACCTTTGACTGGGTGGATCACAATAAACTGTGGAAAATTCTGAAAGAGATGGGAATACCAGACCATCTGACCTGTCTCTTGAGAAACCTGTATGCAGGTCAGGAAGCAACAGTTAGAACTGGACATGGATCAACAGACTGGTTCCAAATAGGAAAAGGAGTCCATCAAGGCTGTATATTGTCACCCTGCTTATTCAACTTATATGCAGAGTACATCATGAGAAACACTGGGCTGGAGGAAGCACAAGCTGGAATCAAGGCTGCCGGGAGAAATATCAATAACCTCAGATATGCAGATGACATCACCCTTATGGCAGAAAGTGAAGAGGAACTAAAAAGCCTCTTGATGAAAGTGAAAGAGGAGAGTGAAAAAGTTGGCTTAAAGCTCAACATTCAGAAAACAAAGATCATGGCATCTGGTTCCATCACTTCATGGCAAATAGATGAGGCAACAGTGTCAGACTTTATTTTGGAGAGCTCCAAAATCCCTGCAAATGGTGATTGCAGCCATGAAACTAAAAGACACTCCTTGGAGGGAAAGCTATGACCAATCTAGACAGCATATTGAAAATGAGAGACATTACTTTGCCAACAAAAGTCCATATAGTCAAGGCTATGGTTTTTTCCAGTAGTCATGTATGGATGTGAGAGTTGGACTGTGAAGAAAGCTGAGAACAGAAGAATTGACGCTTTTGAACTGTGGTTTTGGAGTGGACTCTGGAGAGTCCCTTGGACTGCAAGGAGATCCAACCAGTCCATCCTAAAGGAGATCAGTCCTGGGTGTTCATTGGAAGGATTGATGTTGAAGCTGAAACTCCGATACTTTGTCCACCTCATGAGAAGAGTTGACTCATTGGAAAAGACCCTAATATGGGAAGGATTGGGGGTAGGAGAAGAAGGGGAAGATAGAGGATGAGATGGCTGTATGGCATCACTGACTCGACGGACATCGGTTTGGGTGGACTCCAGGAGTTGGTGATGGACTGGGAGGCCTGGAGTATTACGATTCATGGGGTCACAAAGAGTCGAATACAACTGAGTGACTGAACTGAACTGAACTGATATATAAAATAGATAAGCAATAAGGACTTAGTGTATAGCACAGGGAACTCTATTTACTATTAATAACCTATATGCAAAAAGAATCTGAAAAAGAATATATGTATGTGTACATATATATATATATATACACAAATCACTTTGCTGTACACCTAAAACTAACACAACATTGTAAATCAACTAAACTCTACTAAAATTAAAAAAATAGTTCTAAGAAAAGGAGGCCACCAACACTAATGCTGGATACTGGTGGGATAGGAGGGTAGACAAAGTCAAGGAAACAAAGCAACTCATTGTTCTAATGTGCAGGTATTTAGCATGCATCAGGATGACCTCATGAGTTTGATAAAACATAGGTTGCTGAGTCCAACTCAAAGAGTTTCTGATTCAGAGGGTCTGGGGTAGAACCCAATAATTTTCTTTTCTAACAAGTTCCCAGGTGGTACCCTTGCTCTCTGCCCAGGCCCACACTATTCCAGTGATTCTCGAGTCTAGTTCCACACTAGAATCATCTGGGAAACATGCGGCAATGCAGGTAATTGAGTTCTATCACAGGCCAATTAAATCACAATCCCCATGTTTGGTCCTAGGAACTCAATGTTTTATAAAGCTCCTTGGGTGATTATAAAGTGTACCAAAGTTTGAGAACCACCCTTGCGGCCTCATGGAATTCTCCAGGCCAGAATACTGGAATGGGTAGTCATTCCCTTCTCCAGGGGATATTCTCAACCCAGGGATCAAACCCATGTCTCCTGCATTGCAGGCGGATTCGTTACCAGATGAGCCACCAGAGAAGCCCACCATAAAGTCATATGAGTTCAACTCACTGCTAGACTTGTTCTCACCTTATTCCTTACTTTTCCAGGAAAAGACTGTGATGCTTTCCTTAACTTTGGAACTTAGCTTGCCCAGGACCTGCTCTAATAAACTTCTCAGCTTTAGACAAGAAATTTAGTGGGATATAAAATTCCACTTGATATCCTTGTGACATGGTTTTCTTATGGTGTTTTGTGCAATGGGCAATGTAAAAAGATGGAAATCCCTCTTAGGAAAGATCTATTCCTGCCTCTTCCTTTTCTATACTCTTTCCACTGCAGAGATTCACGTCATTTGAGCTCAGTGCTGGATCTGACAGAGGTCAAGCAAAGACGCCGAGGTTACTGCTGTGTGATATAGAGAGGGTGACAGCCCCCTTCCCAGAAAACACTCATACCTTTTCAGCAGCAAAGGGCATCTGCTAATTGCTGTACCGAAGAGACACTTCGAGTCAGGATTTGGGCTGAATTAATTGGCAATTCCATTATTTCTGCTGAAAATAATGGCTTGTTGTGGCAGTGGGACTCACCTAGAGAGAGCACGCCACAGCAGCATAATCAGCCAAGCACCAGCACTCACTGTGGTTTCTACTCCACTGTAGCTGTTCACTGCTTCTCATCTCCTTGCATAGTACATCTCCTCCGTTACAGGCAGAGTCTTGACCGTCAGAGCCACCAGGGAAGCCCACAGTAGGTCTACAATGGAAACAGGCAGGTGGTAACTTAGGCAATGCTCCTTGTATATTTTCAAATGAGATGAGAGATTCCCTGATCCTGAGTGTGTGGGTGGTCAGCTAAAATGCAAAATAACACATGTCGTCCAAAGGATTTGAGAGAGTATTTTCTACAGAAGCTTAGAAGTCAGAAGTTTGAGGACTACAGAGCTTCCGGGGAAAGATGATTTCCGACATCTCCTAACTCCCTGGCTGATTAGGCAAGATTTATCTAGGTTGTACTTCACATGCCCTGAATTCATCTGGGGTACCTACAGGACTTGAATTTTTTTGACTCTGTGTCTGTTAGCCTCTGATGTCTTGACACAGTTTTAGTACTTATATTACAAAGAAGCTGGAGAGTAGAAGGAGAAGCAAGCCTCACTGAAATGATTTTCTCTAATTTTTTTCCCAGCCTATTTGGAATTTTGTTTAAACAAGAGTTTCACAAACTCATAACTCTTGACATTTTGAGCTGTATAAATTTTTCCTTTGATCGTTTGCCCCATGCATTGTAAGACATTTAGAAAGATCCCTGGTCTCAATTCATTAGATGCCAATGGCAGACAATTCCTCCCCCCTCTGCCAGTTTTGACAGCCAAAAATGTTTCTGGAATGGGAGGGGACAGACGACAGAAAATTGCCACTGCTGTGAACCACTGGGCTCAGACACATCACCCAGGCTACACTCAAGGTTCAAAGGTGTACCTGACAAGGCAGCTGGTATGGATGTATTCGTGTTCTGTGGCTTCTTTACATTTCAACATGCAAAATTCTCTATGTTTCATTGTATTTCATTGGCTTTCCTATTAAATGTATGTGCCTTATTTTATTAATGATTTACACCTTGCATACTCACACATAGATACAGCTCTCACATTTCATAATGCCTTCAAACGATCCGGTCTATG
Source organism: Antilocapra americana (assembly GCA_007570785.1). NCBI lineage: Eukaryota > Metazoa > Chordata > Mammalia > Artiodactyla > Antilocapridae > Antilocapra > Antilocapra americana. Next base: position 1,470,358 of record ML664183.1, read on the forward strand.
TTTTGTTCAATTCACAGAGGCTTGTGCACCCACCCAAAGAGTGCAACTTTCTTCAAATTTCAAAGAAAGAAGCTTTTTGGCTTCATTATTGTCATTTGCCATTTCTCCAAGTGAAAGAGAGAGACTAAGCAATTGAACTGAAGAGTAAGGTTTTTTGATTTGTGGTTTTGTATTTTTAAAGACCTAGGATTAAGTGTGGGATAATTTTTATTTTCATTTGGTTATTTCTTGCTTAGATATAAAATTTTCTTGCACAGCTCTTTCACTTTCTAGCTCTTTATCTTACTCTATATTTTATGGAAGAGACTTGAATATAAGTGGGACTTATTAAAGCACTGGCCTTAACTTTGAAGACACTGGGACTGATAGGTCAACTGCCAGCCCCTAGTCGGACTTAAAAGCCCCAACTTCTGGGGACCAGTGTGTTGATCAAGCTGTACAGACAAGCCAAAGCAGATTTTTTCCTCTCTCTTATTTCTTTTTGATCAGAGTTAGCTGTTCCAGAGTGTCATTTATTGTTTGCTTTGTGACACCTTTCCTTAATCTCTCATCCTGAGTGGAAATACCAGTCAACAGCCACTAAAAATTCTAACTCTAAAAATTAATTTCAAACTTTAAAATAATCTGTTGAACTTTCATTTCAAAATCTGAAGTTTTCTAAAAAGAGCCATTGCAGGGGTAAAAATCTTCTCCTTTTGAAGAGCTTTTTTTTTTTTAATAACCAAGTGAAAATATTGCCAGCAGTCTCTAAGTTCTTCAGCAAATATAATTTCATTTCTCAACATTAGCTAAAAACTAGAAATGAAGAAAATGTATATTTACCTTCTTCCTTTGGTATAACAGACCAACAGAATTTTCACTTTTGAGAAATGTCAAATGGTTTTAATCCAGCATTGCATATTTTCATTTACAAATCTTCTATTTATTTGCTTGTGTTTCTTTCCTTTCTTTGTCTAGATGTCTGTAAGCTTTAAGTTTTGTATTTACCTACTTAGTTCCAAATCTTTTTCTTTGTTTTCTTTTTTCACTTTAAGTACTTCACTGGTGCATTTTACCATTTTTAGTTGGGAAAATGAACAAAGCTTTGGTAGACTGTGTCAGCATTCTGTTAAACTTTAATTGATGGAGTAACTTTGAGACTTGAAAAAAGGTAATTGGCAGAATAGTGAACACCGTGGGAAATGTTTTACATGAATAAAAAAGGGAAAGTTAGTTAACAAATATTTACTTAACAACTGCTCAGAACCCTGTGTTCAAAACCTCAATGGACAGGAAGGCAGTGGAAAGAAAACAGAAGTGCTGAGAGCCTTACCCCACAGGTGGGGGCATGGGGACAAGAATGTCTGGGAAAATGATTTATAAATCCCCATAACCAAAATCAAAGTTACTTAAGACAAGCTGGGATAAAATGACCAAATAAAATGTCAGAACGAGTATGTATCAGCTTTATTTTCATACACTTGCATTCAGAACATGACTTCATTATCTAATGACCACGTGAACTTGAGAAATTTACTTGTACTCTGAAAACATCATTTTCCCATAAGTAAGATGGGCTGAATTAGTTATGTAACAGGGTCAGGACAGTATCTGTAAAGTACTTTGCACAGTACCTGGCACACGTGTACACACTGAGAACATGCTAACCGGTGCGGTGATGTTCACAGTAGTTGTAACTACTGTCACGACTACTGGTGCTAATATTCCAAGCATCACGACTACTTTCATTACTACAACTATGATTTTAATTGATGTGTTGCTCCATTCATTGCCCATCCATTTGAAAGGAAGTATAAAAATTCATTTTCAGCTAAGTGATATACAAATGCACATATGCAGTTAAAATTTCAACAAAGAACCAATTTGAAGATTTAATTTTACAGGGCTACATTTCAGAATTCTAGAAATCCTACTTAAGTAAGTAGTCTAGCTTTCTCAGTAAAGAGAATATAAAGAAAGCCAACTCAGAAAACCAAAGTGATCTTGCTGTGGGTGCAATGCAGATACCAGTGGCAGCATCCCACTTGTAGGATCACTCAGTTATTTCAAGAGCCCCAGGACCAATGCTCCTACCTTGCCACTGGATGAGGTGGAGAACCATGAGGAGAATGCCTCCAGGGTAAAGGGTGGCTATACAGACTCACTGCAGAGTGGAACTGCCAGTCAACTGGGAAGAGCCAACGTGGAAGTACCTGAGTGAGGCAAAGCTTGAAGTGAGGGCTCTCGACTTGGCAGAATCAGAAATGAAAATTTATAGTTGATCAGTAATTAAGACCCATTGTTTAAACAGAATCCTTACATTTCCAGTGTCTAAAATAATTTTATCTACTTTGCAGGATACTCCAAATTTAGTGTCATGGCACCTAAAAAGGTATATGAGTCTACGCACCCTTGTCCCAATCCACTGATGCCAGATATGATTCAGAGTTTAGAATTTTTAGGGTTTGTTGAATGGTGATATATTAACAATACTTTTCATGTAACTTATTCAACATCCCTATGAGTTCTGTGGCAGGGGTTGGGTGGTAGAGGGGTAATGACTAACGAGAGTTTCATATAAATGCAGTTCGGACCTTAAAAATGACAAAGGGGAGAAAGTGGGAAAGGGAGGGAGGAAAGAAAGCAGCCAGAGAGAGGGAGAAAATGAGAACGCAGTTTTCAGACTTTGGAGTATTTCAAATTAAAATGTATGACTTACAGAATATTGTATGGAATATCAAGGAACATTGAAATATTCAGAGAAATTTTATCCTAACTGTGTAAAAACTAATGTGCCTTTGCGTGGAGAATTCCAAGGACAGGGATGCTTGGTGGGCTACAGGCCACGGGGTTGCAGAGGCTCAGCCACAACTGAGCCACTAACACTTTCACTTTCAATGATAAAATATACATCTACAATAACCAAAATGAATAAACAAATAGAATGCCTCTCACTTTGAAAGGAAAGTATTTAATCTTTCAGATTTTATCTTCTAGATTATATATTGGCTATCCTTATTCTATTAATATGTGTTTTTTAAGTTATAAAAACTTCAGATTTGATACGTTTTTCAGAGAACTTACAGTTTCTTAAAAAGAACAGTCACCAATGTACCATGCTCTGTGTTAAGTACTTTACAGAAACTATCCTAAGTATCTCATAATTATCTTGTAAGGAAGGAATTATAGTTTTGAGCATTTACTAATAAGAAAACAGACTTTGAGAAAGGCAGCTGTACCAAGATCATATAGCTGAATCCAGCACAGAATTTTAAAATAAATATTCAACAACATATTTAACTGCTTCTCTAGTGCCCCTGTAACTAATCTCTGACCTTCCTTAAATGAATAGGAAAAAAATTTTGTTATGTAAATCCCTTCTAAAAAAAAAAAAAAATCCCTTCTAAGGAAGACCAGTTTTAGCCTCTTCTATGTGTTGATTTTTGTCTTGTTTTGCATTTATGACATGGCTTTTTCCAACCCTCACCCTCAAATCCTGAAGTTGCTTTTATCTCACAAGAATCCACGGAATATAGCAGTTTGAGAACATTGCTTCTAGTTATTCTAAAACACCTAGTCACTGGATAACTCTCAAGCAGAAAGAGTTACACAAAACATCTTAGATATATATGATGGACCCAGCCTACCTGAATGTCTGATTTTGCGAGAGTAGCAATCAACACCAGATTACTCACTTAATATTGTACCCTTGAACCATGTTGGAAAGGGTATTGTATTAGACCCTTTCCATCCTGAAGAGTTGAACTGTTTGTCTTCACCAGAAGAGATGTATTTTTAAAACTGGTCATCTCCTTTATGTCTGCCACTCTTCTGTCAATATCATTTTCTATGAAATTGCAGAATAACTTATCATCATAATACCCAATACTCCATATGCTCTAACCAAGGAAATCACCATGAAAGATGTAAGGCATTGGGTACCATTTCTCTCAAAGGCAGAATACAAGCATAAAAGAAAATGTAGGTCTCATTATTCTAGATAAAGATATACTTACAATGCTAAAAAGATTTTATCTGCTTTATTTTTATTTGCTGGACTTCATTGGTTTAAAAGCAGCCATACTTAAGGGAAAAAAAAAAAAAAACAGAACTCTTCCACCATGAGGGGAAAAAAATAAAAATTCTACTGAGATGAAGCTGAAGCTGAGATCGTCCTCAGCCAAGTTTTCTGCCATTTCCTTCTCCAGGGCATCTTCCTGACCCAGGGATCAAACCCATGTCTCCTTTGTCTCCTGCATTACAGGCAGATTCTTTACCTGCTGAGGCATCAGGGAAGCCTCTCTCAACCAGAAAATACAGACAAAATTGATGGGAGAATGTACAGTACTACATAGGGTGGTTGATTCCCTTCACCAATGGATTTGGGCTTGCTGTTACACAGCAGGAGCAAAAAAGACTGCGATGGATCTTAGAAGAACCATGGGGGATAAATTTTAATGGAAGACTACAGGAATCCTGCATGTACAAAGTCATCAAAAGCTCACTTTCCTCAGGAAAACTTCCAGTTGATGTACTTGCTGAGGGCAATTTGGAAGTGGAGTCAGGAGCAGCAGAAGGTTACTGGAAGTGCTAATTATGCCCTTGGGGCTAGTTACAGAAACAAGAACTGTGACACTGACCTTTTCTTGGCTTGTTTTGGTGTTCTCCCTGCACATGCATCTAGTTAAAAGAGTCATATTTTTAATCTAGTTTTCCTCTTCATTCTTCCTTTGTGCCATTATCTGACATATGATGGTATACTGAAAATGGACTGTACAATATATTTCACAGGTTACAGACTATTAAAACAGGATCATTATAGTGGCTATCATAAGAATATGCAACATACATTCCCAAGCCTGAGGAATGCAACTAACCAGCTTCCTCAGCTGCTGTGTTCTGAAATCCAAAACTGCATTTGTGCTGAGGCTACACTTTGCGTGGACCGTCACAAGCCAGTGACAGCGATGGCAGCAATACGAAAACAGGCCCTTTCCCAGGAGACACAGGTCTCTTCTAAGGCAGAAATTCAGCTCAGGACTCCTCAATAGCCCTGGCGAACTTTCTTTAGACTGCACATCAGTTCAGGGCACCTCCACCCCACCTTCCTTCCCTCTTTCCTCCAATGGATGGAGAGTTGGGAGTTAACTATGACCCCTTCTCCTAATCACTCCTAACCTCTCCAGTTATTCATCAGTTATTGCATCCACTTCTAAATCCAGAATCTCTGTACCATGTTTATCCTACTTACTCTATGATGATTATGGTAGTCTGGAAAGCAGAAAACAAGATGGAATGAAATATGCATTGATTTCAAGCATATTAAATCATTCAGGGTATAAAATGCAAGGAATTTCTAGAAAACCCCAGTAAAATGAGGGAGACACCCCTTCTCCTCCTGTCTTCAATCTTTCCCAGCATCGGGGTCTTTACAAATGAGTCAGTTCTTCGATCAGGTAGACAAAGTATTGGAGTTTCAGCTTAAACATCAGTCCTTCCAATGAACACTCCTTTAGGATGGACTGGTTGGATCTCCTTGCAGTCCAAGGGACTCTCAGGAGTCTTCTCCAACACCACAGTTCAAAAGTATCAATTCTTTGGTGCTCGGCGTTCTTTATAGTCCAACTCAAACATCCATACATGACTACTGGAAAAAATTAGCCTTGACTATATGGACCTTTGTTGGAAAACTAATGTTTCTGCTTTTTAATATGCTGTCTACTTTGGTCAAAACTTTCCTTTCAATGAGTAAGCGTCTTTTAATTTCATGGTTGCAGTCACCACTTGCAATGAATTTGGAGCCCCCAAAAATAGTCTGTCACTCTTTCCACGTTTTCCTCAATTTGCCATGAAGTGATGGGACCAGATGCCATGATCTTAGTTTTCTGAATATTGAGTCTTAAGCAAACTTTTTCACTCTCTTTTTTCACTTTCATCAAGAGGCTCTTTAGTTCTTCTTCACTTTCTGCCATAAGGGTGATGTCATCTGCATATCTGAGGTTACTGATATTTCTCCCGGCAATCTTGATTCTAGTTTGTGCTTCCTTCAGGCCAGCATTTCTTATGATGTACTCTGTATATAATTTAAATAAGCAGGGTGATAATATATGGCCTTGACATACTTATTTTCCTATTCAGAACCAGTCTGTTGTTCCATGTCCAGTTTTAACTGTTGCTTCCTGACCTGCATACAGGTTTCTCAAGAGGCAGGTCAGATGGTCTGGTATTCCCATCTCTTTCAGAATTTTCCACAGTTTATTGTGATCCACACAGTCAAAGGCTTTGGCATAGTCAATAAAGCAGAAATAGGTTTTTCCGGAACTCTCTTGCTTTTTTGATCACCCATCGGATGTTGGCAATTTGATCTCTAGTCCTTTGCCTTTTCTCAAACCAGCTTGAACATCTGGAAGTTCACAGTTCACGTATTGTTGAAGCCTGGCTTGGAGAATTCTGAGCATTATTTTACTAGCGTGTGAGATGAGTGCAATTGTGTGGCAGTTTGAGCATTTTTTGGCATTGCCTTTCTTTGGGATTGCAATGAAAACTGACCTTTCCCAGTCCTGTGGCCATTGCTGAGTTTTCCAAATTTGCTGGCATGTTAAGTACAGCACTTTCACAGCATCATCCTTCAGGATTTGAAATAGCTCAACTGCAATTTCATCACCTCTACTAGCTTTGTTCGGAGTGATTTTTCCTAAGGCCCACTTGACTTCACATTCCAGGATGTCTGGCTCTAGGTGAGTGATCACACCATTGTGATCATCTGGGTTGTGAAGCTCTTTTTTGTACAGTTCTTCTGTGTATTCTCACCACCTCTTAATATTTTCTGCTTCTGTTAGGTCCATACCATTTCTGTCCTTTATTGAGCCCATCTTTGCATGAAATGTTCCCTTGGTATCTCTAATTTTCTTGAAGACATCTCTAGTCTTTCCCATCCAATTGTTTTCCTCTATTTCTTTGCGTTGATCACTGAGGAAGGCTTTCTTATCTCTCCTTGCTATTCACTGGAATTTAGCATTCAAATGGGTATATCTTTCCTTTGCTCCTTTGCCTTTCACTTCTCTTCTTTACACAGCTATTTGTAAGGCCTCCTCAGACAGCCATTTTGCTCTCTTGTATTTCTTTTTCTTGGGGATGGTCTTAATCCCTGTCTCCTGTACAATATCACAAATCTCTGACCATAGCACATCAGGCTCTCTTTCCATCAGATGTAATCCCTTGAATCTATTTCCCACTTCCACTGTATAATCATAAGGGATTTGATTTAGGTCATACCTGAATGAACTAGTAGTTTTCCGTTCTTTCTTCTATTTAAATCTGAATTTGGCAATAAGGAGCTGATGATCTGAGCCATAGTCGGCTCTTGATCTTTTTTCTTGCTGACTGTATAAAGCTTTTCCATCTTTGGATGCAAAGAATATAATCAGTATGATTTCAGGCTTGATCATCTGGTGATCTCCATGTGTAGAGTCTTCTCTTGTGTTGTTGGAAGAGGGTGTTTGCTATGACCAGTGTGTTCTCTTGGCAAAACCCTATTAGTCTTTGCCCTGCTTCATTCTGTACTCCAAGGCCAAATTTGCCTGTTACTCCAGATGCTTCTTGATTTCCTACTTTGGCATTACAGTCCCTTATAATGAAAAGGATATCTTTTTTGTTTGTTTGTTTTTGATGTTAGTTCTAAAAGGTTTTGTAGGTCTTCATAGAACCGTTCAACTTCAGCTTCTTTGGTATTACTGGTCACTTTCATAGACTTGGATTAATGTGATATTGAATGGTTTGCCTTGGAAAAGAACAGAGATCATTCTGTCATTTTTGAGATTGCTTCCAAGTACTGCATTTTGGACTCTTTTGTTGAATATGAGGTCTACTCCACTTATTCTAATAGATTCTTGCTCACAGGAGCAGACATGATGGTCATCTGAGTTAAAGTCACCCATTCCAGTCCATTTTAGTTCATTGATTCCTAAAATGTCGATGTTCACTTTTGCCATCTCCTGTTTGACCACTTCCAATTTGCCTTGATTCATGGACCTAACATTCCAGGTTCTTATTCAACATTGCTCTTTACAGCATCAGACCTTGCTTCCATCACCAGTCACATCCACAACTGGGTATTGTTTTTGCTTTGGCTCTATCTCTTCAATCTTTCTGGAGTTATTTCTCCACTCATCTCTGGTAGCATGTTGGGCACCTTCCAACCTGGGGAGTTAATCTTTCAGTGTCCTATCTCTTTGCCTTTTCATACTGTTCATGGGGTTCTCAAGGCAAGAATACTGAAGTGGTTTGCCATTCCCTTCAGTCCATTCCAGTGGGCCACATATTGTCAGAACTCTCCACTATGACCCGTCCATCTTGGGTGGTCCTACATACCATGGCTCATAGTTTCATTGAGTTAGACAAGGCTATGGTCCATGTGATTAGATTGGTTAGTTTTCTGTAATCGTGCTTTCTGTCTGTCTGCCCTCTGATGCCCTCTCTCAGCACCTCCCGTCTTACTAGGGTTTCTCTGACCTTGCACGTGGGGTATCTCCTCACAGCCCCCACTCCTGAATTTGGATGTGGAGTATCTTTTCATAGCTCCCACTCCTAACCTTGGATGTAGGGTATCTCCTCATGGCCCCCATTCCCGACCTTGAATGTGGGGTATCTCTCTCGCCCACTCCAGCACCACACAGCCTTTGCTCTGTTATTTGTAAATTAGAACCCTGACCATATCCTTCCAGGTTTTTATGGAAAATAGGTTATGCATTCAATAGGATAACTGAGGGTAGTTTAAAAAAATGCTGTTGATAAAGCTGTGGGCAGTATCAAGATAAAAGTGCTGATACAAAGGATAGTGAGGTACTCTGCAGCTAGCCATAGCAGGGAGTTATTACCCTTAGTCTTCTGTGGAAGACAGAATAGGAAACATCACCAGTACCATGAATAAGAACTATAGCTATAGGAGATGGCTACAAGGAGCCTGATCTTTGGTGGAGGAATACAGACAAGGAAACTCATAACCCATTGTCCTACTGGTACCTTCCTCTGGGTAAACTCAACTGAAAGCTATTAAGGCAAGTGAGCCTGTTGATGTCATCCACAAAAATTAGCAACCCAGGGTGGACAGAAGGGTAAAAATGGTAGAGCTATAAAGGAAAAGAGCATACCCAGTACATTGACTGATAGAGAGTGGCAAATGTTATTGCTTTGAGTTTAGCTTAATTTTAAATGTTAATAAGGCATTTGAAAACAAAATCCTCTAGTAGCACAGATATCATTGATTGATTATGAAATGGGCTTTTAAAAAATCATGCATACTTTATATCAGAGAATTCAGAAAGATTAATGATGTTATTAATTTATCTTTAATTCTGAAAAATATTTTTTCTGAATATAAAATTCTGGACTAGCTGTTTCTATAGCAAGAGAAAGATGTCATTCTCTTGTCTTTCAGTCTTCACGATTTCTGAGAAGTCAACTATCATTCATATTGCTTTTCTCCTGTATGTAATATATCATTTTTCTTCATGGCTGCTTTTAGTACCTTCTGTTTATCTTTGGTTTTCAGTATATATAAAATATATATTGAAACATAGATATATATATATATATATATATATATCTACATTTATATAAAATTCAGTTTTAAAGTTGTTGTTGGCAGAAACACTTACCCAGGCAGCCAAGCCAAATTATTTTTTTATGGCAGAAGTGGAATATACATATATTTTGTAAGAATAAAAATTTTTGCCAAAAATGTTGGAAGTTGCTCCAATATTGTTTTTGAATAAATCACCCTCTTTAACTAGAATTGTATCAGATAAATAAAAAGAAAAATAAACTTATCTGACTCCCTTTTTCATCTCTAAATTTTGCCATTGGTATACTAATTGGCTATATTCTTTTAATTACTTTCACTGTATAATTTTTTTAACATTTAATGCTTGATATCATTACTCTACTTTTATTAATTTATAAATATATACTATATTTCTTCACAAATTTGTTTCTAGATAGTAAACATATATTCTGTTACTAAGGTATCAGAAATCTGTGGAACATTTAGATTAATTTTTGGTGAAACTACAATATCATTCTGATTTTAATGTTTGTAACTGCATTACTTTGTTTCCATGTGTATAATTATATCCTCTGTAGGAAATGACAGTTTTTAATTTTTTTCCCCAATTTTAGTACCACCTATTCTTTAAAAGGAGGCCTCCCTGATAGAGATAGTGGTTAAAAAAAAAAAAAAACCGGTCTGCCAAGGCAGCAGACCTAAGAGACGCAGGTCCCATCCCTGGGTGGGGAAGACCCCCTGGAGGAGGGCGTGGCAGCCCAGTCAAGTATTCTTGCCTGGAGAATCTCATGGACAGAGGAGCCTCGCAGGCTATAGTCCATAGGGTCTCAAAGAGTCAGACACGACCGTAGCAGCTTAGCATGCATGCATTCTTAATAAAAATGCAGCCTATGGAAAGGGAGAAAACACTGGCAAACCATATACCTGATAAAGGGTTAGTATCTTAAAAATATAAGGAATTCTTACAACTCAATATTAAAAAACAAGTAACCCAACTAAAAAATGAGCAAAGCAAGTGAATAGATATTTCTCTAAAGAAGACATACAAATGACCAACAGGTATATTAAAAGGTGCTCAACATCACTAATCATCAGGGACATACAAATCAAAACCACAAGATATCACCTCATACTCGTTAGGTTGGCTCTTATCAAAATAACAAAAGATAACAACTGTTGATGAGGATTTGGAGAAAAGGGAAACTTTGCACAATATTGCTAGGAATGCACATTGATGCAGCCACTATGTAAAACAGTAAAAATGTCCCTGAAAAAGTTTACGAAAAAAACAGACCATATGATCCAGCAATCTTGCTTCTGTATAAATACAAAAGAATTGGAATCAGCATCTCAAAAAGGTTATATGTACCTCCATGTTCACTGCAGCATTATTCACAGCTGCCAAGACATGGAAGCGACCTGACTGTCCATGACTGTTAATGGATAAAGAAACTATTGTATATGCATACAATGGAGTATTATTCAGCCTTAAAAAGAAGGAAATCCTGATATCTGCAACAATAAAAATGAATCTTGAAAACATTATGCTAAGTTAATACACGAGAAGGACAGATACTACATAATAACACTTATATTAGGAATTTAAAATACGCAAACTCATAGGAGCAGGTGGTTATCCAGGCCTAAAGTGAAAAGGAGAAAGGGAGAGTGTTAGTCAAAGAGCACAAAGTTTTGGTTATATAAAATGAGTAAGTCCTAGACTTACTGAAGAACATATTGCCTAGAGTCCCAATAGTGTATTACATAATACAGTTCTGAGACATTAGATTTTATGTTAAATGTCCTTAGCAAAATAATAATAATAATAAAAACAATAAATACAGGGACAAGAGGAAACTTTTGGAAGTGATGGATAAGTTCATGACGTAGTTTGCAAGGAAGTTTTCACAGTTGTATACTTATCTTCAAGTTCATCAACATATATTAAATATATGTAGTTTTTGTATGTCAAAAACTTTTTATTAAAACTACTATACATAGTTTTTTAAATTGCTTTGTTTCAATGTGTTCTCAATGATTTTGATAACTTTGTATGTATTAATTCTATTCTTCTGTTTGTATGGAAAGTTGACTTTTGTTTCTATGTTTCATGTAATATATCTGTTGAGTTTTACTATCTTTATTATACTAGGCTTCAACAAAGAAATTAGGAAGTTCTTCCTTTTCTATGCTCTGGAACAGAGAATCAGGGAAATGCAACTAAAACCATGGCATATTATTTCACATATATCAGAGAAAACAATAATTAGAATCTGTCAGTTCTGGGGTTTGGGAAAGATGTGGAGCCTTACACTCTGCTAATAGGAAGATAAATTTGTAACAATGATTTAGAGAACAATTTAGTATATTCTAATAAATATTAAGATGTACTTACACTAGAAGCAATCAATTAAAGTCTTCGGAATATAACAAAAATTTTCACATTGTCTTGTAAAAAGACATGAAAAGGTATTTTGGGGTTACCCTGGTGGCTCAGTGGTAAAGAATCTGCTTGCGGTGCAGGAGACAGTCCCTAGATCAGGAAGATCCCGCAGAGAAGAAAGTGGCAACCTACTCCAGTATTGTTGCCTGGGAAATCCTATGGACAGAGGAGCCTGGCAGGCTACAGTACATGGGTTACAAAGAGTCAGACATGACTTAGCAACTAAACCACAACAAAAGCCATGTTTTCAGCATTACTATTATAAAGAAAATCATTGAAACCACTTAAATATCTATCAACAAAAACACAGATAAATCAACAGTGCCATAAGTTACATTTGAAATAGTTAAGTTAAAGCTATAAATATCAACATAGTTTCATAGGTTAACATATTTTGTTTCACAAATATAGTGTGGAAATAAAAAACTTAGAAAAAGATATGCATAGTTTAATGTTATCTACATAAAAGATTTTAAGTATGCCCCAAATCATACATTTTTGGAATAGAGATGCTTTTAGTCTATAAAGATAAACATTAAATTAGTAATAGATGATGGAAGTTATGCCCTGTTGAATTTTTAATTCCTTTTCAACTTTTATGGAAATGGCTTTCTTCCTTTTTGGACTAAAACCATGAAATACCTTAACTGATCCGATTTTGAAAGGTCATTGTGTTTTTGTTTTGAAACGTATATTAATCATCAAGCCTTATTTTAATATGTTTCTATACATTATTTGAATTTTTTGCATTGACTCACAAGAGAAACAAACTAGCCTATGAGTGGCTTTTTAAATGTATTTATCAAGTTTTAGGAATAGTATTACACCAACTTTATCTTTTAAAAGAATATAAAAATATTCCTTATCATCTGTGTTTCAATAAGCTTAATACACTTACTTATCTATTCCTAAAGTTTCAGTAAATATACCTATAAAACCATTTATCCTTGCACTCTTTTAAGAATAACACTTGAATAATTGTCCACTATTGCTCTCTTTGGCTTTGCATTCTATTCTCTGCTTTGGATAGATTTAGTAATTTATATTTGCTAGGAAATACATTTAGTTTATGTGGATAGCAAATCTATTTGCACAGGCTTGAGCTGAGATATTTTAATTTACTAACATCCTTTTTATCAGTAGTTATATCCCCATTCCCAATTCTTACTTATGTATTTGTGCTTTCCCTATTTTATCTTTAATTCAATATATAATCTATTTTTATTTTGTTTTTATTAGATTTATTTTCTTTACTGTTTTTCTCTTTAGTAACTAATTTTTGTTATATCTCTATTAATATATTTTTTCAGCTTTTTGTATGTTGTATAACTGGTCACTTCCTAAATTAATGATATAAATGCTTAATTTACTTGTTTATACTTTCTATTATTTAAATAAAATTATATTTTTCATTGCTTTTGATAATTTCATATGCTAGAATATAAGCCTTTTAAAATTTTACTTTCTATAAAATCTGTGGTTTTGGTTTCTATTCTCTCCATGTTCTCTTTTATAGTTTTATTAGTTTATTTACACACTGGTTTACTAATTCTGACTAAAGGCTGTCATCTGTGCCATTTCTACTTTTTGGAATACAATGATATATTCATTACAACATCAATGTTTTTAGTATCCCAGGGCATGAAAAGTGTAGTATATTATCTTCTCATAAAATGTATCAGACTAAACTAGTTAGATTATTTTAGGCCACACTAATTTTAACTTTTTTAAGGTATATGGCCTCTCCTGGATATAGCTATCATTTGACATAATCTTTAATGTGTTGACTGTACCCCTTACAATTATACAGAGGAAGTGACATATAGATTCAAGAGATTAGATCTGATAGGCAGAGTGCCTGAAGAACTATGCACGGAGGTTTGAAACATTGTACAAAAGGCAGTGATCAAAACAATCCCCAAGAAGAAGAAATGCAGAGGCAAAATGGCTGTTTGAGCAGGCCTTACAAATATCTGAGAAAACAAGAGCAGCAAAAGGCAAAGGAGAAAAGGAAAGATATATCCATCTGAATGCAGTTTCAAAGAATAGAAAGACTTCCTAAGTGATCAATGCAAAGAAATAGATGAAAACAATAGAATGGGAAAAACTAGAGATCTCTTCAAGAAAATAAGAGATACTGGTGGAAAATTTCGTGTAAAAATGGGCACAATAAAGGACAGAAATGGCATGGACCTAACAGAAGCAGAAGATATTAAGAAGAGGTGGCAAGAATACACAGAAGAACTGTACAAAAAAGATCGTAATGACCCAGACAACCATAATGGTGTGATCACTCACCCAGAGCCAGAAGTCTTGGAGACCAAAGTCCAATGGGCCTTAGGAAGCATCACTATGAACAAAGCTAGCAGAGATGATAGAATTCCAGCTGAGCTATTTAAAATCCAAAAAGATGACGCTGTAAAGTGCTACATTCAATAGGCCAGCAAATTTGGAAAACTCAGCAGTGGTCACAGGACTAGAAAAGCTCGGTTTTCAATCCCATCTCAAAGAAAGGCAATGCCAAAGAATGTTCAAACTACCACACAAATGCACGCATCCCACACACTAGCAAAGTAATGCTCAAAATGCTCCAAGCAAGACTTCAACAGTATGAGAACTGAGAGCTTCCAGATGTCCAAGTTGGATTTAGACAAGGCAGAGGAACCAGAGATCAAATTGCCAACATCCGTTGGATCGTTGAAAAAGCAAGAGAATTCCTGGAAAGCACCTACTTCTGCATCGCTGGCTATGCTAAACCGTTGACTGTGTGGAACACAACAAACTGTAGAAAATTCTTAAAGAGATGTGAATACCAGACTACCTTACCTGATGCCTGAGAAATCCAAATGCAGGTCAAGAAGCAACAGTTAGAACTGGACATGTAGCAACAGACTGGTTCCAAATCAGAAAAGGAGTACTTCAAGGGTGTATATTGTCACCCTGCTTATTCCATTTCTATGCAGAGTACATCATGCAAAATGCTGGGCTGGATGAAGCACAAGCTGGAATTAAGACTGCTGGGAGAAATATCAATAATCTCAGATATACAAATGACACCACTCTTATGGAAGAAAGTGAAGAAGAACTAAAGAGCCTCTTGAGGAGAGTGAAAAAGTTGGCTTAAAACTCAACATTCAAAAATCTAAGACCATGACATCTGATCCCATCACTTCATGAAAAATAGATAGGGGAACAATGGAAACAGTGGCAGACTTTATTTTCTTGGACTCCAAAATCACTGCAGATGGTGAAGCAGCCATGAAATTAAAAGACATTTGCTTCTTGGAAGAAAAGCTGTGACCAACCTCGACAGCATTTTAGAAAATAGAGACATTACTTTGATGACAAAGTTCTGTCTAGTCAAAGCTGTGGTTTTTCCAGTAGTCATGTATGGATGTGAGAATTGGACCATAAAGAAAGTTGAGCATCAAAAAATTGATGCTTTTTAATTGTGGTGTTGGTGAAGACTCTTGAGAGTCCCTTGGACTGCAAGGAGATCCAACCAGCCAATCATAAAGGCAATCAGCACTGAATGTTCATTGGAAGGACTGACACTAAATCTGAAGCTGCAATAATTTGGCCACCTGATGTGAAAAGCTGACTTACTGGAACAGACCCTGATACTGGGAAAGATTGAAGGCAGGAGGAGTAGGGGACACCAGAGGATGAGATAGTTGGATGGCATCACTGACTTGATGGACATAAGTTTGAGCAAGCTCCAGGAGTTGGTGATGGACAGGAAGCCTGGCTTGCTTCAGTCCATGGGGTCGCAAAGAGTCGACACGACTGAGCGACTGAACTGAACTGAACTGCCCTCTAAGTAGTGCTATTGGTAAAAGTATTTTTTTTAAAGCATAATAAATATGATAAGAGGAAATAATGTGTTTTTCTTTTTAGAGCAGCTGAGATCTGTCATTAAAAAATTTGCTTGTTATTATGAGAATTATGTTCTATGTCTAGAAAATAAAAGACCAGTAGACTCAGTCATTTCTAGTATTTACTCTGGTGAGAGTAAGCAGACTTTTTACAAATAATAAAAATTAGTAAACACAATTGCACACATACATTCCCAGGTGGCAAGTGGTAAAGAACCCGCCTGCCAATGCAGAAGACTTAAGAAAAGTGGGTTCGATCCCTGGGTTGGGATGATCCCCTGGAGGAGGGCATGACAACCCACTCAAGTATTCTTGCCTTTAGAATCCCATGGACAGAGGAGCCTGCTGGGATATAGTCCATAGCGTCACAAAGAGTCAGATACGACTGAAGCTACTTAGCACACACATACAATTATCATATTCCCTGGATCTGCTCCCATTTGTATAAAGCACTCTGTACTGGCTAGTCATTATTTACAAGACTGGCTTATGTGCTGTTAGAAATCAGAATCAGTAAGCTTTGAAAAGCTCCTTTGGTATCCTGTCTACAAAATGAATGAAATACACATGTTTAGATTCACTGTATATTTCTTTTTCAAGATGCACTCATTTGATCTGTGAAGGCGTTCAGATGTGGCTGCATGTTTCAAGCATGCCTTCAGTGCCAACACATACTTTAGCTAATAATTAGAGAGCAGAAGTGGGGAGAACAGGATATTCAGTGTTAATGTGTTCAGGGAGGGAAAAAATCGAACTCAGGAATCAGTATCGGATGGATAACCATTTCATCTCCATCTCTGAATGACTGTGAAAAGCTACATGCTATACATCTGTTAGTCTTGCTATCTGTAGAATAGGTGTGACTGCCATTTCCCTATGCATGTTAATGAACTGGTTCACAAACAGAGTAAGATGAATTCTGGCAACTCTGAAGCCAATAAATCTCTCAGTTAAAATGGTGGTGTTGATATTATCTCATAACCCTCTCCTTAAGAACAGATAGATGTGTCTTCACCACCTGGCCTTCAAACATTTGTCTGTTTGCATTTCTAGCAAAATAGTCTTATGTTTATTGTTTCCACTTGTTTAGAGAATCTCCTTTAGCAGTTTGGTAACCAGGTCAAAATTGGGGAGTTTATATTCCAAGTCTATCTTCATAGAACCACAAAAGCATATAAGGTAGCTAAAGTCACCTACTCAGCCATATCAGTGCCTGAGCTCCTGTGGCTGGTTTAAAGCTTAAGATGTTTAAGAGTTAAAACTGAGGCAAGCTGCCTGTCTGTGCATATATGTCCATTCATTTCAATAGACACTAACTTCTCATATGGGAAGTGATTAAAAAAAAAAGCATTATGTTCAGGCTCTGAGAATATATAAAATAGAGTAAGACTATAACCTCCAAGAGTTTCCAGTCTATTACAATTAATCTTGCTATTTTCCTTCTCAGAGAAGGCCCTGTAACATAGAAGTAGTCAGGCAGAGACCTCATGTGGGGGTCAAGAAGAAAGTGGAAGTTTCCAGGATAATATGCATTGTGTGCTGTGCTTAGTCACTCAGTCGTGTCCAGCTCTTTGTGACTCCATGGACTGTAGCCCTTCAGTCTCCTCTGTCCATGGGGATTTTCCAGGCAAGAATACTGGAGTGGGTTGCCATGCCCTCCTCCAGGGGATCTTCCCGACCCAGGGATCGAACACAGGTCTCCTGCATCCTCCCCAAAATGGACTCTTTACCATTTGAGCCACCAGGGAAGCCCGATATTGTACTCAGCATCATTACCTGTATTTTAAAATAAATAAAGCCTGCTGAAACTTGGTGAGCCCACATGATAAAAGAAGCAAACACAAGAACTTGTATTAAGGGAATGGAAAGGTAGCAGCTTCTGACAAATTTTTTTTCAAGGCAATGAATGGGATGTAGGGAACATGAAGACAGAGAAAACTGGCATTAGGCACGAAGTGAAGTCCCCCTGGGATCGAAACACATGCAAATATGCATTCACCTTGTTAACTTAGTAGCTTAAAATGCAAGGGGAATAAAGCATTTTATTTCTTTTCCTATGCTTGTAATTATTTGCTCTGTAAAATGCAAAATACAAGAGAACCATATCCAATGATTGAGGTTCTGGTTTAAAGTGATCACCTATTTATCATATTGTTGCAATATATTAATTTTAGTATAAAAATTTCCTGCTGAGGATATGTGGTTAACATTGTGTTTGCCTAAGATTTACACCAGACCTTCACGTCACATACCAAAGTAAAAACTGAAATTCTGTATGCCAGCAGCCCAGACATCCCCATTTTCAAGTGGTATCTTCTTATATGTTCTACAGCTGTAAGTGAGTCTTAATTCCTCTCCTTGGGATCTCCAGAAAGCTACAGGGTCACTCTGAATGTTCCCACCAGAGTATGCATCAGCAGGAGAGCTTATAAATATCAAGATATTTTCAGCTACCATGTCTGAGCAAGGATGATCTGGAAATACTTAGGTGGCCAAATGCAACGTTACAACATCATTCTCAATATCTGCCCATTATGATTTGGGAAAATAAATCCCTTCCAATTCTGAGCAGCTTCAGAAAAGCAATTTATTGTGAACAACTACTTAGGGGCTCCAGAATATCTAAGTGGCTGCTGTGTCCTCACATGCCTCGGCTGTTTACCAGTATCTGTGATGTGGGTGCTCCAATTGGATTCTTAATACTTAGTCTCATTAAATCCACTTTTTGTGTTGGGGGTCATTGTGTTCCTAAGGCTCTATTTTTTAACATGTGTTCACATACACCCAAAGCTGAGTGTTTAATGAAACACAGGTGACTCTGTTAACTATGTTACTCATTGAATGGAATAATCCATAAATAACTAACATGAAAACAAATCATTTTTACATTCAGATGCTTTTTCTCCCTAACCTCTCTCTCATTTCTGCTTATAGCTGCTGTTGAACATTACCCTGTCAACTCTTCAAGTATTTGACTACAAAATATGCTCAGTAAATAATGTAGGGAGATTAACTAAATGGCACATAATTACCACAAATTTAGAGTCCCATAAAAGAATATATTTTATCCATGATTAGAAGGCTTACAGACTTTCCAAATCCATTTTAATATATTTGACAGTAAGCCATGGGAAATTTTAAACAGCAGACAACGCTTATTCAGAATTCATAATAACTCAGCCTTAGATTACCATATTATTAAAGACTTCAGCACATGAAGCTACTAATTTGTTTCCTTTTCCTAAACACACATTCTCCAACCCAGCTCACTGTCACTAACCCCCACCACCAACAACTATAAACTTTTCTATGTTGAAAGCAGCATGAAATTGAAATTTGAGTTGATTTTTAAACTTCGCCACTCTAACAAGATTCAATTCTGGCACAGACTCAAACAGGTCAATTAAGTAAAGCAATGAAGCAGTACAGGAAACTCTGAATTTTTTTCTTTTTTTTTCCCTTCACTTAATTGGTGCCAGGGAAGGCTGGCTGCACTATATCTGGTAAAGGAAAATGACCATGTAGTAATTGTCTGAACAGCTTTAAAATGTCACTAAAAAAAAAAACTTCCTCTCAGAACAGGGCTGGGATCCACAAAATTGGCCCGGCAACTGGAGAGCCCCGTTAGGAACTTGCACTATGTTTTTTCTTAACTGATCCTCAAAGGGCCCAGAACTGATGAATATATCACATCTCTAATCATTTTTGTTTTTCAGTACAAAAATGCATGCTTGTTTTGAAATAAGCAACCATCATCCCTAGGCCATTATGACTGTCTGCTGAGAGCTTCCTTGAGCCATGGAACTGTGTTCTTCCCCATGTAGGGAAGGCCTGACATATTGTAGTGCCGACACCATAGCAACAACTCTCAGTAAACAGGAGCTGGGGTATCATCTTCCTTGCTGGTTGGATGAAGATGCTGGGTGTGACCTACACCATTTCCCTAAGAGCCCCAGCAAGAGGAGCAATAACTTGCTCATTAATGCATTCTGTCATTGGCTTCCTTACCTTTCCTAACTCACTCCCCACTTCTCCTACCCATGTTCCTTGGATCACTTACCAAACAAACAATTTGCAATCAAATACTTACCTCAGGGCCCCCCTTCTTAGGGAACCCATATCAAAGACAGAAGATTATATACAGAAGGTGGATAAGAATATGGATTTTAGAGTCAAAATATTTGGGTTCAAGTCTTTTCCTCCATTATAGTAGCTGTGTGATTTGGGGCAATATATTCATCTTCCTCTTTGTAAAATTCAGCTGTGATTATTCCATAGAAAAATGTGACTATCCCATAGTGTGCATGTAAAGCACATGATGTATCTGGCACATAGCAAATACCAAGCAATTTTAAGTGACTATCTACCACTAGTATTACTATTGTTATGGCCAAACATTAGGCCAATTTTAACAGAAATAATAGTACATTAGCTAAATAAAAAAAAAAAAAACCTGGTTTCCATCTTCAAGTTGTTCAGAATTTAAAGGAAAGGTAGACACAAAGAATAAAATCAATTATGACTTCATAGTAGTTATATATAAAATACAGTTTCCTTTTAGCTTCTGTGAATATATAGGTAAATTTCTACTTGATATACCTACACATGTGCCAGTCTCAAGGGAGGATAGTTGAGTATAAACAAATTTGTGTTATTCAAGTAATACTATAGAGTCCTTATAAAACTAACAGGTAAAGAATCACCGCTTTAAATAAAATATAGTAAATATAGTGTCCTAATTAATTGATTTGCATATTTTGTGTGTCAGATTTCCTTAAAATAAGGCTAAAGTGAAAAACAGCCACTCAGTTGTGTTCAACTCTCTGAAACTGCATGGACTGTATCCCACCAGGCTCCTTTGTCCATGGAATTCTCCAGGCAAGAATATAGGAGTGGGTAGCTATTCCCTTATTCAGATCTTCCTGACCCAGGGATCAAACCCATGTCTCCCACATTACAAGCAGATTCTTTGTAAGCCCCTGTTCGAGCCTCTATTTATGTCACATCTCCCCCCAACCCATGAATCAGGTAAGTGAAGATGCTCCAAGCAGCAAATGACATGGATACTGTCTAGATTAATTGCTGAATTAATTAAACCATTCTATTCTATCAGAACACTTTCAGCATTTACTTTTGGAAATGCATATATAAAGGCAGTTCTCAAAGGGACTTTCATGTTATCTCAAAGGACAGCATTGTTACAGGATGACAGGGAAGAAATGGACAGTGGAGCAAGAGGACCCATACCAACCCAGATAATGCAGTGTAACGGACTGCCCCTCTGAATGTGTCCTTTTGATAGAAACATACCTAGTGGAGATATCTTAATGAAGAGACTTTGTTATCTGCTAGGCAAGAATCCAACTGGCTTCCTACTGAACCTGTGCTAGGTTCTGGGATTGAGTCCAGTGTCAGATACCATGTGGTATATTCAGTATATTGGGAGGAAAGTTTAACTGTTCACTGGTCTGCATCTAGAAGTGAGTCTGACAGTAGCAGTGCCAGCTCTGGTTAGAAGGGAAACTTCTATTCCTCCTCTATTCTGTCTCCTTCACCAGGTGTCTCCAGGCACCTCAAATAATAACATTAACAATAAATTTTAAAAGAAAAAGATACAGAAAACAAAGATTTCATGACCCTAGTTATCATCATCACCTTGGAACTGAGTGCCTGCAAGGCATCAGACACCAAAAAGGACGGAGTATTTGCCCTTTAAGAGATGACTTTTTTTTTTTTTCCTAAGCTTGTTTATAGATTGACTGTAGCTGGCATGAGCTCACAGTTGCGACTGGCTCTAGAGATGATCAGTCCCTTTAGTTCCTTTGAAAACATATGCATTTGAAGCTTTTCTTCCCTTTGAACAAGGAGCGCTGATGAAAGAAATGTTGTTGTTGGTAACAGGGAGATCTGCTGTGCTATAACTTGAAAGCCCACCTGCACTTTAAAGTTGAAACCTCAGCCCAGCCCTTAGGGAAAAAAATAAATTAGAAAGAGCAGTTCTGTTCTGCTTTGAGAAAAATCTCAAGTTTCAAGAGTGAATAATTAGAGAAAATCACAGTTCTGCCTTGCTGCTTTTTCCATTTCTGTGTTCTCCTTGGCAAAACCTTGACATTATTGGAAACCATGGTCTATTTTTTCCTCCCAAGATTATGCAGTGCAGACTGTGGACACTCCCTAATGACTGTGGCACAGAAGCCTCTGTGTTTGGCATCTACACCATGTGGCTTTAGAAACTCAGGATTTGGCAGTTCATTCTCAGTGGGTGACATTGCTGGTGTGGATCACAAGGTGACTTCATTAGGACTTAATACACTTACAAAACAATTTTTCTTCATATTATGACAGCATTTATTTTCCTGAGCTTCTCATTTTGAGAAAGAATTAACTCATCTTGGAACCATCCCAGATAAAACTACTTGGTATTCACTGACCACACACCATCTTTGCTTCTACTATTCTCTCCATTAGAGTACTCATCTCAAATAACCTTATCCTTTTTCAATAATTTCAATGTTCTATCCTTCAGTGTCTGAATCAACTGATCTTTTCCATAAAGCCATGTTGATTTTCTCAGCTAATCTTTCCCTCCTCAGTGAATCTTACATCCTGCTTTTTCTTCTCTCTTTTGAACTGAATCCTATTCACTTTGCCTACACATAAAAACTTCCCAAATTTGACTGGAAATTTCTCTGCGACAGTATCTCCTGAGCTACTTGTATTGGGATCTGGTAACCAATAAATGGGTTTCCCTGGTGGCTCAAATGGTAAAGAATTTGCCTGCAATACAAGAGACATGGGTTCTATCCCTGGGTAGGGAAGATCCCCTGGAGAAGGAAATGGCTACCCACTCCAGTATTCTTGCCTGGAAAATTCCATGAACAGAGGGACCTGGTGTGCTATAGTCCATGGGGTCACAAAGAGTCAGACACAACTGAGCAACTAATACTTTTACTTTTTTAAAAAAAACAAATATTGTTGCATTTATATGTTAGAATATTAACTATGTGGGATGGTTATTTCCCTCTGGTCATGTTTGTCAAGATTGGCCATGTAAAAACTCAGTGAAAAGCAGCTGATTATCAGGCATCATCAAGAACCATGAGATATCCATGATTCATCATCCTTGAACTTTGTTTGTTGGTTCACTGGTTTTGTTATTTGTTTGTTTTAATTTTGGCTGGCTTAGAAAAGAATGTTGTAATGTGCTTTTGGTGTCCAGCATCACATCCTCTTGGCCCACCTCTGATCTGAGTCACAGGGCTGGGAATGAGTCATGCAGGCTTGCAGCACTACCTCTTATGAAGCCATTGTGAATCTCTGCATTTTTGTCTGCCTCATGACTCAGGGATCCAGCTCACCAAGTGAATGTAGAACCCATAATTGATGGGACTATTCAAACCCTTGGGAGGGGGAAACTCTCAAACAATGAGGGGCAAGAACCAGTAGACAAGTTCCTGAGCCTCTCACTCTTTGTCAGGTAATTTGGGGAGGAAACTTTCAAAGGTTCCTACGGAATTGAACCTCTATTTACTACAAAAGCAAACTTGATCATGAAAAACATAGAAGTTTCTCTTACTTCATTATGTCACTCTTCTTTATTGCCTCATTCCTGCCTTGAAGGATCACTATCCAAGTGACATACCTGTACCTGACCCCTATCACAAGGAGAAACAAACCATGACTATAGAAACGAGGCCAAGAAATAGACACTTAGATGGTGATTATGACATTGGATAACTCTGATGCCAATAGAGCTCCTTTGCTAACAGTGAGTGCAATCATGGTAACATTTGATGTGTGGAAATATCACAGTTACTATGATTTCAGCTTGTGGTAGATTGGGATATAATACAGATGTAAGAGAAAACACTGGTGGATGGAACAGCTCTAGCATTTGGGCAGTTTGGGTGCAATAGCCATTGTAAGAAGAGTGGACTTCCTGCGGGGTTGTACTTAGTAGCTCAGTCATCTCTGACTCTTTGCAACCCCATGGCCTGTAGCCTGCCAGGCTCCTCTGTCCATGGGGATTCTCCAGGCAAGAATGCTGGAGTGAGTAGCTATGCCCTCCTCCAGGTGATCTTCCCAGCCCAGGGATCAAACCCAGGTCTCCTTATGGCAGGGGGATTCTTTACCATCTGAGCCACTTGGAAAGACTGAGAATACTGGAATGAGCAGCCTATCCCTTCTCCAGAGGAACTTCCTGCCCCAGGAACAATTGAACTGGGCTCTTGCATTGCTGGAGGCTTTCAGGTCAGTTCAGTTCAGTTGCTTAGTCGCGTCTGACTCTTTGTGACCCCCATGAACCGCAGCATGCCAGGCCTCCCTGTCCATCACCAACTCCCGGAGTTCACCCAAACTCATGTCCATTGAGTCGGTGATGCCATTCAACCATCTCATCCTCTGTTGTCCCCTTCTCCTCCTTTCCTCAATTTTCCCAGCATCAGGGTCTTTTCAAATGAGTCAGCTCTTCACATCAGGTGGCCAAAGCATTGGAGTTACAGCTTCAACATCAGTCCTTCCAATGAATACCCAGGACTAATCTCCTTTAGGATGGCCTGGATGGATCTCCTTGCAGTCCAAGGGACTCTCAAGAGTCTTCTCCGACAACACAGTTCAAAAGCATCAATTCTTTGGTGCTCAGCTTTCTTTATAGTCCAACTTTCACATCCATACGTGACTACTGGGAAAACCATGGCCTTGACTAGACGGACCTTCGTTGACAAAGTAATGTCTCTGCTTTTTAATAAGCTGTTTAGGTTGGTCATACAGCTTTAGGTACCTTAAAGAAAGAGAATGGCAGGATTCCATCAATAGCCTCAGGGCACACTATGAAAGCAATTTTTTTGGCAACATTCAAAAGACTTCCATTTCCTGAAGGTAGAGGGCAGTTTATTTTCTAATATCATGGCAAGTGATAAATATAAGCCTGGCTTAAGTTCTTCCAACAGTGTATCCAATAAGTATGTGGATTCATGAAATGGCCATTTCCCTGGTTCATTACACTGTCATCAACTTGATATGGAGGAAAAGGTGGACTTAAGTAAGGAATCCATAGACTTCACTTCCCAGCTGAGTAAGGGACGTGCAAAAAGCAACTCTAGGGAAGAAACATATAGATAGATTCAAAGACATAGCCCAAAGTGTGCAGATTTTGTGTCTCACTTCAATGGCCAACAGAGAACTTCAACTGTGGATGAGGCATTCTAATATATAGTAGACAGAATGGCTCATCTAGAGGATGTCAGCCCATTTCTGTCCTCAGCCTTTCCAGGGCTTGTACAACGGGCGATGCAAGCATCAGCCATGGTGGCAAGGATGGAGGCTCAACAAGGGCTCTTTCTCATCAAAGCTGATCTAGCCACTGCTGCTGATCCACGTCCAACCAGTCAATATCAGTGGCTGACTGTTCAACATGGGAATATGCTTCAATAAAACCAGCCAGCCACTTGGTGGCGAGGTGACTCCACTGGACTCCTTCAACCCTGATGAAGCACTTATTCTTCCTTATTAAAAATAACAACTCATTCAGATATGGGTTTGGCATCTTCCTAGAGTATTCTGCCAGCCCTATTATCCAAGGGCTTACAGGATTGTTAAGATGAGCCTGACATAGTGGCATGAATCCTATAAAGTTTTGTTTTGGACCAAGAAATTCATTTTAAAGCAAGTAAGATATGACAATGGACTCATGACCAGAGTATTAATTCTTCCTACCATGTGTTTTATCATCTTCAAGCAGATGTCCTGATAGAACTTTAATAAATTATTAAGGGCTCAGCTAAGGCACCAGCTTGTAGATGAAATGCTAATGGATATAAGTTGTTCTCAAGACTTCTGTACATGCACTACAATAATAACAGAGTCACAAGCAAGGCTACATAAGATTGGAAAGCAAGAAATGGATAAATGCTTGGTCTTTATTTTCATTATTCCCAGAAACCAGTCCAGAGACTGTGTTTTCTGGCACCACAATTTTAAGCTTTATTGGATTAAGATTCCTGTTTTCAAACAAAGAATATTTCCACTGAGAGATGCAGTGAAAATTCCACTGGGCCCAAAGTTAAAAATGCTTCCAGGTCACTTAGGGCTGTACACATAGGAAGGCCAGCAGGCAAAGAATGATTGGTGTTCTCAACCCTGTTTATCACAAAAAGCTGGGTTGCTATTACATCATGAGATGAGAAGGATTATATTTGGAACTATGAGAATTTACTAATGTGCATTTTGGAGTTTTATGTCTGGTCTGTACCGTAAGTAGGAAATTAAAGCCAACACAGCCTGACAAGCAAAGGAAAATCAAGGGATTATCCCTAAGGAAGAAAGGTTGGCTTTCGTCACTGCAATGAGAATAAGTAAATAACCTCAGGGCTAAATTACTCCTTGAAGGTGAGAAAAATCTAGGATGGGTGATGAGGAAGGTACAATGTATATCAATTTTATTCTCAGAACCAGTTACAGGAGGAAAGCTTATAGCACATTTTATTAAATTCCCTGCATTTTTGTACTACCCACAGAGGTCTTTGCTGTGTTCAGTTCTCATAGCCAACCCCAACAACTCAAGAGTATATCTTTATAATATGCCTTTATTGAATTTTCTATCTTCCCTGTCTCTCTCACCTCACTCTCACTGATGCTTCTTGGAATGATTTCCTAAAGACACCACCCCGAATCAAGTCTTTATCTCAAGCTCTGTTCTTGATAGAATCCAAGCCAAACCAAACAGCTTTACATTTGATAAACACATACATACTATATAATACACACTATATGATTCCAAAAGAAAATTGTATTTCTGGTCAATATACTGCATGATGGCAGGTTGCTTCTGACCAAGTCAGCCTCAATGTTTCCCTGAGCTTGACTGAATTTTAGAAAAGTTTCTCCTGCCTCTAAGCTCCTGACCTCTTTTTTTTTTTTCTTTTAGAGCATTTACTTTAGAAATGTGTAATTACAAATTCTTTATCTGCTCCTCTGAGATGTAAATCTTCCAGTCTCTTGCCAGTTTTATAACCCAGGAATGTCTTTCTCAAGGACCTGGGAGCTATCTATTTGAAATATAATCACCAAGGAAAAATAGTATCCCTATCACCAAGTCTCTGGGAGAGTAGGGGTCTAACTTCTGTGGGGGGTTTGTCATAAAACTACCTGCTGTCACGAAGATAAGAGAAAGTTTATTTTTCCTTTGGGTAAGGCCAATTAGCAAACACAGATGGCCTAAGAGTTTCCCCACTCTAGCTCTTAAAATCTCTCCAGCCTCTTGTTTCAGCAATACTGAGTTCAGACTGCAGTCTGGTCTCTCTCTCCTGTTGCAATGGTGTTGAAAAAAGTCTTCCTTGCATGTTTAACTTTGTCCAGGGAAACTTCTGCTTTGAGGTCCAAGAAAATCCTAGGACATAAATGTCCTCCCTTCTGCCATAGAGCTGTTTGGGGAAATTTTAACAAAGTAGGAAACAGATTTCCTTTGTAGGAAGGTACCAACACAATTTATTTCTCCAATATGACCCAGGACAAAGCTAGCGACACAGTATGTGTGTGCTCTGTACTTGCTAAATAGTTGTACATTACATCCGGCTACCACCATTTCTCCTGGGTACCTGATGGGATATCTCAGTTCTTGTAAGCCTCAGCCTTCCTAAAACTAGAATCATATGCCTGGTACCATAGTTTGATGCCACCCTGTCTCTTGCTCTTAAGGTAAAGCTCAAATTAACAAGCTTTGCATAATTTTACATGCTCTGCCCCCATCTCACCTTCTAGGCTTCTTCAGTGATCAAATATGGTTCACTCAAGAAGAGAGCTGCACAAATGCACTGTCTTAGCACATATGGCTCTTTCCAAGTCGAAAACATTTCCTTTCCAGTTTTCATTTGTTCTCATCCTTCAGGTCTCATTACTTCTTTCGAGGAGCTTTATGACCCCCACGCTTGCTATGTGTCATTGTACTTCACTGCACACCTCCTTGTCTTCACATCACCTCCAGACTGTGAGGATCACAAAGCCCAGCCTACAGGAGGCACAAAATAAATTTCTGCCAAATGAATGATTAAAACCTTTGTCTTTTTATCATGGTCATATGTTACCATGAGCTGATTAATATTTTATCCAATGGACAAGGCTTCTAAAATAATAGAGGGGAGAAAAAGGAGCTTTACTTTAGAAAATACAGCTCCATACTGAAAGAAACTCAGTGAGAATTTAAGGACACTTTATTTTTATCCTATTGCTATGCCTTTCTAAAAATTAGCACAACTCTAGGCATCTATTTTCTGGTCTCTGATGTATGTTCTTTATCCTAATATAGGAAAAGATTTTTTCCAAGGGACAAATCACTCAATGAAGGAGAGAATCAGGACTGTCTTGCCCAACCTTGGAAGCTATTAGTCCCACCTGCAAATCAAGAACTCAAATGCCTTTGGTATAGGCAAGAAAAATCTTCAGCGCATGGAAACTGAGCCTGTTAGAGCACTGGCTCTCACAGAATGATAACCAGGGCTCTGAAAATCATAACACCAATCTGTTATGATCAAGAGTCATAAAAATGACTTACAGGGCACATTTACACACCTAATTTCTTCATAGTTCAACACTACCATGGGGTTTGCATTATCATTCCCATTGTATAGATGAGAAAACAAGGCACAGAAAAGCTGTGAGACACGACTCTAGGCCACCGAGTTGCTTTGGCAATGACCCCTCATCTCTGTGGCCACTGCCTACTGGCGCCTTATCCTGAAATCTAGTTACAGCTCACTTTGGCCCTCTTCCCCAATCTAGAATTTACATGTCATTATCAGTTCACAAGCATGCTACCAGTCTCAGCCCTTTGGTTACCTGGAATCAGCATTTAATTTATACCCCCTAACAGTTCAGCTTGAGAGGTAAAACCTCTCCTAAGAGGTGGAAAGGTTTTACCATGTCACAAGAAGCAAACAAAATGCCCCTATGAATGGCTGAAAGCAGCCCCAAACAATGTCTTTCTACTTGGTGTCAGATCACATATCCTTATGTAATTGCTACTAGTGTTGAGATCTTTCCAAATGGCTAAACCAAACTGCTATCCATGAAGCTGTTATTCACATCATATGTACGAAACAGAGAGAAGAGGAAAACGAGATGTGTGAGAGTTAGGGTACTCCACAGATATTTAGGCTTATTTTCTGATATCATTATTTTGCATTTTATTTGATGACAAATACTCATCCTCCCATGAGGTGGAAGCAGAGGAAATGCTGTATGACTGTGAGTTACAAAGGCACTATCTTTTTCTACAAATAAGTATATTTACATACAGTCACACATATAAGTATATATGTATATTTACAGTATCACATATCCCTGTTACATGTAAATTTCCTCACATATGAGGAAATATTATTATATGAACAAGATTATTATATAAATATAATCAATGTGAATATTATTATTTTATAAATATTAGTGTTAATTAACAATAATTAAATTGATATTACTATATAAATATAATTAATATGAATATTGTTATTATTTTCATAATGGGTTTTCAGTGTGTGTTGGGTACTCTGCTAAATATTTTATATGTTATCCAATCAAAGCCCTCACAACCCTAGTAGGTGTTAGCAAACCCCCCAGTTTATAGAAGAGGAACCTGAGGCTCAGGACGTATAGAAAACTTGACCACATCAACATAATTAGTAAATATTAGAGATGGGTTTAGAACTTAGACGCTCCTCTACACTCATGTTATGATATTACCTAGGATCTGCTGTAAAATAGAAGAAACAAATCCTATAATCATCAGTAATTACAAATGAATGTGTTTTTCCAACCAAATATGATTCCACTTTATAGGCTATAATGATTTTTCCTCCAATAAATAAATTAATTTTGGTAAAAATTTGGGGACTGCAGTATTAAGAGGCAGGTGTGCATATTTAGTCGCTCAGTCATGTCTGATTCTTTGTGACTCTTTGGACTGTAGCCCACCAAGCTCCTCTGTCTGTGGGATTTTTCAGGCAAGAATAGTGTAGTGTGTTGCCATTTCCTCCTCCAGGGGATCTTCCTGAATCAGGGATTGAACCTGCATCTCCTGGGTCTCCTGCATTGCAGGCAGATTCTTTACCTGCTATGCCATCAGGGAAGCCCATTAGAGGCAGGGACCCTGTCTAATTCCTTTTAATATAACACTAGGCATATTGATGCCTCTTCAGATGGTAGGGGTCTAAAGCTCACGTTGTGATGACTGAAAGCACTAGTCATTAGCACTGGGTCTGGACTTGGAACTGTTAATATAGATCTCAGTTCAGTGCTGTATGCACAAAAACAAAACTGCATCTTTCAGTCAGAGAGGTTTTCTGCAAAACTCAACTGAATGTGTGACATGCTGGGTTATGTGCTTTGGAGAATATACATAAGATTCAAATAAAGACCTTTTGGGGGCTTAAGGAAAAACGAAATATCTACATACATAACTGTTGCACAATATTGAAAGTCAAATGCTAAAAGAAAAAAAAAATAGAAGTTTAGAAAAAGAATAGTGAGCAGTTACAGGAAGGTAGTGTTACTTCTGAAGTCATGTTTAGAGTGGATGAAGCCTTGGTCTTATATCCACACAGGTCCAAGGAGACAACCCATATTCTCAATCTAAATTTTATACAAAGTGAAATAAGTTACTTAATTTCATTGTGCTACATTTCCTTACCTATAAATTGGAAATATATATTAAAGTATATATATATATATCCTGGAGAAGGAAATGGCAACCCACTCCAGTACTGCTGCCTGGGAAATTCCATGGACAGAGCCTGGTGGGCTACACTCCATAGGATCAAAGAGTTGAACACAACTGAACACATGCATACACACACACACACACACACACATACACACACACACACATATATATGTACACATATATATTCATAAAATAGAAGTATACCACACTGTCTCTATATTATACAGTCAGTCAGTCAGTCAGTTCAGCCGCTCAGTCGTGTCCAACTCTTTGCGATCCAATGGACTGCAACACGCCAGGCCTCCCTGTCTGTCACCAACTCCCGGAGTTTACTCAAACTCATGTCAATTGAGTCAGTGATGTCATCCAACCACCTCATCCTCTGTCACCCCCTTCTCCTCCCACCTTCAATCTCTCCCAGCATCAGGGGCTTTTCAAATGAGTCTGTTCTTTGCATCAGGTGGCCAAAGTATTGGAATTTCACCCTCAACATAAGTCCTTCAAATGAATATTCAGGACTGATTTCCTTTAGGATGGACTGGTTGGATCCCCTTGTAGTCCAAGGTACTCTTCAAGAATCGTCTTCAACACCACAGTTCAAAAGCATCAGTTCTTCGGTGCTCAGCTTTCTTTATAATCCAACTCTTCACATCCATACGTGACTACTGGGAAAACCATAGCCTTGACTAGACGGACGTTTGTTGATAAAGTAATGTCTCTGCTTTTCAATATGCTATCTAGGTTGGTCATAACTTTCCTTCCAAGCAGTAAGCGTCTTTTAATTTCATGGCTGCAGTCACCATCCGCAATGATTTTGAAGCCCAAAAAAATAAAATCCACCACAGTTTCCACTGTTTCCCCAGCTATTCGCCATGAAGTGATGGGACCAGATGGGACCAGAGAACCTTAGTTCTCTGTATGTTGAGCTTTAAGCCAACTTTTTCACTCCCTTTCACTTTCATCAAGAGGCTCTTAAGTTCTTCTTCACTTTCTGCCATAAGGGTGGTGTTATCTGCATATCTGAGGTTACTGATATTTCTCCCGGCAATCTTGATTCCAGCTTATGCTTCATCTAGCCCAGCGTTTCTCATGTACTCTGCATATAAGTTAAATAAGCAGGGTGACAATATACAGCCTTGATGTATTCCTTTTCCTATTTGGAACTAGTCTGTTGTTCCGTGTGTGAGAATCATAAGCAATCCAAAAAGGTAAAAAAAAATGTGAGTTACACGGGAGGGACATGTCTGTCATGTTTGATCTGTGCAAAGGGAACTCAGTTTGGGAAGACAGTTTAGGACCAGATAAAAGAGGACCTAATGGTAGCCTAAACAATTAAGAAATATATTTGTATAACATGAAGTGTAATTGATGTGTAGAGATGTCATGGCATCATGTTTATGTATTTGTTTTAAGGAAACAAGTAGAAAAGCAGTGTCAAGGGCTAATTAGAAGAGAAATAAATTGTGGGCCAGGAGATCATAAAATCAGCCAGAGGAATATTCCAGGCAAATGAATGAATGATTAAATTTGGGCAATGACTGTGTAGATGAAGAGATTAGGCCAGTGTAAGACAGTGGTTAAGAATTCTACAGAGATAGGATCAAAGATTATACTAGCACTCTGACACTAAACTGTTAGGAATGCTGTGGTATCATTAACGTAAATAACTATGTTGGAATGTCCTGTATGGCTGAGAGAAATGATCAGTTTCTGAGTTTGAACTCTCCAGTTCCAGAGAAATTTATAAACATAATGAAAAAGAAGACAGGAAGAAATTTAATTCTTAGCCTGGAAGAGAGCCCAAGGTTCTATAAACATTTGATTCCTATTTACAGAGAGGTCAAAATGGAAGTTGTGGGGATTAAGTGGGGAAATAATAGAAATAGATGTGGTTAAGGTCAGGTTTATAGAGCTTTACATGGTAAGTACAGAAAGAGAAGAGATTTGAAAATGGCAGTAATTTTAGAAGTGGGATGAAATAACAGAAGATAGAATATCATGGAAGCCAATGTAAGATAGTTTCAAGAGAGATTTTCAAAATTGGATGGGAAACAAAAAAGATAAAGATATGCCAAATAGTCATTGCATTTGGTTAAAGAAAATTTCACAGGAAAAGAACTATTGACTAATGATAATGGAAACCAAATTATAGAATTTAGGAATCAGAGGGTGGGGATAATGAAAGTAAGTAGCATGGAACAGTAGTTTTCAATGAGGCAATTTTCCTCCCAGGGGACATTTGACAATATCTGGAGGCATATTTGGTTGTCACAATGGGGAGAGGAGTGCCTGCTACTATCATCTAGTGACTAGAGGCCAAGGATGCTGCTAGTCATCTTACAGAGCATGGGAGAGCTCTCTACAACCAAGAATTAGGCAGCCCAAAGGACCACAGTGCTGAGGGCAAGAAACCCTGGTGCAGTATGAAAGCAAAGACTTGCTGAGGGGGTGAGAAAAAACAAGATCAAAGATTAGGGGCTGTCTGTATTTTCTTCTACTGAATTTAATGACATTACACTAATTTCTTCCCTCAGGCCATTTCCAATTCTCTATTTTGGGCTGGCTCTTCCTCCTCTGTTCAATCTCTAAATATGTTTGTCCTCTCTTGTAGCACTTCTTTTGTCAATACATTCTCTATTCCTCTTTGGCTGATCTCATTCATCCAAGTACTGTTTGTGTAATAATGAAGCTCAAACTTTCAATTTCTACTTCTGACCATTTGAATGAGCTCCAAACATCAACTTACTGATTACTTCACACCTCCTCTTAGATAATTAATAAGCATCTCAGAATTATAGCCTCCATAGAAAAACTACATATATCATCACTATCAAATGTGTTTCTCCTGCAGTCTTTCACATCTCAGTAAATGGTATCAACATAGAGGGATACAAGCAAACATCCTAAAAGTCATTCTTTCTATCTTTCCTCTCCTCCACTGAATGTATCAGCAATTCTCATTAGTCCTACACCCAATACACATCTTGAACCTCTCTGCCCTCATTTATAATATGCTGGACCATATTATAATTATTTGTTTCACAGACTAATTGCAGTGATCTCATGGAAATTGGTTCTCTGTTCCCCATTTTGCTGATAATAACCCGATTGGAAAAGGTCAGTTTGCATTTGAATCCCAAAGAAGGGCAATCCCAAAGAATGTTCAGACAACAGTTCAATTGTACTGTTGTACATTTCACATGCTAGCAACATTATGCTCAGAATTCTTCCAGCTTCAACAGTATGTGAACCAAGAACTTCCAAATGTACAAGCTAGGTTTAGAAAAGGCAGAGGAACCAAAGCTCTAATTGCCAACATTTGTTGAATCATGGAGAAAGCAAGGAAATTAAAAAAAAAAGAAATTTTTATATCTTCTTTGGAGAAATGTCTGTTAAGTTCTTTGGCCCACTTTTTAATTGGGTTGTTTATTTTTCTAGAATGGAGCTGCAGGAGTTGCTTGTATATTTTTGAGATTGTTTGTCTGTTGCTTCATTGGCTATTATTTTCTCCCATTCTGAAGGCTGTCTTTTCACTTTGCTTATAGTTTCCTTTGTTGTGCAAAAGCTTTTAATTTTAATTAGGTCCCATTTGTTTATTCGTGTTTTTATTTCCAATATTCTGGGAGGTGGGTCATGGAGTATCCCGCTTTGGGTTATGGCAGAGAGTGTTTTGCCTATGTTATCCTCTAGGAGTTTTATAGTTTCTGGTCTTATGCTTAGATCTTTGATCCAATTTGAGTTTATCTTTGTGTATGGTGTTAGAAAGTGATCTAGTTTCATTCTTTTACAAGTGGCTGTCCAGTTTTCCCAGCACCACTTGTTAAAGAGGTTGTCTTTTCTCCATTGTATATTCTTGGCTCCTTTGTCAAAGATAAGGTGTCCATAGATGCGTGGATTTATCTCTGGGCTTTCTATTCTGTTCCATTGATCTATATTTCTGTCTTTGTGCCAGTACCATACTGTCTTAATGACTGTGGATTTGTAGTATAGCCTAAAGTCAGGTAGGTTGATTCGCTAACAAACACATGAAAAGATGCTCAACATCACTCATTATCAGAGAAATGCAAATCAAAACCACAATGAGGTACCACTTTACACCAGTCAGAATGGCTGCCATCCAAAAGTCTACAAGCAATAAATGCTGGAGAGGATGTGGAGAAAAGGGAACCCTCTTACACTGTTGGTGGGAATGCAAACTAGTACAGCCACTATGGAAAACAGTGTGGAGGTTCCTTAAAAAGCTGCAAATAGACCTGCCATATGACCCAGCAATCCCACTGCTGGGCATATACACCGAGGAAACCAGAAGTGAAAGAGCCACGTGTACCCCAATGTTCATCGCCGCATTGTTTACAATAGCCAAGACATGGAAGCAACCTAGATGCCCATCAACTGACGAATGGATAAGAAAGCTGTGGTACATATACACAATGGAATATTACTCAGCATTAAAAAAAAATTCATTTGAAGCAATTCTACTCAGATGGACGAAACTGGAGCCCATTATCCAGAGTGAAGTAAGCCAGAAGCAAAAACAACAATACAGTATATTAACGCATATATATGGAATTTAGAAAGACGGTAACGAGAACCCAACATGCGAGACAACAAAAGGAACGCAGATGTATAGAATAGACTCGTGGACTTTGTGGATGAGGGTAAGGGTGGGATGATATGGGAGAAGGGCACTGAAGCATGTTAATTGTCATGTGTCTAATCAATCGCCAGCCCAGGATTGATGCTCGGGACTGGTGCAGCGAGATTTCCCGGGGGGGAGGGAGGAGGGAGGGGGGTTCCGGAGGGGAAGCATATGTAAACCCATGGTGATATCATGACAATGTATGGCAAAAACAATTAAAAAAAAAAAAAAGAAAGAAAGCTGTGGTACATATACACAATGGAATATTACTCAGCATTCAAAAAAAAATTCATTTGAAGCAATTCTACTCAGATGGACGAAACTGGAGCCCATTATCCAGAGTGTAGTAAGCCAGAAGCAAAAACAACAATACAGTATATTAACGCATATATATGGAATTTAGAAAGACGGTAACGAGAACCCAACATGCGAGACAGCAAAAGGAACGCAGATGTATAGAATAGACTCGTGGACTTTGTGGATGAGGGTAAGGGTGGGATGATATGGGAGAAGGGCATTGAAGCATGTTAATTGTCATGTGTCTAATCAATCGCCAGCCCAGGATTGATGCTCGGGGCTGGTGCAGCGAGATTTCCCGGGGGGAGGGAGGAGGGAGGGGGGTTCCGGAGGGGAAGCATATGTAAACCCATGGTGATATCATGACAATGTATGGCAAAAACAATAAAAAAAAAAAATTAAAAAAATTAAAAAAAAGAAATTGACTTTTGCCTCATTGACTATACAAGAGTTTATGTGAATCATGACAAACTGGGGGAGATTCTTAAAGAGATGGCAATACCAGACCACCTTATCTGTATCCTGAGAAACATGTATGCAGTTTAAGAAGCAAGAGTTAGAACCAGACAGGAAACAACTGACTGGTTCAAAATTGGGAAAGGAGTACTACAAGGATGTATATTGTCACCCAGCTTATTTAAATTCTATACAGAGTACATCATGTAAAATGCCAGGCTGGATGATGCATAAGCTGCAATCAAGACTGTCAGGAGAAATATCAGAAACTTCAGATATGAAGATGATACCACTCTAATAGCAGAAAGTGAAGAGGAACTGAAGAATCTCTTGATGGTGAAAGAAGAAAGTGAAAAAGCATGCTTGAAACTCAGCATTCAAAAAACAACGATCACAGCAACCAGTCCCACAACCTCATGGCAAATAGAAGGGAAAATATGGAAGCAATGACAGATTTTATTTCTTGGGCTCCAAAATCATTGTGATGATTATTGCTGCCACAAAATTAAAAAACAGTTGCTCCATGGAACAAAAACTATGACAAACCTAGAAAGTGTATTAAAAAGCAGAGACATCACTTTGCTGACAAAAGTGATCATAGTCAAAGCCATGGTTTTGCCAGTGGTTATGTACTGATGTAAGAGTTGCACCATAAAGAAGGCTGAGCACCAAAGAATTGATGCTTTCAAATTGTGGTGCTGGAGAAGACTCCTGAGAGTCTCTTGGACTGTGAGGAGATCAAACTAGTCAATCCTAGAGGAAAGCAGTCCTGAATATTCATTGGAAGAACTGACTCTGAAGCTCCAATACTTTGGCCACCTCATGCAAAGAGCCAACTCATTGGAAAAGACCCTGATGATGGGAATGATTGAAGGTAAAAGGAGAAGGGGATGACAGAGGATGAGATGGTTGGATAACATCACCAACTCAATGGACATGAATTTGAGCAAACCCTAGGAGACAGGGGAGAACGAGGAGCCTGGTGTGCTGCAGTCCACAAGGTCTCAAGGAGTCAGATATGACTTAGTGACTCAACTACGACAACACACTCGTACTTCTTTGTAAATTAAGAATAATATATGAAATTAAAATTTAATAATTTTAGTATCTTCACAAAACCCTCCATTGCCTTCTCACAGCTTTGGAATAAAATCCAAACTCCCGACACAATCCTCAAAGATGTCCTGACCTCTGCCCTCATTTTCTGTCCCTTTTCCTCACCTATCTCTTTTCCTACCTCATTCTTATGATTTGACTCTTATGCTTAGGCTTTCATTTTGTTCACTAGAATATGCTAAACATAAGACCTTTGC
Source organism: Antilocapra americana (assembly GCA_007570785.1). Lineage (NCBI taxonomy): Eukaryota > Metazoa > Chordata > Mammalia > Artiodactyla > Antilocapridae > Antilocapra > Antilocapra americana. The sequence continues at coordinate 1,507,632 of ML664183.1, forward strand.
ACCCACTGATTTAACCCTCCAGAATATTCAGTTCTAAAATAGCTGTATGGCTTGGTCTTTAATAACTTAGCTCAAGTGTCAACTCCTCAAATACTGTTTATCCTGATAACCATATGTGAAGGAACACTAAACACACACACATACACGCTTTTTTTTTTCTCTTTCTCTCATGATAGAACTTAGTTTCTTTATAATATTATTATTACTATCCAGAATCACCTTATTCAGCTATATTTTTAGAGTAAAATATATCTATAATTGAAATTTAATCTCTAAAAAATAGGGACTTGTTCTTTCTTCAACCTTGTGGTATCTGAAAGACCTAGGACAGGGTCTGACACATTTGTATTAAGGACTCTGTCATAATTCATATATTTAATTTTTAAAATTGCCCCAAAAGAAACATATATTATTTCTTTTGTTTAATTGAAGAAGAGGCTTCCAGGATATATTTTCAGCAGAACTGAGGCAAAAGTTAGAAATATGCAGATTATTTGAAGTATATCTTTGGACTGTGTACTACTCATTTGGGTCCTTTTTATTATGACACCTAGCTTACAATGGGTACTTACTAAATACATCCTTAAGGAACTAGTAAGTGAGGAGGGGGGTCTTTTGCAGAAACCAGTGTTTAAGCAGCAAGGCTAACATCAGAAGAATAAGGGTTGTGGTTGATTTAAGAGACCTCTTGCAGCTGAGGTTAGATAGCATGGATTTGCAATAAAGCCCAAGCACCAGGAGCACTTAATGTGCAAAGATCATCAGTGCAAGGATGCTTTGCTATCTCCAAACAATCCCAGGATACTTTACATAAGGGAGTTCTTAATAAGGAGCCACAGCTTAAGAAAATTAAAAATTAATAAATTCACTTTCTCCATTAGCCATCTATTGTTCCCTGAGCACCATTTTAGAAGTCTTCAAATTAAACAGAACCATCTTTCTATCTGGAGTCAGTCTCCGCCTGGTAATCATTTCCCAGGTGTAGGGCTGGCAGCCCCTGTGAGGTGTTTTTCTGGATCAACATCAAGCATGCCTTTCATACGTGTCCACACAAGAGTTGGCACTAACTGGCATGTGGAGAGGAAGCATTGGCCCTAAGGACTGGATAGTGAAAGTGAAGTCGCTCAGTCATGTCCGACTCTTTGCAAACCCATGGACTGTAGGCTACCACTTCCTCCTTCCATGGGATTTTCCAGGCAAGAGTACTGGAGTGGGTTGCCATTTCCTTCTCCAGAGGATGTTTCCGACCCAGGGATCAAACCTGGCTCTCCTGCATTGTAGGCAGACACTTTACCATCTGAGCCACCAGGGAAGGACTGAATAACCCCTAGTCAAAGATATACCTGCCAGAAGAAACTGAGGCCTAGCTGCAAAAACTGGAAAGAAGAAAGCATCTTTTGCACCTTTCAGCATTTTCAGAAAGAGGAGATTTATCAGTTGACAAATTTATCCCAGTATTATAAATTCCTTGGACATCAAAGAGCATTTGGCTGAGAAACCTCTTGAAATTTTATCTTTGTAATCTTTTTGCATTCCCTACCTGGGGACTTTCACACTTCCATACATGTATACATACACACAGAATTTGAATTATCCCACGTGTTCAATCTTGTCCTCTATGGTTTGGGTAATGCAGAGGAAATATAAGATACTTCCTATTCTCTAGGGATGGTGATTATGATGTTCCATATAAAGAAACTGAGGAAGAGAGACGGTAGATAGCTCAGCCACAGGTACATATAATAAATTCCAAAAATGAAAAAGCTGGAACCCTAACAGCTGGCATTCTAGCTCTTCAGTCCATACTTCATTTATCAGCAACACTTGATCCCTAAACACACACAAACACACACACCACAAAAGTTGTCCACAAAAACATTAATCACGTCTATCTCTTGGAACTGGGATTTTATGGGTTAATTTTTCTATAGAGTAATCTGTACCTGTTACATTTTTATAATATCTGTGCATCAGAGTAGTGAACAATATGAAGGCTACAGAGCTCCAGAACATCAAATCAAAACTGCACCTTAGAAATCTTAAAATCTAAGACTAAAAATGAAACACCTAAGACCCAATGAGGTGTAATGACCCAATTAATTTATCCATGCAGTACGTCTTCTTTGCCAGACTATTCAGGCACTGAAAATGTATGGTAAACAATAACAATCACATCAACAAAAGCCAGGCTTCCCTGGTGGCTCAGTGGTAAAGAATCCACCTGCCAATGCATGAGACATGGACTGGATCCATGATCCAGGAAAATCCCACATGTCGCAGAGCCACTGAGTCCATGGACCACAACTATTGAGCCTGTGCTCTAGGGCCTGGAAGCCACAACTACTAAAGCCCACATGCCCTAGAGTCCATGCTTTGCAACAAGAAGCCACTGCAATGGGAAGCCCATGGGCCACAATTAGAAAAGAGCCCCTGCTCACCACAACTAGAGGAAAAGCACCATGCCAACAAAGACCCAACACAGTAAAAAATATTTAAAAACCACATCCCTCCTCTCTCACAGCTCTCAATCTAATGACAGAGACTGATGGTAACAACTAAAGTAAAACATAGTGGCAGGTAGAGATGAGGCACTGAAAGTACAGCATGATAGGGGATGAAGAATGTCAAGGTGTGGTCTCCTTAGACAGGGTGGTGAAAAAGGTCTGTCTGAGGAGGCTATTGCCCAAGATAAGCCTTGCAAGGAGCCCAGGGAAGGAGAACCAGGTAGAGTCTCCAATATGGGGAACAGCCTGACTGAGACAAAACCTATGGATGAGCAAGGGGTCAGTGGGGCTGCAACCCAGTAAGTGAGGGGAAGCATGTTAGACAATGCAGTGACACTTCTGCAGGAGGCGTGTTTTGTAGAACATGATAAGAGCTTCAAAGAGTGTTCTAAGTGGGTTGGTAAGCCATCAGAGAGCTTGAAAGAGGAGAGAGCTGATTTGACTTTTATTTCAAAAAGGACCTTCTGGCAGCTATGTGAAAAGACGATGACTGCATGGACTTTGGCAGAACAGTAGTAGAAATGCTAAAACATGATTAGATTTGCTGAAAGGATGGATGAAAAGTATTAAAGCAAAATAAGTAAAGAGCAATATTGAGATTTGGGGTCTGAATAACTGGGTATTTAAGCAGAACAGATCTATTCTAGAGACCTTAACTCTAACCAGGGACCTTTCTATTGCTCCTCAACGGTAGGTAGAGGCCATAAAGGAATTTTTATCATTGAATCTCAGGGGAAAATAGTAAAGTAGAATTTTATGGTTAATAAGTATTCCTTCATTTTAAAAGCAAAAAAAAAAGGAGAGGAAAAAGATGGCAGAGGAGCAGGTGGACGTGGAATACATCACTCTCCATGGACACATCAGGAATACACCTTCAGACACAGAAGTGCATGCAGAACACCAGCTGAGAGAGGACAGGAATACCTGACCAGCAGAAAGGAATATATAGACCCATGTAAAACTGAAGATCAAGGCCTGAGCCTTTGGAGTGGGAGCACGGACTCCAAGACCCTAGAGACCTCAAACACAACAAGTTAAAAATAATAACAATAATGAATAATAATGAATATTATTATGTTGAATATATTATATGTATTATAATAATGAAAAATAATAATATTAGTAATGAATAATAATAATAATGAAAAGGCAGAGAAATACCACACAAATGAAGGAACAAACTACAAACACAGAAGTCCAAATAAATGAAGAGGTGTAGGCAAACTACCTGAAAAAAAATTCAGAATAATGATAGTAAAGATGATCAAAAACCTTGAAAACAAAATGGAGAAAATGCAAGAATCAATTAACACAGGCCTAGAAGAATTAAAGAATAAACATACAGAGACAAACAACACAATTACTGAAATTAAAAATACTCTAGAAGGAATCAATAGAAAAATATCTGAAGCAGAAGAACCAATCAGTGAGCTGAAAGATAATATGGTGGCAATAACTTCTGAAGGGCAGAATAAAGTACAAAAGAATGAAAAGTGCTAAGAACAGTCTCAGAGACCTCTGGGACCATATCAAATGTACCAACATTTGAATTATAGGGGTCCCAGAAGAAGAGAAAAAAAAAGGGTATGAGAAAATTTTTGAAGAGATTATAGTTGAAAATTTCTCCAACATGGAAAAGGAAACAGTCAATCAAGTCCAAGAGGCACAAAGAGTCCCATAAAGGATAAACCCAAAGAGAAACATGCCAAGACACATACTAATCAAACTAACAAAGACTAACAAAGAAAGAATATTAAAAGCAGTAAGGGAGAAGCAACAAGTAATATACAAGGGAAACTCTATACACTTAACAGCTGATCTTTCAGCAGAAATTCTGCAGGCCAGAAAGGAATGGCAGGATATATTTAAAGTACTGAAAGGGAAAAATCTACAACCAAGATGGCCATACCCAGCAAGGATCTCATTTAAAATTGATGGAGAAATCAAAAGCTTTTCAGACAAGCAAAAATTAAGAGAATTCAGTACCACCAAACCAGCTTTACACCAAATATTAAAAGGACTTTTATAGTCAAGAAATACAAGAGAAGAAAAAAGATTTACAAAATCAACCCCAAACAATTAAGAAAATGGCAATAGGAAGATATACATCAGTAATTACTTTTATTGTAAATGGATTAAATGCTGCAACCAAAGACACAGAGTGGCTGAATGGAAACAAAAACAAGACCCATATATATGCTGTCTACAAGAAACCCACTTTAAGCCTCAAGACACATATAGACTGAAAGTGAGAGGATGGAAAAATATATTCTATGCAAATGGGAAGCAAAAGAAAGCAGCAACCCTCATATCAGACAAAATAGACCTTAAAATAAAGATTACAAGAGATAATGAAGGACACTATATAATTATCAAGGGATTAATCCAAGAGGAAGATATAACAATTGTAAATATCTATGCACCCAACATAGGAGCATCCCAATACATAAGACAACCACTAATAGACATAAAAGGAGAAATTGACAGTAACACAATAATGGCAGGAGACTTTAACACCCTACTCACACCAATGGACAGATCATCAAAACAGAAAATTAAGAAGGAAATACAAGTCTTAAATGATACATTAGATGAGATGGATCTCATGGATTATCTTCAGGACATTCCATCTAAATGCAGAAGAATTCACCTTCTTCTCAAGTGCACATGGAACATTCTCCAGGATAGACCATATCTTGGATCACAAATCAAACCTCAGTAAATTTAAGAAAATTGAAATCGTATCAAGCATCGTCTCTGACAACAACACTATGAGGCTAGATATCAATTGTAAGGAAAAAAAACTGTAAGAAACAGAAACACAGAGATTAAACAACATGTTTCTAAATGACCAACAGGTTACTGGAGAAATCAAAAGGCAAATCAAAAAACTTCAGAAACAAATGAAAATGAAAACATGACAACTCAAAACCTATGGGATGCAGCCAAAGCAGACCTAAGAGGAAAGTTTATAGCAATACAATCCTACCTCAAGAAACAAGAAAAACATCGAATAGAAAGCCTAACTTTATACCTAGAACAACTGGAAAAAGTTAGTAGAATGAAAGAAATCATAACCATCCAAGCAGAAATAAATGAAAAAGAAATGAAACAAACAGTAAAGATTTATAAAACTAAAAGCCAGTTCTTTGAGAAGATAAAATTGACAAACCTTTAGCCAGATTCATCAAGAATCACATCAAAAAAATTAGAAATGAAAAAGGTGAGGTTACAACAGACAATGTAGAAATACAAAGGAATATAAGGGACTATTACAAACAATGATATGATAATAAAATGGATAACCTGGAAGAAATGGACAGATTCTTAGAAAAACTCAATCTTCCAAGACTGACCCAGGAAGAAATAAAAATTATGAACAACCCAATTACAATCACTGAAATTGAAGCTGTGATGAAAAATCTCCCCAAACACAAAAGCCCAGGACCAGATGGCTTCACAGGAGAATTCTATCAAATATTTAAGAAGAGCTAATGCCTATCCTTCTAAAACTCTTTCAAAAAATTGCATAAGAAGGAACACTTCCAACCTCATTCTATGAGGACACCATCACCCTGATACCTAAACCAGACAAAGACAACACACAAAAAAAGAAAACTACAGGCCAATATCACTGATAAACATAGATGCAAAAATCCTCAACAAAATTTTAGCAAACAGAATTCAGCAACACATCAAAAAACTCATCCACCATGATCAAGTTGGATTTATTCCAGGAATGGAAGGATTTTTCAATATATGCAAATCAATCAATGTGATACACCATATTAACAAACTGAAAGATAAAAACCATATGATCAACTCAATAGATGCAGAAAAAGCCTTTGACAAAATTCAGCACCCATTTATGATTAAAACTCTTCAAAAAATAGGCATAGAAGGACTCTACCTCTACGTAATAAAGGCCATATATAATAAGCCTACAGCAAATGTTATTCTCAATGGTGAGAAACTGAAAGCATTCCCCCTAAGATCAGGAACAAGACAAGGGTGTCCACTTTCACCACTATTATTCAACATAGTTCTGGAAGTCCTAAACACAGCAATCAGAGAAGAAAAAGAAATAAAAGGAATCCAGACTGGAAAAGAAGAAGTAAAACTCTCACTGTTTGCAGATGACATGATACTACACATAGAAAACCCTAAAGATAGTATCAGAAAATTACTAGAGCCAATCAGTGAATTTAGCAAAGTTGCACAATACAAAATCAATACACAGAAATCACTTGCATTTCTGTTTACTAATGATGAAAAATCAGAAAGAGAAATTAAGTAATCAATCCCATTAACCATTGCAACAAAAAGAATTAAATATCTATGAATAAACTTACCTAAGGAGACAAAGAAGATCCGAGTCCATCCTAAAGGAGATCAGTCCTGGGTATTCACTGGAAGGACTGATGTTGAAACTGAAACTCCAATACTTTGGCCACCTCATACGAAGAGTTGACTCATTGGAAAAGACCCTAATATGGGAAGGATTGGGGGTAGGAGAAGAAGGGGAAGATAGAGGATGAGATGGCTGTATGGCATCACTGACTCTACGGACATCGGTTTGGGTGGACTCCAGGAGTTGGTGATGGACCGGGAGGCCTGGCGTATTACGATTCATGGGGTCACAAAGAGTCGAATACAACTGAGTGACTGAACTGAACTGAACTGAAGGAGACAAAAGAACTGTACACAGAAAATTATAAGACTCTGACGAAAGAAATCAAAGAAAACATAAACAGATGGAGAGATATTCCATGTTCCTGAGCAGGAAGAATCAACATTGTGAAAATGACCATACTACCAAATACAATCTACAGATTCAATGCAATCCCTATTAAATTACCAATGGCATTTTTCACAGAACTAGAATAAAAAATTTCACAATTCGTATGGAAACACAGAAGACCCTAAATAGCCAAAGCAGTCTTGAGAAAGAAGAATGGAGCTGGAGGAATCAACCTTCCTGACTTCAGATTAAACTACAAAGCTATAGTCATCAAGACAGTAATGTACTAGCACAAAAACAGAAGTATAGACCAATGGAACAAGATAGAAAGTCCAGAAATAAACCCATGCACCTATGGGTAACTTATTTTTGACAAAGGAGGCAATATACAGTGGCACAAAGATAGCCTTTTCAACAAATCGTGCTGGGAAAACTGGACAGCTACATGTAAAAGAATGAAATTAGAACACTTCCTAACACCATACACAAAGATAAACTAAAAATGGATTAAAGACCTACATTTAAGACCAGAAACTATAAAACTCTTAGAGGAAAACAAAGGCAGAACACTCGTTGACATAAATCAAAGCAAGATCCTCTATGACCCACCTCTTAGAGTAATGGAAATAAAAACAAAAGTAAGCAAGTGGGACCTAATTAAATGTAAAAGCTTTTGCACAGCAAAGGAAACTGTAAGCAAGGTGAAAAAACAATCCTTGGAATGTGAGAAAATAATAGCAAATGAAACGACTGACATAGGATTAATTTCCAAAATATACAAGCAGCTCATACAACTCAATCCCAATCCTATATAGGCATATACCTGAGGAAACCAGAGTTGAAAAAGACACATATATCCCATTGTTCATCGCAGCACTATTTTCAATAGCTAGAACATGAAAGCAACCTAGATGTCCACCAACAGATGAATGGATCAAGAAGTTGTGGTACATATACACAATGGAATATTACTCAGCCATAAAAAGGAACACATTTGAGTCACTTCTGATGAGGTAGATGAACCTAGAATCTATTATACAGAGTGAAGTGAGTCAGAAGGAGAAAGATAAATATCATATTCTAATGCACATATACAGAATCTAGAAAAATGGTTCTGAAGAATTTATTTACAGGGCAGCAATGGATAAACAGATATAGAGAACAGACTTATGGACATGGGGAGAGGGGAAGAGAGGGTGAGATGTATGGAAAGAGTAATATGGAAACTTATATTACCATATGTAAAATAGATAGCCAACGGGAATTTGCTGTATGGATCAGGAAACTCAAACAGGGGCTCTGTATCAAACTAGAGGGTTGGGATGGGGAGGGAGATGGGAGGGAGGTTCAAAATGGAGGGTATATATGTATGCCTATGGCTGATTCATGCTGAGGTTTGACAGAAAACAACAAATTTCTCTAAAGCAATTATCCTTCATAAAAAAAGTAAATTAGAAAAAAAGCACTAGAGGGATTTCCTAATTTCCTACTTTTCTTCCCCTCTTAGAATTCAGAGTAAAGGTAATTATAACCTAAAACCCTCAGAGAGGCAATAACAATTTCATACATAAATTGAACCACTGAAATGTATGTTTTTGGTTAAGTGGTGGCAGCCATTTTAAAATCCCTTCATTTCTGTGGTAAGAATGAAAATATTTTGCTTACTTAAACTCATGGCTTGGTAAACTCAAGTTTTAGCAGAAACATAAGGCATCAGCCTGAGCCTGGATGTGAACAGAGGCATCTAAAGGGAGCTTGCACTCAGATTCCTGAAACAGCTTTTGGACAGCGTGTTCACTCAGGCTAGACGGGTTTCATTTGTTCACCTTGTCTTCATCTCGCTCTATCCTTCTTCCCTGTCCTCTGAGATTCTGCAACCGCAGAAACCAATCTTCCCTGGGCTTTTCAGAACACATCTGAGGAGGAACTGTTGTTTATAGTGTGACCCTGCTCCAAGGCCCAGGATTGGAACCAAGCCCCCAGTTTCCCTCCCTGACCCAGAGGTTCCTCTTCTATTCACCAAGCCTGGGACTTCTATCAGAAAATCATCTCTAAGCCAAAAGCACGCAATCTAAGCCCACCATCATTTCACATGCTAAAATGTGAATCTATTACCTGCAATAACCTTTTGAATCTTCGTTTCTTATGGGTCCAAGAGTAACGATGATTGTTCTCCCAGTTCTTTCTAATGCCACTTTTATTAGTGCCATTACCGAGGTAATAGCCAGTGGAAAAGAATGGAAGCATTTTATTTCTCATCTTTCACTCCCTCTTCTTGATAGTGAACGTGGGGCTCAATTAAAAGAACACTGTATGTGTTGTAGAGGACAATGGGGTCTTTAAGAACCCCCCTCAAGCATATGTAAACCCATGGTGATATCATAACAATGTATGGCTAAAACAATAATTAAAATAAATAAAAAAAAAAAAAAAGAACCCCCCCTCAAGAGAATAGGGAAGTCTGAGTCTTGATTTTGCCCTTCATCAGAAAAACCTTGCCTGTATTTTTTTCACATCACACTTCTAGGAAATCCTGGGTTTCCAAGGGTTAGAAAACTGGGCCAGTTTTCTTAGAGGAATAGAATACAGTTTCTAAGTATCACTCATCAAGTCACTGTTTTTATCCCATTCTGTTTAATCCAGTGAGTTCCAACCTTTGCAGCAGGGTTGGAGTGAGGGAGAGATAAAGGAAGTACACTGTTAAAGATTAGACAGTTGATGATAGGTTTTGAGACGTTATTAAAAAATAAGGCAAAGCTGTAATTGTAGATGGAAACATCACAAGTCTCTATACACAAGAAGCCCTCTGCACTAGCCTGAGACTGTCAAGTCTGACTTTATAGGTCTTCAGGGAAAGTTCACACACTGATGCGGTTGAGACAACTGAGCCTTTATTCTTTGGAAAGACTGCACTATGCCAGGAAATGGGAGTGCCAATAGACTTGGGGCCAGGAAGCAACATAGACAGACCTAGAGATTATTGTATTAAGTGAAGTGAGTCAGCAAAAGACAAATCTCATATGTTATCACTAATATATGGAATCTAAGATACAGAACAAATGAATTTATTTACAAGTATAACAGATTCACAAATATAGGAAACAAATTTATGGTTACCAAAAGGGAAGGGTGGGAAAGGGAAAAATCGAGGGTATGGAATTAACAGATGAATATTACCATATATAAAATAGATAAACAATAAGGATTTACTCTATAGCACAGGGAACTCTATTTAATACCTTGTAATAAACCACAATGGAAAATAATAGGGAAAAAAGAATATATATATATATATATATATATATATATGTAATATACATGTATAACTAAATCATGGTGCTATACATCTGAAGCTAATATAGTATTATAAATCAATTATACCTCAGTAAGAAAAACAGGAAGATGTTGGGATCATTGGGAAGTATCTGATTCTGCCCAAAAGGGTGAGCAAGATTTGGGAGTCTCAGTGGAGTTTATAAATCTCCGGAGAACTCATATGACTTTTAAGCAGAAACAAAATGGCTAGAAGGTAGTATTTGCTAGAAGTGGATGAGATGGAGTATAGTTCTGTCAGAAAAGCCTATGAGGTTAAAAATGAGATGACTATGATCAACTATTGGTTCTATTTCTTACTGGGCATTGTGGCCTTTAGTAAGTTACCTAACCTCTCTGAGTTTCAGAATGATAATCAGTAAAACAAGTACTTAAATCACAGGGTTGCTGTGAAGCTTAAAACACAGGGTTTATGCAAGATAACAGCAAGTCCAGCACATAACAAGCACTTCATAAATATTGGGCATTCTCATTATCAATACCAATAATAGATTCATCCAACTTTACTTTGTGGCTGGGCATGGAGGAAGGAGATTTAAAAGGACAGTTCTACCTAAAATGGAAACAAAAAGTATAAAAAGGAAAAAAAATGCAGTTAAATGACACGAAAGTATCCCCATAAATATTATTAAAATGTGGCGGTGACTCAAATCTCTTGGAAGATTTTTTTATGCATCCAGTTCTCGGCAAACTTAGAGGTCACACAGTGAAATAATGTTTTCAGATAGTATTTCTGTCTTCCTGATTTTATCGCCATCATTAGGGAGTGGGGCACTGACACGTTCCAAGCAGCCTCATGTCCCAGCATTTCTAAGTTAACAGCTCATCACTACTAGACTCATGGCCCTATTGACATTTTCCACAGTTAAATACACACTAGAGCGGAGTCTGGGGACTCCTGGCTTTTCCTTCATCACAAAGGAGGATGCTCAGATTTAGGGGGAGGGCTTTGTGTAAGAGAGAGACCATCAGTTTGAGCAGCAGTAAGACAGGATTCCTGCCCCCTCCAACACCCTATCACTTAATACTGATGCATCCTTGAGAAAATAGCATTGCTTTCTAAGACTCCATGTTCTCCTCCCGTGTATTTCCACTGCAGGGGGCACAGGTTCAATCCCTGGTCTGGGAACTAAAATCTCATGACCAAAAATATAAATAAAAATAAAGGGAGAAAAACAAAGATATGCTACCAGCAGCAGATGGAAATTAACCACAAATGTACTTTTCTGCCAGGTTAGAAGTGCATGCAGATAATATGGGGAGCACTGTCCCATAAAGGACCTGGGATAGTTTCCCATTGTTGCTGCTATGAACAAATACAACAAATTGAGAGGCTTGAAACAACATTAACTATTTTCTCTTACAGTTACAGAGGCCAGAGGTCTGAAGTTCAGGTTCACTAGGGTAAAGCCAAGGTTTTGACATATGTGTTCCTTCCAGAAGCTCTGGGGGAGGATTTGGTTCCTTGCCTTTTCTAGCTTTTGGAGGCCAACAGTATCCCTTTGCCATGATTCCTTCCTCGCATCACTCCAACCTCTTACTTCCACATCCTGCTTCCTCTTATGAAGACAGCGGCAATTACACTTAGAGTCCATCCAGATAGTCCAGAATAATCTCCCCATCTCAAGATCCTTAGTCTAACCTCATGTCATTTAAGGTGACATTCACGGGCTCTAGGGATTAGAATGTGGGGGGAACATCAGTCAGTTTCCCATAGGAGCCATTTCCCTGTTTCTTCAGCATTCTGGTCAAAGAAACACAGGGGGCAAACATGCAGCCCAGCCACACAGGTTTAGGAATGAGACGACATAGCAGTTGTGGGATGAGAGGGAGACGGAGGGCCAACGTGTAGTTTAGCTCTAACAGAGACTTGGAGTGGCCTACGATGTGGAAGATGGATAAGGCACAGAGCGGAAAATGAACTTGAGCCTCACAAAACACATGAGCTGCCTCTCCAAGTGAGCACTTTATCTCTCAAATTGCCTCCACTCTGAGCGGTCTAATCCGTGTCACTGACTAGCAGCTCCTCCCGAAGTAAGGCCATCATGAGCGCAACATCCCAGTGCTGTTCTGAAGACAAACACAGACATAAATATCACAACTAATCAATAGTTGGAACTGAACCTTCCAACAGAAGACAATGCCATGAAGATTAAGATTCTTGACAGAGAGTCTGTTACAAAACAAAAACATAAAAACAGGACCCAGATGACCATGTAGGTAAAAACTACCATACTGGATGCCCTGAGCTAACACTTTTTTGAATTTCTAAATATTCATTTTATAGGCACTGATAATTCTATTGCTAGTAATCAGTGTCAGATACAGAGAGACAGTTTCCTTGAAAAGCAGTGAGGCAACATACTTTGTCAGAATATATCATTTCCAGAATTCAATTTCTTTGCTCTGTGCTCTTCTATTTTGATTGTAAGTCCATGCTTGGATTTTATTTTTGGTTTTTTTGGCCCATATTTTTATTTCTAATTTATTTTTATTTAAGTATAGTTGATTTACAATGTTGTGTTACTTTCAGGAGTACAGCAACATGATTCAGTTTGGTATATATATAAAGGTATATATGTATATATATATATATATTCTTTTTCAGATTCTTTTCCATTATAAGTTATTACAAGATACTGAATATATCTTCCTATGCTATACATTAGTTCCTTGTTATTTTATACATAGCAGTGTATATCTGTTCATCCCCAACTCCTAATTTATCCTTCCCTCCATTCCTCTTTCCCTATTGGTAACCATAAATTTATTTTCTAAGTCTGTGAGTCTGTTTCTGTTTTGTAAATAAGTTCACTTGTATCACTTCTTTTTTCAGATTCCACATATGACTGATACAATATTTGTCTTTCACTGTCTGACTTAATTCACGTAGTATAATAATCTCTAAGTCTAGTCATCTTATCTTTACTTTAATAAGTGATTGGTTTACTTATCCAATGAGCTATATGACTTTGGAAAATCTTTAAACTTCTCTGAGTGCCAGTTAATCTTTTCAAAAAATAGTGGACCATATAAAGTAAACTCTTTACACAGGGCTCCCAATTATTGTTCACCTCCCAGTTTTCAATGAAGAAAACAGTTTAATGGCATGTTTAGGTAAATAGATGAGGCAATCCGTTGCCAGTGTTTCCTGGTCTAGGGTTTCTGCTCTCACAAGCCTTGTATGTTCAACCCTAAGGCTAAAGGATGGATACACCTGCCACCCAACAATACACGGTGATTCAACAATATGACTGGGCCCTCAAGAGAGTAGTACTGCCTTGAAGAATTAAAAGTTGATGGGAGTGCAGCTCTGCAATCTCCTGAACAGAAGATCTTTCACAGCCTTGAACCATATCAACTCCTTAAATCCCATTGTCATCATAGTCATCAGTTACATGAATAAAAAGGAGACGGAGCACAGCAGTGCTATTTTTCTTTCAATCTTTGTGTTTTCCACTTTCTTTGTCTCATGCCAACAGACTTATTCGGAGAAGGCAATGGCAACCCACTCCAGTACTCTTGCCTGGAAAATCCCATGGATGGAGGAGCCTGGTAGGCTGCAGTCCATGGGGTCGCTAGGAGTCAGACACGACCGAGCGACTTCACTTCCATGCATTGGAGAAGGAAATGGCAACCCACTCCAGTGTTCTTGCCTGGAGAATCCCAGGGACAGCGGAGCCTGGTGGGCTGCCATCTATGGGGTCGCACAGAGTCAGACACAACTGAAGTGATTTAGCAGCAGCAGCAGCAACAGACTTATTCTGTAATTATTGTGCTCAACATTTAAGTTGTCTGGTCTTTCAAGTTTCTTGTTGTTTTTTTTTTTCTATACTTGAATTTTGGGGACCCATGTCTACTGTAAAAATGCAAGCTATTCAGAAGACGAAAGGGAAAACTACAATCCCTCCCCTCCAATTTCACTGTCTGGAGATGACCACTTTTGATATTTTGGTGAAATCTTTTCACATTATTCTCTATGCCAACAGCATGTCTGTGTCCAGTTTTACATTCACAAGATTCTTTACCTCTTTGTCACTTAATGAGGGTCTGTAAATATGTGTGTAGATAGTCTCTTTTAATGTGTATGTAGTCCCTTTTAGATGTGTATGTAGATAGTCCCTTTTAATGACTATCAGTACAGTTCAGTTGCTCAGTCATGTCTGATTCTTTTCAACCCCATGGACTGCAGAACTTCAGGCTTCCTTGTCCATCACCAGCTCCCAGAACTTGCTCAGACTCATATCCATCAAGCCAGTGATGCCATCCAACCATCTCATCCTCTGTTGTCCCCTTCTCCTCCTGCCTTCAATAGCTGTTACTTTATACAAACTATGTTGTTGTACCTTTATATAATTTCTATTTTCCCTAATTTAAGACAATGTTTCAGATAAGCATTTTGTGCATTTTTCTTTCACTCTTTTGCAGCTATGAAATTACAGATACAAAAGGCACAGATCATGTGTGTTTTGATACATGATGACTGAGTTTGCTACTAAGGATGCATGAGCATGACCCTTTGATATTTCCTTTATTTTTCTGGCCCCATCCTTCTCCTTCATGCTCACAGTTGCCAAGAACTAACCAGTCCTCAAGACTCAGGTGTAGTGTCACTGCTTCTGGGAAGCCCCTCTTACCTCATTCAGAAATGTACCTGTTTTCTTCTTGTGTTCTCTGGCAGACCCTTCTGCAGAGCCTGGAAGCTCTTACTACATGCACACAACATATTCTGCATGTCCATCCTTTTCAAGGCTGCTTGTTCCCAAAGCACAGAGTTCATGGGATGGTATACACAGCATCCTGAGATGTTTCTGATTTTCTGGGTTCAAACATCAGCTCCACTACTTACTACCTGTGCATGTAAGGAAGGTCTTTAAGTTTCATTTTCCTATTTGTAGAACAGAAACAGACGTAATATCTGCTTCACAGGATAAGGAGAATAACTTCATGAGATAATGTGGTTGTATTAGTCAGGGTTTTCCAGAGTAAAAGAGCCAACAGAATGTCTATGGATCTCTATGCAAATCTATATCTATATTTGTGTCTAGATCTATCTATGTCTCTGTCATCTATTTCCTACCTAGAGATTTATCATGAGGCATGGGCTCACACCATTTTAGAGGCTGAGAATTCCACAGTTTGCTGTCTGCAAGTTGGAAGCCCAGAAAAACCAGTCCAAGTACAAAGGTCCAAGAACCTGGGTAGCCAACAGTATCAATTCCAGATTTGGGTCAGAAGATGAGATGTCCCAGTTCAAGCAGCAAGCAGAGAAAAAAGGAAAGAAAATCCCTCCTTTGTCTTTGGGTTCTATCCCCGCCTTCAAGGAATTGGACAGTGTTCATCAACATTGGGAGAGGGATCTACTCTGCTGAATCCACCAATTCAAATGCTACTTTCACCCAGAAACACCCTCAATGACACACCTAGAAATAATGTCAAAACTGGGTTTCCCGTAGCCAGCCAGGTTGACATGTAAGATTAACCATCTCATGGTTAATCAACGGTAAAGTAGTTAGACTCAGTGATGAAAAGTACACAATACTGAGTATTCATTTGTGTCAGGCACTGTGTCCACTGTATTTTTGATCAATAATATTCATAATTTCTGGGTTACTTTAATAGAAGCTTGTTCCTTAACTTGTTCCTTAACTTCCAAAGTGAAAGTCACTCAATCATGTATGACTATTTGTGACCCCGTAGCCTACCCGGCTCCTCTGTCCATGGATTTCTCCAGGCCAGAATACTAGAGTAGATATCCATTCCCTTCTCCAAGAGATCTTCCCAACCCAAGGATTGAACCCAGGTCTTCCTCATTGCAGGTGGATTCTTTACATCTGAATCACCAGGGAAGCCTTAACTTTCAAAGTTAACACTTAAAACCCATTGCTGCTTATTTGATCTTTCTGGTGCATTTTTTTTTTTTTTTTGTCCTATTGCCCTTCAGGGGTCAGGCTCTCCAGAAGAATGCTCCCTTTGTTTCTATGTGTTGCTGCACTTAAATCCTCCAATCCCTTTGCCCAAAGGCCTTTTCCTGTCTCAGCATCATAGGTCATCTCTGCATGTCTAAACTATATCCATATTTTGAGACATTCCTCCATTGATTTTTCCTTGACATGCACATAAATTTCTGTTTCCCTATTAAAATGTAAAGTAGTTAACATTTTCTGTCTTGTATTTTCAATTTTTACATGCAGTTCATATTCTCCCTGGACTTCCCAGGTGGTACAGTGGTTAAAAGAAAAAAATGCCTATCAATATAGGAGACACAAGAGACGTGGGTTTAATCCCTGGGTCAGGAAGATTCTGTGGAGTAGCAAATGTCAACCTGCTCCAGTATTTGTGCCTGGAAAAACCCCTGGATGAGGAGCCTGGTGGGCTATATGCCACAGGGTCACAAAGAGTTGGACACAACTGAGTGAGCAGGCACACTCACACACACCCTCCCCAGTAAATGTGAGCCCAGAAGACCAGAGACTGCGGAGCACACTTACCCACATTTTATCTTCCTACATGACTGGCAAAGTTACTAGAATATGTCAAATATTTATAAAAGAATATAAGCTATTTCTCAGATGTAGTGTCTACCATAATAACACATACTAATACTTTTTGAAGACTTATTATGTGGAAGATGTTGCTAAAGACTTTCAAAAAATATCTTCTATAGTCTTCTCAGTAGCCCTCTGACACGGCTGCTATCCTAATTATCACATTCTCTTTTTTCTAGATTACTAACAGAGAGGTTATATTACTTGCCCAAAGTTACACAGCTGTTAACTGGCAAAGGCGGTATTTAAGCCAAGTCAGTTTGACTCCAGAGACTATGTTTTAGACATGGTGTTTTTTTGCAGGACAGCCGACAGAGAAAGGTGCTGATCAGAGTGATATGTCTTTCAGGACAGCACATCAAAGCCACATAACACACACATATTGAGAAATGAAAGGCGGTTCTCCCTCAGAGAGCTTACTCCAGGGGAACTTGACCTCAACTTAAATAAACAAGCGAAAAGTCTACTCACAACAAAGACGGTATTATTTCTGGTACCTTAACCCCAACACTTGGCTTTGATGTGCCCCATTAATAACTCCTAAATGCAGACCCTTTAAAGAAGTTAGTTCAAATCATTGGCGTTACATTTTATAAAACACAAAGGAATCACTTCTATAGAGAAATTAAAAGTAACTATTTCTACTGTTCTCTTTATTGACTAATGACTAGGATAATAGAATGATGCCTGTGCATGCTCAAATCTCCTAACTGGTTGCCTTCATCCTGCACACTGCTTAAATCCACAGCTATATCCCATGTTTGGGGGGCTTTCCTGGTAGCTCAGATTGTAAAGAATCCACCTGCAATGCAGGTTCGATCCCTGGGAAGATCCCCTGGAGGAGGGCATGCTGAACAACTCCAGTAGTCTTGCCTGAAGAATCCACATAGACAGAGGAGCCTGGTGGGCTACATACAGTCCTTGGGGTCACAAAGAGTCGGACATGACTGAGCAACTAAGCACATATCCCAGTTTTACGTTAGAAGATAGCAAGGAGTAATTATGCTGTTGGTTTTAGGAAACATATTATTAGCCTTAATGTAGGATGATTTGTTCCAAAATCTAAGAATTATCAAAGTACTTTATAATGAGTTATTGTAACACTCCCCCAGGACTCTTTCCCTGTGACATGAAAGACCAT
This sequence comes from Antilocapra americana, assembly GCA_007570785.1. Classification (NCBI taxonomy): domain Eukaryota; kingdom Metazoa; phylum Chordata; class Mammalia; order Artiodactyla; family Antilocapridae; genus Antilocapra; species Antilocapra americana. The sequence goes on from ML664183.1 coordinate 1,525,899, forward strand.
AGCGGATATGCTAGAAATTACCTTAGCCAAACTCAGGAATTACTCTATCAATAAATATCTATTCAGTGCTATGGTGACTATAACTGAAATGAGCACTGTATTAATAAAGTGAGTCTTTGTGGACTAGCGCTAGGGCTTTTTATGCTGTGAAATAAAAAGGGAGTTTGCTGTTTGTGGAGTTCTGGGTGTCATGCCAGGCACTTCATATGCATGGTTTTATTCCGTTCCCACAATTGCCTATGTGTCAGTGGGTTTTTAATCCCTGTTTCGCTAGGGAGGGAGCCAGGCTTTGTACCCTTCAAGGTTTGGTGAAGGAACTAAAGACCCTCCAGCTTCTCCAAGCAAAAATAATTGTGTATAGGAATTAGAGCCTTGTACAACCATTACAATATCTTTCCAGAAAAAAAAAGGGGGGGTGCGGGGGGAGAAAAGCAGGTTAATCATTAGCAAAATCCCCAAATCAAAAAACCTGTGCATTGAATCTCACCATCTGTGGCACCAAAGCAAGAGATTAAAGATGTTCGCTCCAAAGGAGCTAAAACATCAGCAATCACAGGGAAGAGCCTGTTGAAGCGACCCACTGCCTCACCCCTTTCTAAGGGCTCCTTCTGGACCCTACAAGGCTGCTGTGACCTTCCCATCTGCTCATGCTTCTGCCTGTAATTGCCACTGGAGAACAAGGACACTGAATGAGATTTTTCAAAGTCTTCATTTTCTTTTGCCACACTGCACAGTATGTGGGATCTTAGTTCCCCAACCAGGGATCATACTGGTGCCCCCGGCATTGGAAGTGTGGAGTCTTAACTCCTGGATCACCAGGGAAGTCCCTTAATGAGATGACCACATGTCCAAATCTTACAAATGGAGTGAAGTTGAACTTGGAATATTATGAGGGAAAGACTCCTAGCTCATGTTATTCTCCTTCTATAAAGAGGACAACATAGAATGAGCTGGTAATGATGCCAAACTCACCACAGAAATTCAGAACTATGTTTATAAGTGTGAGAAACTTGCTTACAGGCCTATATTAATAATAAGTCATTATAAGCAGACATGTCACCCATGCATCCGCAAAGGTCTCATTTTAACATGTGTTCTACTAAATTATGTAACTACACAAGAATGTTAGCCTAGGTAGCCATGGAAAGCTTCAAGGAGGAGATACAACTAGAGTTAGTCAATGGAAAGATGGGAGCACTAGGAATATTCTAGAAATGGCCTGAGTAATCGGAGAGGACCACGCTGGTGAGCAGCAAATTATTTGAAGGACAATAAATCTAAATATATTTTTTGAGCATTTCTTGTCCCTGTCTCTAGTTCCCAAACCAACCCAGATAGCGAATGAATAATTTCTGAAATAATGATAATGATCTCTAACCAGTCATGCTTCCAGACATCTGGATCCCTTCAGATAGGGATGAGGGACTAAAAGAGACACATGTCATCCTTCTGCCTTCTACTACTACTGGCTGAAAAAAAAAAAACAAGGTGAGCAGAAGGGGGATCTCTGGAACCAGCAAGACTTAATGAGTTGCTTCTAGTCTCAGAAATCAATAGCTTAGGTGAAGCTCAGGTATTTTACTTTTTTAACATGTTTTCTCCTGTTTATCCTATGTCGACAAAGATCCGACAGGGTGGGAGATGGAAGGAACAAGATAGTGAACAAACCAGGTATTTAGAGGTAAATATAAAACCCATATTGTTCTGCATTTCAGAGGTACAGGATTTGACAATCGTTACCCTGAAAACAGCGTTAGCTCACTGCAGACTTCCTCTCTGCCCATTTTCGGCAACAGAGCCATCATGAAGAAGGATGTTCAAAGACATCACATCTGTAACCTTTGCCAAAGGCACACACAATCTTTCGAAGGAAGACTTTTATTTTCCCTGTCACCTTTAATGCTGGATATACCAGCTGAAAGCTGAATTCCAAGTATAAGGTCACTGCACGGAAGCTTCCTAAAGACACGGAGCTTGAAAAGAAATCTTTTTGGAATGTCACTCCTCTTTCAGCTCACACTTTCCTGATGTAGCCCAGTGCACTAATTGGCCTTGCTGTTGATGACAGGAAAAGAAAAAAAGAGAGAGAGAGAGAGAGAGAAACAACAACAACATCATTTGTCAACATCTTATTCTCACCCATAATCAGCCCAGGTCTCAGTTCAGAGTAATTAATGGAGATGCACCCAGGAAATGAACAGCTTCCTTGTTTACATGTTGTATGAATGCCCATGTTCTTTCCCTGGAAAAGAATCCTGTACATTTTCTCCCATTTGGGTTTTGAAAGAATCATTTGGAATTCTCAATTATGATAATCAGATGGCTAAGAGTTTACATTTTACTCCAAGGTTTTAGAACTGGGCAGTTTTATTCTCTCATAAAGGGTTTCCCTGGTGGCTCAGTGTTAGTCTGCCTGTCAATACAGGAGTCCCAGGTTCGATCCCTGAGTCAGGAAGATCCCCTGGAGAAGGAAATGGCAACTCACTTCAGTATTCTTGCCTGGGAAATCCATGGACAGAGGAGCCTGGGGGGCTTCAGTCTGTGGGGTTGCAACAGCTGTACATGACTGAGCAACTGAGCACACGCACAAGAAAGTAAAATAAAACGTGGGGGCCATTTCCTTCTCCAGGCAATCCTCTAGAGCCAGGAACTGAACCCAAGTCTCCAGGGTCTCCCGCATTGGCAGGCCAATTCTTTACCACTGAGCCACCTGGGAAACCATCATTCCTTTTCCTGGTTTAACTTTCGTCAACATTTCAGTTTATACCACTGCTGTATACTATGATCAGTCATGTCCAACTCTGCAGTCTCCTGAACTGTAGCCCGCCAGGCTTCTCTGTCCAAGGGATTTTTCAGGCACCCCACTCCAGTGTCCTTGCCTGGATAATCCCAGGGACGGAGGAGCCTGGTGGGCTGCCGTCTATGGGGTCGCACAGAGTCGGACACGACTGAAGCAACTTAGCAGCAGCAGCAGCATACTTGAATGGGTTGCCATTTCCTCCTTCAGGGGATCTTCTCAACCCAGGGATCCAAACTGAGTCTCCTGCATTGGCAGATGGATTCTCTACCACTGAGCCACCTAACCCAGCCCAACAAACACTGCTATTTCCCTGAGTTTCAATTAGCTTAGGAATATGATGAGGACATCAAAAATAAAAACTTAAACCTTTATTCCCAGTTTATTAATCCTAATAGATAAAAATTTTAGTTTTCACCAGCCTGGGTTATTTTGAGTATCTAGCTGCTTTGTGACCTGCCAGAAAATACTGACTTCATAATAGTGGATGAGTAAAAGCCATTGACACATTTGGTTATTAGTCAGGGAAGGATCCCAGATTTGCTTTGCTTCAGAGACTCACTGAAAACTGTCACATTTATTTCTTTGTTTACTGGAGCTCAGTTATTTTGCGACTGCAATTGTAATCTCCTCCTCAAACGGCAGGAAACTGATCTCAATGTAAAAGTTAATTCAGAGCAAAAGAGAGGGGTCTCCAGGCCCCCGCAGTCATGTTTGATCACAGAGGAACCTCTGGCTAGAAGCACTGGTCCACAAGAGAGTGTCAAGTGAGATCTCTCCCAGGAATCACAAAGCTTAGGATCCTTCAATTACCATTCAAAGTCAGATCTTTCCTGTCTAAGGAGAACAGCACTAAATGGCAGTCTCACAGAGTAGCTTCCAGGCTGACGCTATGTAAAGCATCTTGGTGAAACTCTTCATTACCATTTGAAAATACGGGAGGCTTTAGAATTGCTTCAGGTCTTTCAAAAACCCATCTTGCACTCCTGCTAGCAGGAAGAGACTCAGTCAGCCAGAGTCACTCCTCAGCCCAGAGATTCAGAATCGTGATGTCATGTAGTGGCATCTTGCATCTCTTTAGATCACCCAAAGTTGAACTGTCTAATTGTTCACGCTCAGTTTATTTGTGCTCCCTGGCTGCCTTCACATGAGCAGTGCGGACAGTCTGAAGAGAGGGCAGAGTGTAAAAAGCATTTCAATTAGCAGCTGGTAGTTCCAGTAATTGAGGAATCAGCCTCGAGGTGAAGGTATGGATTCATTTTGATAATATTATATATGCTGTGAAATTCTCTAATAGTTAAACCGCCACTGAGATCTACAGAGGTAATAATACGTGCTTAATAATGTTTCACACAGCACTACACATCTGAAACTGCATTTCACGACATGCACTTTTCGGCTGCACCGTGAATTAGCAGGCAGGGGCTCTGTGGACACTGCCATCAGCACAGAATCTCAGTGCTGGGCCAGGGAAATTTTCCTGTCAATCCCTTCAGAGTGGATAAACCTGTATGCTTATCTCCCTTCATCAGAACAGGGCTTAAGACACAGTCACTCTTCTCAGGACCCAGACCAGAACTGCCATGATCATTTCTGAGCTTTGGTAGAAAGAAAAACAAAACTACGGGCTTTCTCTAGATACTTAAGGCTAGAATCTGGCTTCGAACGAACGTTACAGTGACGGTTTAGCCTGTAGCAGTTACTGGGGTTTGTTCCTAAATAAGTGAGGACACTAACCGCCTGGGACCCTGGGGAAGAATACTTGAAGGACTCAGGAAAACAAAACAAAAATCAACTGCGAATATATTCCCCCAAATTTGGGAAACATTTCTCATAACAACGGACTAGCCCATCTTCCAACAAAGAGAAAGCACAGGAGCCTCGGGCAGCCCAGATGGGGTCTGATTTGTGTAGGGTCAAGTTGCAAACGCTGACCTTGGCATCTGAAGCCTTGGTTTCCTTCCACCTCTAACTTTGTTTCCTGCTTGCTGGCAGGGACTCATGCTCCAACTCTCTTCTAGGGACAAATCCTGCCACCCTGCCTGCCTTCAGAGTTTGTTCCCAGACTTCATTCCTTCCTACAGAACAATCCCATCAATCTATGGATGAGGCTTTCCTTTCTTTTCAGGCCTGGCTCTGTCCCATCTCCTTTTCCAGAAATCTTTCCTGCAGCCCCAGGCTTCACTCCCTCCCTCTCCTACCTTGTCTCACCACTGGTGACACTGACCCACCTGGGCACAAGGTTGGTCTCACACTCCAGTCACCTTGCTGCCCTTTGCAAAGCCTGAGTGCGGGTGAGTGTCTCTGCTGGAGAGAGAGGATTATTTTTGCTTTTGTTTCTGTTCTTGCAGAGGGGAAAGACCTCTGTACATCATTCAGAGGCTTTGATACTTCACTCCCAACATTTTGAAAGCAGCAACATTTTATCCAGCCAATATTCCTCAAAACTAGGAAGAGGGAGCAGGGGAGAAGGTAGGGGCATGTGTTATTCCAGACCTCAACAATATGTCAGGGGGAGCGCTCAGATGCCCGATTCTGTGCAAACGTAATAAATGAGGGACCTGGGAATATCAGGGCAACTCCCCGGAACTCCTGCTTCTGATATGTCCTAAGCCTGACCATCAAGGGCAAGGCAGTTTATGAACAAAGGCAAGCGTAAAACCTCCATGTTTTGGATAAGATTTAGCATTGATAAGGCTTCCCACGTGGAGCTAGTGGTAAACAACCCACCTACCAATGCAGGAGACAAGAGACGCAGGTTTGATCCCTGGGTTGGGAAGATCCCCTGGAGGAAGAAATGGCAGCTACTCTGGTGTTCTTGCCTGGAGAATCCCCGTGAACAGAGGAGCCTGGCAGTCTACAGTCCATATGACTGCGAAGAGTTGGACATGTCTGAAGCAACTTAGCACACTAACACAGATAATTCATTAATTCAGCAAGCACTTCTTGAACATCTAATCTATGCCAGAGCTCATCTAAGTGCAGGAGGTTAGAGCCGTTCAACAAGGCAAGCACTGCCCCTGCCCTCATTTACCATCCACACCTGAGTCAAGAATGCTCCACATGAATGGGAGAGGAGTTTAGTTTCCTCTGTGCCTCTGGGATTCAAGTTTTACAGGATGAAAAGGAGTTTGCCAGGAAAGAACAGGATGAACAAAAGCATGACATTTTGAAACCATGTGAGTTACTTAAGGAAATGTAAATTGAGATTCAAAGATAAGAACAGAGCTGAAGTGGCCAAGACTCCTTTCATGGAGTGCTACAAAATCCCATGAAATCAGAGCACTGCAGAATCATAGCTTGGCATGAATTCACTGTAGCTTTTTCACTGGTTCTAGATTAAAGCCCCAAATGAATTAAAAGGGTGTCTACTCTCCTTCTGTGCCCACTCGGGCTTCAGAAGCAGCAGATAGTAAATGGCATACATTATGAGAGTGGGAGGGACCAGAGCTTCTCTTTCCTGAGGATTACCTCCCACCCCCATGCCTACCTTGGGATCCTGCACACGGGGATAAAGTCATTGCCAGATTCCTGAAAGCAGGCACTGCTGATACATAGCAACGAAGGAAAAGAACTACCAAATACATCAGCGGATCACACCCACCTTCCTGTGAAGCATTCCTGCTGGAGAAACTGCTCCCCACATGTCCTCTGATACCGCCAGTACATCTTTATGTCCTGGGGAAAACACATTATTTATTTTACCCCACTCCTGTGATATTTATCTCATCACATTAAAATCTGCACCATTCCAACAGCTTTGTTTATGGTAGGGTGCAGGGTAAACATTTTATTTCCTGATGGGTGCTTGGGTTTTTCTTTGCCAGCATTAAAATCAGGGTACAGTGACTGGAGCTAGGAATCTAGATATTTACCAGTACAAGGAGATGATACACAGATGCTAATGAAAGCTCTGAGGGTAGTTTTCCGGGCTGTTGAATGTAATTTCTCACATCTCCAAATGGTTATAATAGGGAAACACCCTGAAAAGAATTCTCTAATGGTTGTGCGTATATAGCAGGGGATCATTGGAAAGTTAATTAGCCATGAAAAGCAGATCTTTCCTCATTCGTTCCTTCAGTATAGTGGACTGTGTCAGACTGAACATTGACCCTCTGTGCCTCTCTCTTTCTGCCACTTTGTCTCCTTGCTTCAAACCTTCACCTCTGCTGAGTTAGCTTTCCTTTAAAAATCAAGACTAAAACTCTTATCTTGCTTTCTCTTAGCAGCTCCCCAAACCTTTCAGACTCAGGTATCTCTTCCTCTCTGTGCTCAACAGCACAGGTACACCTACATTATAATAATTAATACATTTTAAATTAATGTTGTGTCTACCTCATTGCATAGTTCACTGGACTATGATTCTCTAAAAATGGAAAGCATGCTTTATTTTTCACTGTATTTACTTCAAACCACCTTTCAAATGTGCCCTGAATATGGCAAAGATCTCAGCATCTATTAATCAATCTTTTCATTCTTTCTGGCACCTAATACATGTTTGGTTAATGAACAAATGAATCAACAAGGCAGGAGACCTTGGTTGACTCTAAGAAAATCGCTTTATTTTTTTTCCTGTATTTTCAATGAGGGAATTCAGTAAGTATTATGTTTTGACCTAGAAGGCATTCATGTATTCATTAAATCATTTCACAAGAATTTAACATGTCACTAATAGCAAGCAGAACACAGGGAAGATGCAAGTACCTAATCTCAAACTTCAAAGAATCCTAGGGGGAAAACTGGGAGAAGCCAGGACTAAGTACCATAAAAGAATGTTGCCAAAATGATTGCTAGAAAATTCAGAGAAAATGTAAAGTAAGGGCAGGATTAAGATGCTATAATTTTGCTCCTAACTTTCTAGGACTACCCATTGACTCCAGGAAATGGTTGGCTACAAAATTTTGCAGACTCAAGACTCAGAAATGTGCTGCTATTGATCTTTCTTAATTCCCAATATAAAATCTGGCACCAAGATAATTTTTTTGTATGGAGTCAGCCTAGTGCAGTGAAATCTCAATTGTTCAGCCTAGACTGAGGCAAAGGCTCCAGTCAGAGATCCAGTCCTAACTATAACTGGGCTGAGATCTCCGAGCCTCAGGCCTGTGTGTACACAGCGTAAACCAGAGTCGATTCTTTCAGGCTAGATCATACTGCTTTCACCCAACATAGTTCAGGTGGGTTCAGTGTTCTTGAACGAAGTTCCTCTATCTGAAAATGCAGACCTCTGATCATGAAGATCTCTGCTCTAGCCTCCATGAAAAGCCTTATACACTATGCCAGATCCACTTCATTCCTAGAGACCATTCATTACATATACCACAGTCCCTTGGCACAAACACTGAGGCTGTTAATTGCAAAGGAAGACAGAGAGACTGACTGACAACACAATCCTAAGAAAAATTAATCCTTCCACATCTGATTTCCACTTAGAGCAAAGTGTGCGGCAACCTCGCTGTCTATCCTCTGCCCCAACTTTCAAGCAGTAACGTACGCTACCATTTCCATACTGAACAAGCAATTAGCCGAATGATATACTGCAAGCTGTGCAAATCTTGCAATGATAAAAGAACTTGTTTCATGTTATCTTTTCCTTTGTATGCCAAAGATTAGAATATACAAATTCAAGGGACTGAAGTATCTAGAGTACAAACTGCTGATGATTTCTTGATGTACCCCCCTCCCCTATGCAAGAAGAGAACAGTAAGGAAGACAGAGTAGCTGTTACCGGGAGTAACAGGCAAGTTTGGCCTTGGAGTACAGAATGAAGCAGGACAAAGGCTAAGAGTTCTGCCAAGAGAACACACTGGTCATAGCAAACACCCTTTTCCAACAACACAAGACAAGACTGTACACATGGACATCACCAGATGGTCAACACCGAAATCAGACTGATTATATTCTTTGCAGCCAAAGATGGAGAAGCTCTATACAGTCAGCAAAAACAAGACCAAGAGCTGACTGTGGCTCAGATCATGAACTCCTTATTGCCAAATTCATACTTAACTTGAAGAAAGTAGGGAAAACCACTAGACCATTCAGGTATGCCCTAAATCAAACCCCTAATGATTATACAACATAAGTGAGAAATAGATTTAAGGGACTAGATCTGACAGACAGAGTGCCTGATGAACTATGGATGGAGGTTTGTGACATTGCACAGGAGGCAGGGATCAAGATCATCCCCAAGAAAAAGAAATCAAAAAAGCAAAATGGTGGTCTCAGGAGGTCTTACAAATAGCTGTGAAAAGAAGAGAAGCAAAAAGAAAAGGAGCAAAGGAAAGATATACTCATTTGAATGCAGAGTTCCAAAGAATAGTAAGGAGAGATAAGAAAGCCTTCATCAGTGATCAATGCAAAGAAACAGAGGAAAACAATAAAATGGGAAAGACTAGAGATATCTTCAAGAAAATTAGAGATACCAAGGGAACATTTCATGCAAAGATGGGCACAAAAAAGGACAGAAATGGTATGGACCTAACAGAAGCAGAAGATATTAAGAAGAGGTGGCAAGATTACACAGAAGAACTGTACAAAAAAGATCTTCATGACCCAGATGATCACAATGGCGTGATCACTCATCTAGAGCCAGACATCCTGGACTGTGAAGTCAAGTGGCCCTTAGGAAGCATCACTATGAACAAAGCTAGTGGAGGTAATGGAATTCCAGTTGAGTGATTTCAAATCCAAAAAATGATGCTGTGAAAGTGCTGCACTCAATATGCCAGCAAATTTGGAAAATTCAGCAGTGGCCATGGGACTACAAAAGCTCAGTTTTCATTCCAATCCCAATGAAAGGCAATATCAAAAAATTTTCAAACTACCACACAGTTGCACTCATCTCACACACTAGTATGAGGAAGGAAATGGCAACCCATTCCAGTATTCTTGCCTGGAGAATACTGTAAACGGAGGAGCCTGGTGGGCTGCTGTCCATAGGGTCGCATAGAGTCGGGCACGACTGAAGCAACTTAGCACGCATGCATGCATTAGAGAAGGAAATGGCAACCCACTCCAGCATTCTTGCCTGAAGAATCCCAGAAACAAAGGAGCCTGCTGGGCTGCCATCTTTGGGGTTGCACAGAATCAGACATGACTGAAGCAACTTAGCAGTATCAGCAGCAGCACACGCTAGTAAAGTAATGCTCAAAATTCTCCAAGCCAGGTTTCAACAATTGGTGAACTGTGAACTTCCAGATGTTCAAGCTGGTTTTAGAAAAGTCAGAGGAACCAGAGATCAAACTGCCAACATCCGTTGGATCGTCGAAAAAGCAAGAGAGTTCCAGAAAAACATCTATTTCTGCTTTATTGACTAGGCCAAAGCCTTTGACTGGGTGGATCACAATAAACTGTGGAAAATTCTGAAAGAGATGGAAATATCAGCCCACCTGACCTGCCTCTTGAGAAATCTGTATGTAGGTCAGGAAGCAACAGTTAGAACTGGACATGGAACAACAGACGGTTCCAAATATGAAAAGGAGTTCATCAAGGCTGTATATTGTCACCCTGCTTATTTAACTTATATGCAGAATACATCATGAGAAACGCTGGGCTGGAAGAAGCACAAGCTGGAATCAAGATTGCCAGGAGAAATATCAGTAACCTCAGATATGCAAATGACACCACCTTTACGGCAGAAGGTGAAGAAGAACTAAAGAGCCTCTTGATGAAAGTGAAAGAGGAGAGTGAAAAAGCTGGCTTAAAGTTCAACATTCAGAAAACAAAGATCATGGCATCTGGTCCCATCACTTCAAGGCAAATAGATGGGGAAACAATGGAAACAGAGACAGACTTTATTTTGGGAAGCTCCAAAATCACTGCAGATGGTGACTGCAGCCACGAAAGTAAAAGATGCTTACTTCTTGGAAGAAATGTTATGACCTTCCTAGACAGCATATTATAAAGCAGATACATTACTTTGCCAACAAAGGTCCGTCTAGTCAAGGCTATGGTTTTCCAGTAGTCATGTATGTGAGAGTTGGACTCTAAAGAAAGCTGAGTGCCAAAAAATTGATGCTTTTGAACTGTGTTGTTGGAGAAGACTCTTGAGAGTCCCTTGGACTGCAAGGAGATCCAACCAGTCCATCCTAAAGAAAATCAGTCCTGAATATTCATTGGAAGGACTGATGCTGAAGCTGAAACTCCAATACTGTAGCCATCTGATTCGAAGAGCTGATTCATTTGAAAAGACGCTGATGCTGGGAAAGATTGAAGGCACGAAGACAAGGGGACAACAGAGTATGAGATGGTTGGATGGCATCACTGACTCAATGGACATGAGTTGGGTAAACTCTGGGAATTTGTAATGAACAGGGAGGCCTGGCGTGCTGCAGTCCATGGGGTCACAAAGAGTTGGACATGACTGAGTGACTGAACTGAACTTAACTAAAGGATGCTAGAGATGGTGCCTTATCACAAAGACTCACCACCTACATGCTTCATGTGAGAAAAATAAGATAACATAATTCTGAAAAGTGATTGATGAGATCCTAGAATGGGATAACTAGGCTGGGATTTTTGAAGAAGAAGAAAGAGGAGTGGGAGCAGAGGCGGAGGGGAAGAGGAAGAGGAAGGAGAAAGAGGAAGAAAAGGAAGGGGGAAGGAAAAGAAAAAACATACTCGATCAAAGCAATACTAAATCAAAAAATGATCTGGTGCTCCATGCCAGAAATATACTCCCAGATCGAAATGTGCAACCATTGCTGTTACTTTGCTTTGCTTTTGTACCATCTAGGACAGAAGTGCTTAGAAGACCATTCTTTGAAACAGTCTGAGCAAGTAGAAAAGCACTGTCTGTTGTTTCACTTTCCTCACAGTCCCCTCACTTGTGGAAGTCCTTATCTTTATAACAAGCGTAGCTTCCCAGGCCTTGCTGCCTATCACCTGGAGGCTCAAACGTGATCGATGATGTTATACATGGATCTGCTTCTGTCCTCGTCACTTGACATCTTTAAGCATCCTCAGCTTTCCTTTGTTATCTCTGTACTTTTCTTGTTTTATCCCTATTTCCATGTGTCATTGACTATTCAATATATATTTTTGTTTTGATCACAACATCTTATTAATGGACTTTGTGGATGAGGGTAAGGGTGGGATGATATGGGAGAAGGGCATTGAAACAAGTTAATTATCATATGTCTAATCAATCGCCAGCCCAGGATTGATGCTCGGGGCTGGTGCAGCGAGATTTCCCGGGGGGAGGGAGGAGGGAGAGGGGTTCTGGAGGGGGAGCATATGTAAACCCATGGTGATATCATGACATTGTATGGCAAAAACAATTAAAATAAATAAATAAATAAATAAATTTTAAAAAAAGAAAAAAAAATAACCCTCTAAATGACATTTTATGATTTGGTGTAATAATAATCTAATTATAAGGTCCTTCTCTTTCTGGTATGAGTATTTAAAGTAATGACTAACATCCCAAACGTTCACACTTTGATTTCTGTGCAATAGTTAACATAAGACATGTTGCAAGTACATGGAACGTGGAGGTGAGAGAATGAATTAATGGTCGTATGTGTGGTTTTATTTAGGCTGTGAAATAGTTTACAGTCACTTGATTCATTTCTGGAAAACAAATGCTTGCCACACATGATAAAGAAATAACATCAGGGGCCAATTGTAACCATATATAGAAAACAATTTAATTTAATCCTTACGAATTCACAGACAGAAGTTCAGAGATAAGTTAATTTGTCCAAAAGCATATTTCAAGCAAATGACTGATCCAGGATTCAAATTCAGTCATTCGAAGTATCAACAGATGTCTTTATAATATGAATTCAGCAGGAAAGAGAAAAAGGGAAGAGGTGGGGCAGAAACAACATCCCATCTATATCCACTACTATAACACTCCCCACAAACTCTCCAAGATGACTTGAAATTCCAGAATGAAAGTTTTGATCCTTTTCTATAAAATATTTTTCCATCAAAATACAAATATCAGGAACAAAAGAAAGATTAATTGTCAGCTCTCAGTCATCAGCACATTCAGGACAATCTTTTCTGGCTCTCCTCCTATAGTTGATTTTGATAAGAACCAGAGGGAGCTAGTACCCAATATAAAGAGCCTCAGGCTTAAGGGAGATGGGAAGCTACTTTGGTGTTGGTCCTGGCATTGTGTAATGTATGCTTTCATACTGGCCTTCAGGGAAGTGTGACTAATTTAAGGAAATCCAATCCAAAAAGAATTAAGAATAAACATTGAAATATCTCTGCCCTGCCTCCATGTGTATTTTAACAATAATCCCTGACTGCTAAAGAGATGTTTATGACATCTATTTAATGCTGCTTACATGGCCTTCTTCACAATGGCCTATTCTTGGTCCCTTTGTATATAATATATTTCTTAAGAATTATTAACAAGGTGTGTGATCTGTGCTTTCAGATGTGGCTCCTGGTTTATACAAAAACAATTCAAGAGCAAACAGACCCATGTTAAGAAGTCTAAAGAAATACTCATCCTAGAAGCAAGCAAGGTATCAGTCAAAAATTATAGAGAAGGCCCAAAGGTTTTTAACAGTTGTTTCATGGGAACAAAGTGAAAGAAAAGAAAGAGGCAAGGAAGTGGGAGTGGGGGATGACAGAGGGAGGCAAGGAGGGAGAGAAATAAAAAGCTTATGTCTAAAACTCCTTCATTGTGCAGATTGGCTTGTTCCTATCCAGAGACTTCAAACTATTCTACCTATATAACCCATGGGTCAGGGATGAAACCTACTTCAAGCTCCATATTCCTATGGGAAACTTCTCTATTTCTGTATACGGTCATCAACTTAATGATGTAACAGACATTTACTCCCTCAAGCAATTGGGTTCTGTCTCTTTAAGAACTCCATCATCCAAAACTATTTTGCAACATGACTATTGACTGTAAAAGAACAGAAATTAGAGAAAAGGTAAATATAACAAATGACCAATAAATGTCAACCATGATGATAGCAATGATTGATAATGAGGATCAGAACCATTTTTGCTAACAAGTATCTGAAAGACATAATTGATATTATGTGACTTATAATTTCCATATGCATGTGTATCTTTTTGTGTAATTAATTTTAAAGTCAGTGCACAATTTTGTTTGTTTATCACACACACAATCTATGGCTTTGATACGTCCAATTAAATATTACACAAGAGACTTAAAGTTGATCATTTCCTTTAACTTTCTTTTTGTCCTTTCTACCCTTCTACCACCAACAGAAAAAGTAAATACTGACTCTAAAGAATCAGTATTCCCCAAATCTCATAACTCAGCCAAGACTCTTTCCACTGCAAACCAGAGGCCTCACAGTATGACAGTGCTCTCATGCTCAGGAAGCTCACGTTTACCTATGAGGATCTTGACCAGAACGTTTTTCTCCTTCCTAGGAGACTTAGCAAAAACCACATTGTTAGGGCAAGTCCAAGACTCAGAAAACTATATCACTAACAAGACTTGGCTTAAGTCAGACTGTGTTCCCTTAAATACCTGGGAGTGGTTGTGGGGAACTAGCTGCCCCCTTTCTGTAAGAAAAGGGGGATATTTTATGAGTCCCACTGTGCTGTTGTTCCATGGTGCTTGCTGTTTATTGCTTATGTGTTTCAACTGTATTGTTTATTGCTTTTTTTAAAAAGCAATCTAATGTGTTTCATTGTGTTTTCTTCATTCTTTTAAAAAGCATATGCAAAATCAATTAGAGAAATCCATCAGACAAAAAACACCTCTCAGTTTTCACTGTATCTGCAGATGCTAGTATAGTATACATGATAGACATCCAATACCTGATGTTTAACCATCAATTAATGAGCTTGTGGCCCTAAGGAATCTCATTTGCTAATGATATCAGGTGTTTAGGAGAAAAATAGGAAATAGTATCTTTATGGCAAGCACTGTTAAAAGATGAACTGAGGCATGTTAAAATTTTAAGTTTATTTCAGCAAAAATTGATGGGAACTGGGCAGTGCCAAACTGGAAGTGGTTAGGAGACCTCCACCCAGGGAAGCTCCAGGAGAGATTTTTATAGAGAAGAGAAAGGACAAAATAAGGAAATTATTCACTCAGTCAGTTAAGTTGTTTGTGATCAGTTGTCCTGAGGCTTCAAATTGTAACCCTGAGGCATCTTCATGGTTAGAATTTGGTTTGCTTACATAGGTAACACTTCAGTCTGCTGGCCTCTTTGTCTAATTAATTTAATAGTATGGACTCTGGATTTATAAGCAAATAAAATAAAAGTGGAGTTTGCTTAAAACAGAATCCACGTTCATGTTCCAATATGGCTCCTATAAGTCAGAACACAGACATTGTTGAGTTAATTAGACTATGATCAAGAGAATCCTAAAACGATGACAAATACTTTCTGATTAGTTACTTCAGTTGCTCAGTCTGACTCTTTGAAACCCCATGGACTGCAGCATCCCTGTCCATCACCAACTCCTGGAGCTTGCTCAAACTCATGTCCATCAAGTCAGTGATGCCATCCAATGATCTCATCTTCCATCATTCCCTTTTATTACTGCTTTCAATCTTTCCCACCAACAGAGTATTTTCCAATGCACCCATCAGGTGGCCAAAGTATTGGGGTTGCACATTCAGCATCATTGAGGATGCTGAACATTGAGGACTGATCTCCTTTAGGATGGACTGGTTGGATCTCCTTGCAGTCCAAGGGACTCTCAAGAGTCTTCTCCAACACCACAGTTCAAAAACATCAATTCTTCAGTGCTCAGCTTTCTTTATAGTCCAACTCTCACATCCACACATGACTGCTAGAAAAACCATATCTTTGACTAGACAGACCTTTGTTGGCAAAGTAATGTCTCTGCATTTTAATACCCTTTGTATTTTGGTCATAGCTTTTCTTCAAGGAGGAAGAGTCTTATAATTGCACGGCTGCAGTCACCATCTGAAGTGATTTTAGAGCCCCCAAAACAAAGTCTCTCACTGTTTCCATTGTTTCCCTATTTGTCATAAAGGGAACAGATGCCATGATCTTAGTTTTCTGAATGTTGAGTTTTAAGTCAAATTTTTCACTCTCCTCCTTCACTTTCACAAAGAGGCTCTTTAGTTCTTCTTCACTTTCTGCCATAAGGCTGGTGTTGTCTGCGTATCTGAGGTTAATATTTCTCCCGGTGCGTATCTGAGGTTAATATTTCTCCCGGCAATCTTGATTCCAGCTTGTGCTTCCTCCAGCGCAGTGTTTCTCATAATGTACTCTGCATATAAGTTAAATAAGCAGGGTGATAATATACAGCCTTGATGTACTCCTTTCCTGATTTGGAATCAATCTGTTATTCCATGTCTGGTTCTAATTATTCCTTCTACCTGCATACAGATTACTCAGGAAGCAGGTAAGGTGGTCTGGTATTCCCATCTCTTGAAGAATTTTCTACAGTTTGTTGTGATCCACACAGTCAAAGGCTTTGGCATAGTCAATTAAGCAGAAGTAGGTGTTTTTCTGGAATGCTCTTGCTTTTTTGGTGATCCAACGGATGTTGGTAATTTGATCTCTGGTTCCTACACTTTTTCTAAATCCAGCTTGGACATCTGGAACTTCATGTACTGTTAAAGTCTGGCTTGGAGAATTTTGAATATTACTTTGCCATTGTGTCTGAGATGAATGTAAGTGTGCAGCAGTTTGAACATTCTTTGGCATTGTGTTTCTTTAGGATTGGAATGGAAACTGACCTTTTCCAGTCCTGTGGCCATTGCTGAGCTTTCCAAATTTGCTGGCATATTGAGTGCAGCACTTTCACAGCATCATCTTTTAGAATTTGAAATAGCTCAACTGGAATTCC
Source organism: Antilocapra americana (assembly GCA_007570785.1). NCBI lineage: Eukaryota > Metazoa > Chordata > Mammalia > Artiodactyla > Antilocapridae > Antilocapra > Antilocapra americana. The sequence goes on from ML664183.1 coordinate 1,542,469, forward strand.
ATCACCTCCACTAGCTTTGTTCATAGTGATGCTTCCTAAGGCCCACTTGACTTCTCATTCCAGGATGTCTGGCTCTAGGTGAGTGATCACACCATCGTGATTATCTGGGTTGTGAAGACCTTTTTTGTACAGTTCTTCTGTGTATTCTTGCCACCTCTTCTTAATATCTTCTGCTTCTGTTAGGTCCATACCATTTCTGTCCTTTATTGTGCCCATCTTTGCATGAAATATTACCTTGGTATCTCTAATTTTCTTGACGAGATCTTTAGTCTTTCCCATTCTGTTGTTTTCCTCTATTTCTTTGCATTGATCTCTAAGGAAAGCTTTCTTATCTCTCCATGCTATTTTTTGGAACTCTGCATTCAGATGGGTATATCTTTCCTTTTCTCCTTTACCTTTAGCTTCTGTTCTTTTCTCAGCTATTTGTAAGGCCTCCTCAGACAACCATTTTCCCTTTTTACATTTCTTTTTCTTGGGGATGATCTTGATTCCTGCCTCCTGTACAATGTCACAAACCTCCATCCATAGTTCTTCAGGTACTCTATCAGATCTAATCCCTTGGATTTATTTGTTACTTCCACTGTATAATCTTCTGTTTATACATAATAAATATGGAAAATCCACCCAGTAGAGGGGGCTGTAGGCCTAAGAGTTCTACCTGCCATGATATGCAAATGAGGCAGATTTTAAGATTCTACTAATCTTTATATCCTTAGGAGATATTTGCTATGGCAAGAGATGTATCAAATATATCTATATATCCAATGTATATTTTTATCTATTCTTCTACTCCATACTTTTATAATAATCATCATAATACAGAAATTAGATTCTGAGTCAAGGCATGGGTATGGTGACTAAGCAAAGGTTAGGTTGTATTTAATTCTAGGAATTGATATGGGGGAGAAGTGAAGGGATTAGAAAGAACTATTTGAAGTACTTTTCCAGAAGCTTGGAAAAGTTTGAAGTTTTAAAGCAAGCTCATAAATCATTAGAGTGAGTCAGTTTTCTTGTTCTGTGTGAGGTTGTTAGCAAGCTCATACTGTGCTTAAAAAGTGTCGCCTTGTTGTGCAGTGTGGTCTCCAGAGCGGGGGTGGAATTGCATGGGACTTGATGGGGGGCAGGGGGGGGTTGATCGGCATGACTATTTTCAGAAACTTGGCACTGGTAAGAGCTGCTCAGGCTGTTTTGCGCATGACCCAAAGAGCCTCTGGGAAAATAGCAGAGTTCGTAACAAAGCACCCAGGACACAAGGACAAAGACTCCATGTAAATAAGGGGACAAAACAGACTTATCCAGAAAAATGATTGGCAAGATGCCTGAAGTTAGTTCTGAAGGCTGCTTTTTAGTAGGACACATTATTTGGGCTATAACAGTTATCTGTCTTCTGACCCCTCATAACATATTGATCAATCTCAGTTCACTAAGGATACAGAAAAAGGCAACACTAAAGCTAAGTCATAGGAAAGTCTCTGATAGGTATAGCAATGATGGGGAGATGTCCCTTTTTCTCCTAGCTGCAGGCAATGAAACTCCAAACCCATCATGACTAGGATTTGGAAGCTGGAGATATGACACAGCTAACGGTAGAGGCTCTTGAGCTGCATTAATGGGTAAGGCCAGGAGGTGTCACAGTGGAGGCCGATCAGCCAGCTCTAACTGGACCACGTGGATGGCTCCCAAAGAGACTGCAAAAGGGCCCTGCAGTCTTGTACTGCAGGAGAGAATTTTAAGACCTGGCAATTCCAGTGGTAGTAGCTCAGAGCCAAACAGATTCCAATCACACTCGGTAATATTATTCTTGCTTTTTTTTTTTAATAAAAATTCCCCCCAGGTTACCTCTAACTAAAATAAAACATCCCAACATGATAAATTAATTTGCTGCAGGTTCCTGGGTTACCTTGCCAGCGAAGACATATTACTAGTTTACTTTGTAAACCTGCCACAGGGGAAGTGGCCATTTCAAAATATTTTCAGTGGGTCGGTCTTAATAGAAGAGCAAAATACGTGAGATTTGCAATGACCTTCTCATTTGCCTTTAAGCATTTTCTTGAATTGAGCAGCTAACGAAATAGCTGAAACTTGCGGTATTATTCAGTATGACTGCTTTCACTGAGTACAATATCCACCTTCTAGCTCCCTGCCCCCACTGTAACAACATTTCATTACACTCTTAAACGGCCAACATTTGGCAATATAAATCTATTTTAACTTAAACCTTCGATCCCTTAAATATGTGGAGCATAATAGGCTCATGCAATGGATGAAATAATTTTAGCGCTAATACAGACTTTAAAAAATATGCAGTTAATACAACCATTTCATAGGCTGAAAACAGGGTTAAGGATATTACTTAACTTTTCTAATGAGATTCAGCAGAGCCAGAAGCACATTTTAATTTCTGAACTTCAGCGTTCTATTTTTTAAGGTTAATGTAAGTTTTATCTTAATTAAAAAATATAATAAGAATAGTACTATTAGTAATTTTTGCAAAATTTTGGTTACTATATTTTTAAATGCTTTCAGACATTAAAGTCTTTAAAGAAAATTAGCTAAGCTTCCGGTCTTAGGTTAAAACATACTCACAATATCATGGCCTCTGAGAAGGTCCTTAAGGGTTGGGTGAAGATGGCTTAAATTTATGAAGATCAGCAAAATGAATTAAAGTAACTCAATAATTTGGACTATTCAAATAAAAGTTCATGGTTCACTTCAGAAGGTTTTGAAAGGTAGAACAGCTGTATACTTTCTTAAATTAACAGAAATATAGGTCAGAAAAGAAGGAAGAAAGAAAGGGAGGGAGGGAGGAGAAGGAAAAGAGAGAAGCAAAGAAACAAGCACTGGGGCTCTTACAAGATTTACCATTATTTTTCCACAGACCAAAGAGTATGATACTGAGGGTCACGTCAGCAGATCATTGAATAGAAACCCAGTCCAGATATAAATTAGACAAACAGTACACCAGGCAGTACACACACTGCTTTCTCTGCACCAGCCCCGTGACTGAGTGGGGCTAGATGAGCAGTCAGCCTATTCAGATTGAAAATAGCTGCCTTTGACCCAGAGGAAGAAAAATGAAGTCCTTTATAAGGTAAGGCAGCAAAAAAAAAAGAAGAAGAAATGTTAGGCCATATCTCCACAGTGCACAGCCAATGAGTTCAGAGTCACAAGAACAGTGCGATGGGGGAGAAGGAACATTCCAGGAAGATTCTCTTCTGTACAATTGTGGTCAGGGAATAGAAACCTCTTTGCTTCTTAAACTTTTTCTCTCGTTTCTACCCCCAATTTATTTAATCCAAATAAAAATGTATAGACCAATTATTTATGCAGATATAATCCCTAAATACTTATAACCCCAAACAGGGTACAGCATAACTGTTATCATACATCTCATTTATTCACTTATTTCTTAATTGGTATGCAATGCAGTGAAGATCCACTAAGTATAAGGCTATTCTCCTTGATGGGGCTATAGGGTATGATGACTACTTCCATTCTCTTGAAGTTGAAAGTTCAATTAGAAAATAATTCTAATAAATGTATGTGTGTGGTGTGAGAGCCTAGGTCAAGAAACATTACCTGAGTGAGTTTCAAATTATAATCACTGTCATTTTGGAACTTATAAACGCTGAGAAATAAGAGAGAGTAATCAACAAACTAAAAATATTGAAGACTTTCTAAAAGGTGGGCAGGTATAAACTGAACGAAGGGAGACCATAGAACAGAATAAAATAGAGGGGGAAAGATGGCTACAAAAGGAAGGCATAATTTCAGAGGTTGTTCAGATTAGATTAGAGAAATAATAGGGCTCTGAGGACTTCACCAAGGTGCTTAAATTGAGAAACTCTTCTTAGAGCAGCAGGCTGGTTAGAATCTTCTCTGTTTTATGCTTTTCTGACCAGGGAATGTACCATTGGGAATGAAAAGTAGGGCAGTGTCTCAGGTGGCTGCCTCAGGAGGAACAGAGAGGTTCTTTGCCACAAATACAAAGCATTAGGCACAACTCCTTTAGGAGTATATCCTGCCCAAGATTCCAGAAACAGGCTTCTGCAGTCAGAACTGGGATTCACATAAAGGAGAGCTGGGATTACAAATGGAAATTATAACCACATATATGAAAAGAACCAGTAACTCAAAGGAACAGCAGTTTATTCAACAAGAGGAACAACTAACGCCCACGGATTGGTACGAAACACTAATACACAGAAACATGATAACGATATTCCAAAAGACCAAAAACATGCTGAATGTTTCCAAAGGAGAAAAATTAATAATCAAACAAAAAAAGAACATTTACTTACAAAAACAATACACATCAAAGTAGCAACACCATTAACACACAATTCAAGATAAAATCTGTAACCACTCTAAATCCTAATCACTAGTTTTAGCATGGGAGAAAATAATAAGGTAATCGGGAACATCAAAAGCCTCAGAAGGAATACTACCCATCAGTCCATTTTGGAAATGTATATATTCGTGGAGATACTATAACAAAATTTAAAAAATGAATTTAAAAATGAAAAAGACTCAGGTAGTATTGTAATCATTAGTATTTCAGTATTATTGTATCTTATGATACTCAAAATGGTGGTGAGCAAGTAAGACTTCTAATTAATCCAAGAAAGATTTTGTTGTATTGAATAATATAAGGATATTATAACATCTATCAGTAAAATCGTATATGCTACCAATGCATTGGAAAAAGCACTGGGGGAGAGTACTAATGACTCTACTATGACCCGTCTGTCTTGGGTGGCCCTACATGGCATGGCTCATAGTTTCACTCTGTTAGACAAGGCTGTGGTCCATGTGATCAGTTTGATTAGTTTCCTGTGATTATGGTTTTCATTCTGTCTGCCCTCTGAGGGATAAGGATAAGAGGCTTATGGAAGCATCCTGGTTGAGAGACTGACTGGGGGGGAAACTGGATCTTGTTCTGATGGGCGGGGCCATGCTCAGTTAACCTTTACTCCAATTTTCTGTTGATAGGCAGGGCTGTGTTCCCTCCCTGTTATTTGACCTGAGGTCAAACCACGGTGGACATAATAAAGATGATGGTGACCTCCTTCCAAAGGCCCCATGCACACTGCTGCGCTTGGTGCCCTTGACCCTGTAGAAGGCCACTGCCAACCCACACCTCCACTGGGGAGCCCTGGACACTCACAGGCAAGTCTGGGTCAATCTCTTATGGGGGTCACTGCTCCTTTCTCCTGAGATCTGGTGTGCACAAGGTTTTGTTTGTTCTCTCCAAGAGTTTGTTTCCCCATCCTGTGTTAAGTTCTGCAATCAAATCACACTGTCCTCCAAAGTCAAGTTCCCTGGGGGTTCTCAGTCCCTTTGCCAGATCCCCAGGTTGAGAAATATGTTGTGGGTCCTAGAGCTAACCTAACAGTTTGATAATTTATTTGGTTTAATTGTTCTGCAGTGGAAGTAACAAATAAATTCAAGGAATTAGATCTAATAGACAGAGTGCCTGAAGAACTATGGATGGAGGTTCATGACACTGTACAGGAGGCAGTGATCAACACTATCCCCAAGAAAAAGAAATGCAAAAGGCAAAATGGTTGTCTGAGGAGGCCTTACAAATAGCCTGAAAAGAAGAGAAACCAAAGTAAAAGGAGAAAAGGAAAGATATACCCATTTGAATGCAGAGTTCCAAAGAATAACATGGAGAGAAAAGAAAGCCTTCCTCAGTGATCAATGCAAAGAAACAGAGGAAAACAACAGAATGGGAAAGATTAGAGATCTCTTAAAGAAAATTAGAGATACCAAGGGAACATTTCATGCAAAGATGGGCACAAAAAAGGACAGAAATGGTATGGACCTAACAGAAGCAGAAGATATTAAGAAGAGGTGGCAAGATTACACAGAAGAACTGTACAAATAAGATCTTCATGACCCAGATGACCATGATGGTGTGATCACTCACCTAGAGCCAAACATCCTGGAATGTGAAGTCAAGTGGGTCTTAGGAAGCCTCACTACGAACAAAGTTAGCAGAGATGATGGAATTCCAGTTGAGCTATTTCAAATCCTAAAAGGTGATGCAATGAAAGTGTTTCATTCAATATGCCAGCAAACTTGGAAAATTCAGCAGTGGCCACAGGACAGGAAAAGGTCAGTTTTCTTTCCAATCTCAAAGAAAGTGAAGTGAAGTCACTCAGTTGTGTCTGACTCTGCGACCTCATGGACTGCAGCCCACCAGGTTCCTCTATCCATGGAATTTTCCAGGCAAGAGGACTGGAGCAGGTTGCCATTTCCTTCTCCAGGGGATCTTCCTGACCCAGAGATGGAGCCCAGGTCTCCTGCATTGCAGGAGAATGCTTTTACCATCTGAGCCACCAAAAAAATCCCCAATCTCAAAGAAAGGCAACGCCAAATAATGTTCAAACTACTGCACAATTGCACTCATCTCATATGCTAGCAAAATAAATGCTCAAAATTCTCCAAGCCAGGCTTCAACAATGTGTGAATAGTGAACTTCCAGATGTTCAAAATGGATTTAGAATAGGCAGAGGAACCAGAGATCAAATTGCCAGCATCCGCTGGATCTTCGAAAAAGCAAGAGAGTTCCAGAAAAACATCCACTTCTGCTTTATTGACTATGCCAAAGCCTTTGACTGTGTGGATCACAACAAACTGTGGAAAATTCTGAAAGACATGGGAATACCAGACCACCTGACCTGCCTCTTGAGAAATCTGTATGCAGACAGAAGCAACAGTTAGAACTGGACATGGAATAACAGACTTGTTCTAGAGGAGGAAAGGAGTACATCAAGGCTATACATTGTCACCCTGCTTATTTAGCTTATATGCAGAGTACATCATGAGAAACACTGGGCTGGAGAAAGCACAAACTGGAATCAAGATTGCCGGGAAAAATATCAACAACCTTAGATATGCAGATGACACCACTCTTCTGGCAGAAAGTGAAGAAGAACTAAAGAACCTCTTGGTGAAAGAGAAAGAGGAGAGTTAAAATGTTGACTTAAAGCTCAGCATTCAGAAAACTAAGATCATGGCATCCGGTCCTATCACTTCATAGCAAATAGATGGGGAAACAATGGAGACAGTGAGAGACTTTACTTTTCGGGGCTCAAAAATCACTGCAGATAGTGACTGCAGCCATGAAATTAAAAGACTCTTGCTCCTTGGAAGAAAAGCTATGACTAACCTAGACAGCATATTAAAAAACAGAGACATTACTTTGCCAACAAAGGTCTGTCTAGTCAAAACTATTGTTTTACCAGTAGTCATGTATGGATGTGAGAGTTGGACTGTAAAGAAAGCTGAATGCCAATAAATTGATACTTTTGAACTGTGGTGTTGGAGAAGACTCTTGAGAGTTCCTTGGACAGCAAGGAGATCCAACCATTCCATCCTAAAGGAAATCAGTCCTGAATATTCACTGGAAGGACTGATGCTAAAGCTGAAACTCTAATACTCTGGCCACCTGATGTGAAGAATGGACTTACTGGAAAATATCCTGATTCTGGCAAAGACTGAAGGCAGGAAGAGAAGGGGACTACAGAGGATGAGATGGTTGGATGACATCACTGACTTGATGGACCTGAGTTTGAGCAAGCTCTGGGAGTTGGTGATGGACAGGAAAGCCTTGTGTGCTGCAGTTCATGGGGTTGTAAAGTCAGACATTACTGAGCGACTGAACTGAACTGAACTATTGACTCTCCCCTGAAGGGGTTGACCTTATCATTTTTGCAGGTAAGGTAAAACTAATGATTCCACACAGAACTTGAAAGAAAATATAAAGTGATTATGGATTAAAAAATTGAGTCACCACTAGAACAGTAGTTCTTAAAATGATATGCACCAGCAACATTATTATCACCTGGAAATTTATTAATAATGAAAATTCCTGGGTCCTACCCCAGAACTAATGAAGGTAAGGCCTAGCAGCCACTGTTTTAACAAGCCCTCCAGATAATTCTGATGAATTCTGAAATGTGAGACACTCCACACTCAAGTAATAGAAAGAGAATTTACAACTTGAAAAGTAATAGTAAAGAAAAATGAACTACAAAAAGTGCCAATCAATCCAGAAAAAAACAGATTAGGCTGGGGTGGGGGGAAGCCCATAATAACATGTAGTGACCAGAAAATGTGATTGAAAGAGTTCAACACAGAAAAGTGATCACAATGAAAAGGCAAAGTAAAATTAATTTACTTTTAGATTGAGTAAATAAAGCTGAACGCCGAAGAATTGATGCCTTTGAACTGTGGTGTTGGAGAAGACTCTTGAGAGTCCCTTGGACACAAGGAGATCCAACCAGTCCATCCTAAAGGAGATCAGTACTGGGTCTTCATTGGAAGGACTCATGTTGAAGCTGAAATCCAATACTTTGGTCACCTGATGTGAAGAGGTGACTCATTGGAATAGACCCTGATGCTGGGAAAGATTGAGGGGAGGAGGAGAAGGGGAAGACAGAGGATGAGATAGTTGGATGGCATCACCAACTCAATGGACTTGGGTTTGGGTGGACTCCAGGAGTTGGTGATGAACGGGGAGGCTTGGCATGCTGCGATTTATGGGGTCGAAAAGAGTCAGAAACGATTGAGTGACTGAACTGAACTGAGTAAATTTTAAAAACAGAGTCAGGTGCATTCTGGTAACACATGACACATTAAAAAAGTGAGAGAAAAATGGTTTAAGAATCAGAGAATGGATAAAAATCTGGCAAATTCATACATTTAAAAAAGGAGGTATAAAAACATCAACATCCAAGCAAACAAAAATTTAGGTATATGTGTTAAATGGAACAAAGAGAGATTATTCTATTTGATGAAAATTAAAATATCATTATTTTCTTTAGTGTCATAAAGATGTAAAAATGAGTGTTTAATGAACCTAACAGTGTGGATTTAAAATATATAAAGCAAACAGTGGTAGAAATGTAAGAAGAAATAAATCCAACATTATACTTGCTTTAAAATATCTCTCAGGGAAAAATGGGATTCTAGGATAAAGAAAGTACCTTTACTTTCAAATGAATTTACAGGTTATAAATGAACCATCCTCATTTAAAAAAATACAAAAATCTAATATTAGAAATTAAGCTTCTCCTTGATCACCTAATCCAATCCCAGTCTTTTCTCAGTTACTCTGTGAGTTTAGTATTATCCTTCTTATTGTTATATTTTTTAAATCACATTCATCCAATAAATGGATCTATAAAAATACACAATTTTGTCTCATTTGCTCTATTTGAGTCGGCAAAATTTATGTAAATAAAATGTTTACATATTAATATGCATACTTCTTGTTTTTTCTTTTTTTGTTGAACTCTTGGAGTGAAATCTCTCTCACTTAGATATCTTTCCATGTCAGAATATAAACCTACCTCATTTTATTTAACTGTTCCTTATCCCATTATGGGAGTTCCCAGGTGGCACTAGTGGTAAAGAACCTGTCTACCAATGCAGGAGACACAACAGTCACAGTCCCTGGAACAGGAAGTGACAACCTACTCTGGTGTTCTTGCCTGGAAAACTCCATGGACATAGCAGCCTGGCGGGCTACAGTCTGTGGGGCTGCAAAGAGTCGGACACAACTGAGCACATGCACACACACAGCCCAATATGCCACTGCTTATCTTACTATTTCCCTACTGATGAACAATTAAAATGAAATTGAAAGAGTTAGTTGTTTAATAATGTCCAAGTCTTTGGAAACACATGGACTGTAGCCCACCAGGCTCCTCTGTCCACGGAATTCTCCAGGCAAGAATAAATGGGGTGGGTAGCCATTCCCTTCCCCAGAGGATCTTCCAGATCCAGGGATCAATCCTGGGTCTTCCACATTGTAAGCAGATTCTTCAGCATCTGAGCCACCAGGAAAACCCTATACTGTTCCTAAATTTTGGGCCACTGTGAATATCTTTATGCTCACATACACATTATTTATTTCTGTTGGATACACAGATACCTGGAAGCAAGATTACTAGAGTGAAGAGCATGTTCATTTAAAATATTAATGGATTAAGACAAATTCCTCTCCAAAGTGTCTTATATATTTACCAGGACAGCACAAGAGTTCCTGTTTTCCCAGAGATTTATTAACACTCCATATTAAATAAAGTTTTGCCAAATAATGAGTAAAATCTTACCTTATTGCTGGTATTATTTTCTTATTGGGAAATTGATCATCTTTCATGTGTATTGTCCTTTTGTATTTGCCCTTTTGTGAAATGCCTTTTTGTATGTTAGATTTTTTATTTTTAAATTCTGTTTCACTGATTTTTAACCTGTTTAATTGTGGGATTATTTATATATTTGGTACATTTGTATATTACTTTTATGGCAAATACTTTTGCAAATATGGCACTTGGTTTTTAACTTTGTAATGATACATGCATGTTCTCTCTTTCAAAATATACAGTTTGTATTTTGCACATTTTTATTCATGTATTAAAAGTGTTTTTAAATTGTCCTTGCAGAAACTGCAAACCTGATGACAAGGGAATAGAGATGAAGGAGGATTTATCCGCTCCTTCTAAAGAGAGGAAGAGAAACTTTTCAAGGAAGATAATGCTGGAGTTATCCAGGTTTCCAAAGTAGGCTGGACAGGTGACAAGGGTCTAAGTGCAGTGTCGCTGCTGCTGCTGCTAAGTGGTGTCAGTCGTGCCCGACTCTGTGCGACCCCACAGACTGCAGCCCACCAGGCTCCCAGGTCCCTGGGGTTCTCCGGGCAGGAACACTGGAGTGGGCTGCCCTTTCCTGCTCCAATGCATGAAAGTGAAAAGTCCAACTCTTAGCAATCCCTTGGACTGCAGCCTACTAGGCTCCTCCATCCATGGGATTTTCCAGGCAAGAGTACTGGAGTGGGGTGCCACTGCCTTCTCCAAGTGCAGTGTTGGGGTAGAGCAAAATCTCTATTCAGGACACCAGTGTAGACTGACTTCTCAGGACATATAAGGATATGGAGAGAAATGGTGTTGGAGGGAGGGCAGGAATCTGATGAGGATGCCTGGTTCAGCACTTAGACTCTTCAGTATCCAGAAATAGCAATTGGGCTTCCCAGGTGGCTTAGCAGTGAAGAATCTGCCTGCCAATACAGGAGATGCGGGTTTGATCCCTGGATTGAGAAGATCCCCTAGAGGAGAAAATGGCATCCCACTTCAGTATTCTTGCCTGGAAAATCTCATAGATGGTGACTACAGTCCATGGGGTCATGAAGAGTCAGAGATAACTGAGTGAGCACATTCCCATGTTTGACAATGTCACTTCAGGAGTAGAGCTACCTGGTAATTATAAGGTAAACATTGGCCTCCACGTAGAAATTTGCTTATTCAAGGAAAGAAGACAAACCAACAAAATTTTTTGTGGAATGAATGGAATGGGAACTCAGCTCATCTGTGTAGCCCAAACCTGCAGCAGTTTAGGTCTAAGTTACATCTGAGAAGCCCATTGTAAGTATTCACTATCCTTGACTCTTTGGCCTTTTCCACCACCAGCCTTATACTTTTCTGGTTGCTTGAGTGAGAAGCCTCAGATTCAAATTCCAATCTGGATGCTAATTAGTTGTAAACTTCAGGCAAGTTACTTACTCTCTTGAGATCAATTTCCTCATCTGTGAGATGAATGCCTAAGTGACTTAGTCCTAAGTTTTCCTCCTACCGCAATTTTATGATTCAAATGTTTTGAATGTTGAATACACCAAGCCATAAAGAACAATTTGCATTTAATAAACAATATAAAAATTGAAGGCATTGTTAGTTTTTGAGCAGCCAGCTTTCTTGATGCTTACTGAACAAGAGAATGTAAAGAAGTGTTTATTAATGTGTCTGATTTACTATCAAAGCTGAGAGGCAGAATAGACAGTTTTTCAAAGACAACATAGAGATGACCAGCAGGCACATGAAAAGATGATTAACATCACTAATTATCACAGAAATGCAAATCAAAACTGCAATGAGATACCACCTTGTATCTATCTGAATGGGTACTCTCAAAAAGTCTACAAACAGCAAATGTTGACAGGGATGTGAATAAAAGGGAATATTAGTACACTACTGGTGGGAATGTAAACTGATTCAGCCACTATGGAAAACAGCATGGAGGTTCCTCAAAAAACTAAAAATAGAACCACCGTAAGATCTAGCAGTTCCACTTCTGGGTATATACCTGAAGAAAGGAAAAATACTAATAAAAAGATACATGAACACCAATGTTCACAGCAGCATTTTTTTTTTACAATAGCCAGGGAATGGAAGTAACTGAAGTGACAAATGGATAAAGATACACACGCATGCATGCACACACACACACATACACACACCAGAATACTACTCAGCCATAAGATAAAGAATAAAATTAACAATCTGTAACAACATGGATGGACTAGCAGGGTATTAGGCTTAGTGAAATAAATCTTTGTGACCCCAGGAACAGTAGCCCGCCAGGCTCCTCTGTCCATGACAAGAATACTGGAGTGGACTGTCATTTCTTTCTCCCGGAGATCTTCCCAACCCAGGGATTGAACATGAGTTTCCTGCATTGCAGGCAGATTCTTTACCATCTGAGACACCAAGGAAGCCCAAGTAAGGCAGAAAAACAATTACTGTAAGTTATCAATTGTGGAATCTAAAAAATAAAACAATTGAATGAGTATAACAAAATAGACACATTGATTTAAAAAAACTAACTAGTAGTTGCCAATGGGGAGACAGAAGGGTAGAGGGGCAAGATAGGAGTAGGAGATTAAGATGTACAAAATAAATAAGCTACTAGGATATATTGTTGGAGTAGGAAATGACAACCCACTCTAGGATTCTTGCCTGAGAATTCCATGGACAGAGGAGTCTGGTGGGATACAGTCCATGGGGTCTCAAAGAGTCAGACATGACTGAACGACTGAGCACAGGATATACTGTACACCACCACAGGCTTCCTTAGTGGCTCACACAGTAAAGAATCTGCCTGCAATGTAGGAGACCGGGTTTGGTCCCTGGGTTGGGAAGATCCCCTGGAGAAGGGAATGGCAATCCACACCAGAATTCTTGCCTGGAGAATTCCACAGACAGAGGAGCCAGGTGAGCTATAGTCCAGGGGGTTGTAAAAAGTTGGACACGACTCAATGACTAACACACACATACATATATCCTAGGGCACAGCCAATATTTCGCAATAACTTTAAATGGAGTAAAATCTGTAATCACTATATTATACCTGAAACTAATATAACATTGCAAACCAACTACACTTCAATAAAATAAATTTCTGTAGGGAAAAAAGAGAAAATAAAAAAGAATAAGCAAATAATTTTAAAATCATTTTGGCAGTGAAATTAAGAGAAAAAAATATGAAGTGATTCAAACTACAGATCAACCAATGAAAGTCAAAAGGGGGAACATGAAACACCTCTTTTTAATGCCTCCAAATAATCTCCAAGGGATTAAGAAAGATAATTGTGACAGGAGGGCCCAAGAGTAAGTAGCACAGATAACAGAATCAGGCTTGCCAAGGAGAATAGAAGCCTCCTCTTCCTCTAAAAAGAAGTAAGGACAAGAGATCTGATGTGGAAACAGAGGTAGGGAGGGGAACAGGGCAATAGGCAGGTGATAAGTGGTGAGGCTCACATACAGGGTCCCAGATTCAGCACATACAAAAATAGGATACCCACTCATACATGAATTTCGGACAAGCAACAGATAATTTTTTAGTGGAAGTATGTCCTGAACAATAAAAAGTCCTTCTCCCAAGTTATTATTTACCTGAAATTCAAATGTAGCTGGAATCCAGTATTTTAACGGACAGTTCTGTTCAGTTCAGTCACTCAGTTGTGTCCGGCTCTTTGCAACCCCATGGACTAAAGCATGCCAAGCCTCCCTGTCCATCACCAACTCCCAGAGTTTACTCAAACTCATTTCCATTGAGTCGGTGATGCCACCCAACCATCTCATCTCTGTCATCCCCTTCTCCTCTTACCTTTGTTATGCCCAGATCCCGATCTCCACAAACCACCAGGAGGCCATTCACCGATGCAAGCGCAAAAGGGAGTTTATTGCAGACCCGGGTCCAGACCGCATACACACACGGACGGACGCAATGGAGTGAGGGCGGTGGTCCCAAGCCAAATGGTACAAGGCTTTGAAGAGGAAAAGACAAAGGGAAGACTTCGAATGGGGTAATTAGTTGGGACGTGAGGGGAAGTCAGGGGCTTTACACATTGTGTTAGTCCCTGATAGGTGTATTTAACCACAAACATCCCCAATTGGTGTATTTTATGGCGCTTCCCGGGGCACAGTGATTGGTCGTGTCTAGGGTCCAGGAGGCCATGGGGGTGGTGGATCTTGGGTGTTGCCTTCTATTGCAAGATGGCAGCTCCTCCTTTTCTAAGATGGAGTCACTTAGGCTCTACACCATCAATCTTTCCCAACATCAGGGTCTTTTCCAGTGAGTCAGTTCTTTGCATCAGGTGGCCAAAGTATTTGAGTTTCTGCTTCAACATCAGTCCTTCCAATGAATATTCAGGACTGATTTCCTTTAGGATGGACTGGTTGGATCTCCTTGCAGTCTGAGGGACTCTCAAGAGTCTTTTTACAATACCACAATTCAAAAGCATCAATTCTCTGGCACTTAGCTTTCTTTGTAGTCCAACTCTCACATCCACACATGACTACTGGATCTGATCTTAACAGTGACCCAAGGGCAAAACAAGTGATGAAAACTTGGAGCTCTAGTCCAAGATGGAAAAATATCCAACTGTCAATTATACATCTCTTAAATAACCCCCAGGTTCTTCTTAATAAGTCAAAAACTGAACTCCTGAGTTACCCAGGTGAGAAATCTTGCCCTGATGTGTTCTTCTACCTGCTGCCAAAATCTAGTTCATGAGCAAGTGGGTACAGATCTATTTCCTCAAGATATGTCTCAAGCTCCTTACATGTCTCTCCATCCCCACTTCCACCACTTTCTTTAGGACACCTAGGTCTCTGGTCTGCTTGTGCTATGCTCAGTCATGTCTGACTCTTTGCGACCCCATGGACTGTAGCCCACCAGGCTCCTCTGACCGTGGAATTCTCCAGACAATACTGGAATGGGTTGCTATTTCCTATTCTAGGGGATCTTCCTGACCCAGGGATCAAACCCACATCTCGCATGTCTGCTGTACTGGCAGGTGGATTCTTAACCACTCTACCACCTAACTTCTGGCCTAGGTTAATCCAGTTGACTAGAATGGACACATAACCTCTTCAACTCTTCCTCATTCTGATTGAATCATTCTATTTCCCTGCATATAAGCCCTTGGTTGCATCTCCTTCAATTTCATACAAAATCAGCCTCCTTACTGTGGCCCACATGGCTGAATATGATCCAGCCCCTGCACACTTCACCCCTCTGCCCTCATGCTACTTCTCCACTCAGCTCATTTAAGTTCTTGAATATGCTGATCTTACCTTGTTGGCGCATTTGCATTCATGGCTACTCTTGGTTTTCTTTTAGGTTTTATCTAAATATGACCTCTGTAGAGACACCTTTCATGCTTACCTTCTCCAAAGTGGGTCAAGCAAGCAGAACACGTATTTGACTTCCTCCAATGACACCTACCTTGAGAAATGATAGGAGTGACTTTGAAGGGCATGTCTGAGTCCTAGGCAGATGAATCAAAAAAGAACCACCTGGTCTCTAATCTTTCTTATCTTTTATTTCCTACAGAGTTTCTATTCTAACCAAACTAGTTTACCTACCTTGCCAGTTCATTATGTGTACAAGTATTTGCACATGTCCTTCCTCTATTAAACTGCCTTCCCTGGATTTTCAATAGCCATTGTGCCATTTTCTTTCAAGTTCAACTTAAGTTCTACTTCCTTTATTAAATTCTAGAACATCCCTCTGGCCTTCCTAACCTCCAGCTCCACTGTTGCTCTGGGTGCTGTGTTGTGAGACAGAGAATGCTGACACACACCACCTGTATCACTGACAAGCTTAGTGACTTAACTCCTCAGAGCTTTAGATTCCACATCAATGAAAAATGGCTTAAGTGATGATGCTTACAGTTTGGGACAGAATAAACCAAGATATAATAGCATAGTTCCTAGAACACAGCAGACAACTTACATTTGTTTCCATTTTCCTTTCCCTTTCTCTTGTTTGATGCTTAGAATGTACCACCACAGAATCTGACAATTCATATATATTGATAAGAGCAAACTGATACGGCCGTAAATTAACAGAGTCCCAGAACCAACAAGAAATTTGAAAATCATGAGGCCCCTGAGTAGTACCTCCCTGTAGTATCTCTAGGTCTTTCCAGCCCAGGGCACTGATATTTTTTCTTAAATGCTTTCAGGATGATGATGCTATGAACTTAGCCCTAAGACTCTCCAGAAAGAACTGCAAGCTGAGACTTATTCTTATCTCATCATAAAGACACTTGGAAGAAAAATATTCCTGCCCCTTTACTCCCTAAACACCCATCTGCTGCATGTGAAGCATCAGAATTTGTTGGCAATGTTGAAGATTTTGATGAACTGGAAAAACTTTGTTCCAGGTGTTTACTCTTTAAGACAGATATCTTTAAGGTAATGATATTAATATCAATTGATATTCATCCTTGCTTCTAAACTATATTTGCTTTAATCTAGAATGAAAGACTTCAGTTCCCCAAAATGCTTTGCTTTCAATGTCTCAAAATTATTTTGAATTTTTTAACGTGAAAAAACTGCTTACCTGTTTTTCTATCTTAGCAAGAAAAGATTCTCAGTGAAGGGGAAGAAAGAGAACTTTTTTTGTTTCTCTTTTCCAGAAACATTCAAATTTTGGAAATGAAAAAGAGCATGCATTTTAATTCTTAAGAGATGAAAGTAGAGTGGAAATAAAAGTATTACCTATGACACGACTATAAGACAGCACCGCAGTTTAACTGGTGTGAAGTATTCACCTCTTATCATTGTCTTGTGTCATCACAAAATGAAGTCTGGTCAGAGAATTTGCAGTCCTACCTGAACGCATCCTCCAGTTTCATTGGAAGTCTTTGGAACTTCAAGCATCTTCTCTTTCCCATCTTCCTAGTGGTCCCTTTCTGGACATGGTACAAGATCCAGAGCCTTCTCCTTGCAAATCAGATTCTTTCCGACGCCAGCTGTACAATGAACAGATTGGAGACTTCAACATTCTTTCCCTTCAACCCTCTCTATCCTTCCAAGCAAAGATTTTTTTCATCAGCTGGAAAGTGGGAGAGGTGGAATCATCCCCACAGGTTCTGTTTGGCAAGTAATGTGACTCCGAGTAGAGCCAGATTAGTAAACTTGAAAGAGGGAACCCTATTTTGCAAGGGGATTTGGTTCTAATCAGTTTATTCATTTCTGCAGAGAATTATTTAAGTGGGAGGAAGGGGATGACTTGATCAGCTAGACTGGGGCACTCTCACAGCCTATCAAAGAGTTTAATTTATTTGTATTTATTTTACATTTATGCTCAGCAGGGGAACCTCTTGAGGAAAGTACACTATGCATACATACTACACATCAGTTACATTGGTTTCCACGTTCTGTCTCTTCACACAATAAATATGAAAATAGGAAATGCATTAAAATAAAATGTTACTAGATAAAGCAGTTATAGAAACTTCTTATACATAAAGCCCTGGCTCTCATGATGACAGCAGACAGGATGTTTCAGGAAATTTCTCCCATGGAGACCAGAAAGACAGCCAACATTATAAAACCCACCTGTTCATTTAAAGTAAATTTATTTCAGCCACTGAGAATAGCTAAACTCTCATCACCTCACATCTTCTTTGGTAGACTTAGAGGGAGAGAAAACAAGAGCCAACAGAGAAGTTGCACCCTCAATTTAGGATTAGCTTTCACCAACACAAATGCAGGAGAGAGTGATTTTCTAGTTTTTATCATCTGTATAACATAATCATGAAGAAAGAATAATGATTCAGTTTATACATTTTTACCTATTTCTTCAGAAAATAGTTTGTGATGTGACCTTGGGAAAGCTGTTTATTCTTAGTAAGTTCACTCCTACCCACATAATATAGAACTAGGGTGGAGTCTGCAGGGAGTCTGACTTTAAATACTCTTTAAAGTCAGATGGACCTGAGTTTGTAATCCCCACTCCATCAATGAATAGCTCGGTACCTTTATGCAATTTACCTAACTTCTCTGGCACTTTTTTGGTTGTACATTTTAGATAAATAGGCAGGTGAGTAGGCTGATAATGGGTACCTAATGAATATTAATGAGGCAACACGTATAGCAACAGATTGAGTAGCTATTATTATAGCATTTACTGTGCATCATGTGCACACAAAAACACTGGCAGAAGATTATTGGAAGATGAATTCAAATAAATTAACTATCTATATTTGCACATAGGGCACTACTGGAAGACAAACACAGGACAAAATTTTTTAAATTACAAATGCATGATATTAAATCTTGGCCCTTAGTTTTCTTTGAAAAAGAAAACAAGTCTGCCCCATGCAACAAAATCAGAGACAAATAAATACTATTGGCATTGCATATACATTATCTAGCAAAGAAAAATGTTGGATCACTGGATTGCAGCAGTCAAGCAAGACTTCATGAAAAAGATGACACTTGGGTGAGGGGGAGGGTTGAAAGAAACCAGGAAAGTTTAGAAAGCTGTTTCAGATAGGATGAAGAGCACAGATGAAGACCTTGCATCAAGAAGAAAACAGTGGCACATCTGGGGTTCAGGGAAGAAGTCACTAAGGCTAAAGTAGAGACTTCAACTAGGTATTAGCAGGAAGTCAGGCAGCTGGGGCTGTATTTGAAGCCACCTAAATTTCAGACCCGCAGAAAGTCTCTAAAATGGGGGAGGAGGGAGGTAAGAAAGTAGAGTCTGGTGTCACAATGGGTAAACCGCATTTATTATTTGTTTCAATGTGGTGAAGATTCTAGTAAAAGCCACCTAAAACGGTGGTTAGAGAAGGGAAGACGCTGGAAAAGGGTGGCAGGGAGTGAGAGGGAGGGATTGATAGGGCCAGGTTTGCTGATCTATCCTGTAATTATTCTGTTTCATTTGCAAAGGAGCACATCCACTAGCCATCCACTGGCAAACCATCCTCCACCATACTTCATGGGTTCAACGATTAGCTTAAATTATTGAACAGGCAAGCTAAGTCTCTTCTCGCATCACTAACGAGGAACACTGCTTCTTTTCTATTTTCCCCTGTACAAAGATTTACCCTTTCCTTTGCTTGATACCATTAAATTTGTTCTCTTCCCGGAGAGCTGGAGAAAACTCGCTTTTTACAAGCCCACAAGAGCGAATCGGTGAAACTGCCCCTAGAGTGAATTTGTTACCCAACTAACCAGCCCCGTTACTCACCACCTCCCAGGCGAGCAAAGGGCCTTCCACCCGCGGTAAAGAGAGGAAGCGCCAGAGGCAAAGACTCAGCTGGGGGCTGGCCCTGCCCTCTCAGTCTTTGTTTGCGAGGTCTGACAGTTTACTTTGCGCAACGATTGGCTGGAGCTGTGCAGAGCAGTGTAAGGTGGCTCCTGAGACTTGAGGTGTCGTTAGAAAGAATGCAAGGAAGAAGCGAGGCTTGCTGTTATTGTTATCACCGGGGGCTCCTGCAGAAAAGAGGCCCTCGGAGAGAGCCCAGCTGTGCAGATGGAGCCAGCCGGAAAGAAACACGAACGCTTAGAAACAGAAAAGGTAGCAGAGAAAAACCTTGGAGACTAAGTAGCAGGGTCTTATCTGGTCTTTTCGCCCAAGGCAGTGGTTCTCAAAGTGGGACCACAGGGTCAGCGTTTGCAGCTTCACCAGGGAACCTATTAGAAATGTAAATTCCTCCCCAGCTCCCTCCAACTCCAGATTAACGAAATCAGAAAATCAGGAGGTGGAGCCTAGAATCAGTTTTAACCAACCCTCCAGGTGACTCTGATGCAAATGAAAGCTGCAGAACTGCCGTAGGGAATAAACTCAGCCCCCTGAGAGCCTTTCCTCTCTGCGAAAAATCGAAGACTTAACCCAGCAAGTGAACTACATACAGAGCTAAAATCAGAATTCAAGGCCCCTGCTTCCTGTCCAATGATCTTTTGATGAGTCTAATACAACCCTAAGTGAAGGCTGTCCATAAGAAAAATTAGAGGAATCATTCTTAAGCATCCCACCCGTTATGGAATTGCTCCTGAAATCCCACTGCATCTTAAAATACAATTAGAGATTTCATTTCATTTTAGGCATTCCGTTCTATAATAATAGGCACTTAGGAATCATGCAGTCTTTTATACATTTTTGGAGGCAATCATCCAATTGATTTTTATTTTCTGTCTCATCAAAGCAAATGGTATCTTTTTCTAGAATGAGTAATTAGATGTTCAGAACAAGCCTGGTCACATATACTGGCTTGCTATCAAATGGCCATTTCCAGTTTTGACCCTGCTGTGGATTAACAGTCACTCAATCAGCATTAGTTTATTAAGAGCCTTCCATCTGCCCAGAAATGTGCCAGGCTTAGTAGTACACATAACTAAACACAAGACCTCTGCCTTCCAAGAAATTTGGATTTATTTGGGGAAGAATGTCAGAAGATATTCCAAACTATATCCAAAGATAAATGATATGGTCTAGACTGGAAATCCAACAAGAGGTCCCTAGAAGTCCTTATTTTCACTTGGTTCTAATTGGAGAACTAGAATGTAAGTTCTCTTTTTACTCTGATATAAACATTGCCTTCTGAAATGATTCTTCCAACACTCTGTTATGTTATTCATGCATTTTCTCACCCGCTTCTGCCTAAGAGTCTTGATTCAAGACTACCATTTATTGCAATTACATTTCAGAAATCAAAAGAGCAGCTTTCACTCTAAAAAAAAAAAAAAGTGAGGGTGGGGGTTTGAGAGTATTATATGCAGGTAACTCTGCATGAAGCAACTGATGCTCATCTATAACAGGAAATGGAACAAGATGTGTTTTCCCCAGTCCTCTGGGGAAATCATTCAAATATACTACTTATCAAACTCCAATAATGTTCCTGCTTCTGCCTGTTTGCTTTGATGAAGCTGATAATAACAGAAATCTACATTTATTTGCATTTTTCTACTAGAAGTCACCAAAGCATCCCAGAACATCATTTTTTAAGTGCAAATGCCTATAAGTGGCAAAAATATACAATGTCACCTAAATGCAGGCAGGAGAATTAAAAAGTGGGATTCATTTCAAGAATGAGCTGTGAGCTTGCTCTCCTCGTCTTAGGGTCCTGACCTGGAAAACAACATGAGGAAGTGTGTATAAATACACATGGGAAGTATTTCGTCCCAGCAATGTAACTAGTGTTGCCTCATTTCCATTTCTAACTATTCTCTCCCCCAAAACACTGATGGAAATCATATGTTTTGGACACAAAATAACACTACCCAAGGAAATAAATGAAAAGTAAACTCATAGAGGGTTTTATAGATCATCTACACCACTCATTTCACTTTAGAGATTTGACAAGTGTATCACAGAGAACTTAGACAACTTTTCCAAGACCACAAACTCCAGTCCCTACTGATGTCCACTTCAGCACCTCAACATCATTAAGGCATTGCCTTCAGGCTCAAGACTCCTATTAGTTGAATTTTCAAATTCCATGTTAAATTTTGTACTCTTTTTGATGCAAGTTATCATTTTTAACTTGGATTGAATACTTATGAAAGAACACTCATTGGTGCTTCCCAGTCCTACAATGTTGTTATGTATGATTCAGGGTAATTTAGGTGAGTGATTTCTAAGCCTTTTAGAGGAGATGAACCAAGACAAAAACAGCTTGGCAGTTTCAAAGGCAGACATTTTCTTCTTGTACATTTGTAATTTTGTGACTTATATCATAGGTCACGTATGATGCTCTGGTAGGTTTTAAAGATAAATAATTTTACAAACAAACTGAAGGAGAAACTTTCGAAGAAAACTCACAAAGAACAAAAGCAAAACCTGAGTTAGTTTAAGAAACAAAACGTTCTTACACTACACAGTACAGGAAGTCTCCATCAGTTTTTCAGCTGCATTCACTTCCAGATACTCTCCCATCAAACGACATAAAGCCTGGTGGACTGTGTAGTTCTAGGGCCCAGCACCACCTCTTAGTAACTGTGTGACTTCAGTGAAGTTACTTAGCCTTCACTTGAGCATCTTCGCCTATGAAACAGACAACAGTAGTAACACACTTACCCATTTGTTGTGAGTAGTAAGTTCATACATGAAAAACCCTTAGAACAGCACACTGAGGAATAAGTGCTCAAAGATGTTATTGACCTTTTTAGTTGTTATTACCAATGCAAAGTATAATGCGTATCAAGTTGCAAGAACCAGTTTTCTGCAAAACAATGAATACTGGAAAGAAAAAGGTTATTTCCAGTGCACAAAATCTATTCCTCTGCTTGACTTTGTTTTCACACACCAGACTTTGAGAGAAAAGGAAAGGTCATTATTATCCCTATTTTATCATATAATAGACTAAAAGATGAAAGGAAACATGCCAGATTTTTCCATGGGAAAATGGGATCTGAATTCCAGACTTAAACCCCATGTTCTTTGCTCTTACCACGTTAAATATCGAAGGCAATGTTCCACTTTATCTCTAATTCCTGAGCTGAAGTAGGAGTGAATCTTCTAAAATTAAGGTATAGGTTGCTGATCGCATGGACTAATATAATGCATTATTTATCTATTTTTGACTTTTTCAAAATTATTCTTTCTTTAAAATTATTATTATTGTTATAAAATTGAAAGTAATATGAAGACAAATATAAAGCAATATATCTTTCTCTCTGAGAAAGTCTTTGAATATTCTTAGATTTTGGAAGCCTTCATTTTACTCCTAGAGGAACAAAACAGTGATTAACCAAGAGGACAATGAAAGGATAAAAAATGCAGAGAAGGGCTTTTTTTCTGAGTTTCAATCTCTTCATGATGACAGGGTCAACTGTGGGAGAACAGAACATTGTAGACATATATCTGATCATTATTATGAATAGAGATACGCTACATTTTCTTTTAGGGCCATTTGAATACCATCCAACAGACAAAAATGATGCCAATCAGACTATATTTTAAAAAGCTATACAAAATATCCTACAATCAAGTCTTTGTCAGTGCTAAAGGAACTCCCTCAATGAACGATACAAAAGTTTTTCTATCACCTAACAGCTTTAAGTTAATTATTTTTTATCAAGATGATTTACCTATCTAGAATAGAATTATCCTGTTTATTTTATACTCTCCCATCTTTATAAATAATATTAGATTACTGTGACTTTTTTAGTGTCTTTTAAAATTTTATACATATTTGGCTTCTTACACTTAAACAGCTAAGGATTTTTAGTTCTATTCCTGAAACACCACAAAACCTTTTACAATCTTTCTTGTACCACCACTGTTGAAATCCTCCCAATGTAATTGCATCACTTTTGGAGAGACTTAACCAAATGTTGGATTTTTCATTATTGTAATTATTCACACATTTACTGCAAAAACAGAGTGTAAATGATTACATTTTTCTTTCTGGAATCCTTTCTGTCTTTCCTTTGTTCAATAATCTCCCCTCTTAACTTCCTATGTTCTGTTACCAACTTGTCTTTGTTTTATCTTTAAAATATTCTGAGAGAGTTGTCAAATGCCTATAAATGTTTTTGTCCAAATGCTCAATATTCCCAAAAACACCCTCAGTTCCCATTTATTATTTTCCTTGAAGTCAACCCTCTTGCTGTTTCTCAAGTGCCTGCTTCGATCTAAACTGCCTGCTTTCTCAGTGGACACAGGATTCATCTTTCACCTCTCATTTGGTTGAGATTTCCTCTCTCTAGATCCTAAGTCCCATTCTTTTTCCTTTGTGTTGCTGGGTACACTGTGCTGTTCTTAGTCACTCAGTTGTATCTTTGTGATACATGGACTTTGTGATACATGGGGTATCATGTGATACCCCATGGACTGTAGCCCACCAGGCTCCTTTGTCCATGGGATTCTCCAGGCAAGAATACTGGAGTGGGTTACCATGCTTCTTCCAGGGGATCCTCCCAACCCAGGGATTGAACCCAGGTTTTCCACATTGCAGGTGAATTCTTTACTGTCTGAGCCATAAGGGAAGCCCAAGAATACTGGAGTGGGTAGCCTGTCCCTTCTCCAGGGGAGCTTCCCAATCCAGGAATTGAAATGGGGTCTCCTGCATTGCGCTAGCTAGTAGCTTTCTAAGAAAGAGTGCTTGGAAGTACACTTTCTGAGTCTTTTTACAATATAGAAATATATCAGTTATACACTGAACCAATAGTCATGGCGGGTGGGGTGAAGAATTCAAGTTTGGAGATAACTTCCTGTCAGCATTTTGCAGGCATAACTGCAGTCTCCTGGCATGCAGTGCTGGAAGTCTGATGCCATTCTTACTCTTGAACCTTTGGAAACTTCATTCAGCTATTGGTATTGCAATAAGGCATGATGACGGGGCTTGGTGTGGATTTTTTTTTTTTCACCCAATGACCTCTTTCAGGGATGAGGACACATACCTTTCTATTATGGGAACTTCCTTTATGGTTTATTAGATAATTCCCTAGGCTTTATTTCATCGATTCTCTCTCTTTCTGGGGGATGTTTGTTTAAATTCTGCCTTCCAATCTCTTTATTGACTGGGGGAAGGGCTTCCTTTTTTTTTTTTTAAGTTTATTTTCATTATCCCTACTGCCATTTATAGCACTCTGTTTTTAATTTCAAGGCTATAGCATGTTCTCTTAACTCTCTAAAATAATTAAACATCAATAATATTTTTGACATATCATTCTGTTTCCTGTGTTCAACCAATTTGTCTCAACTTTCTTTTTATCAGCTTCTCTTGAAGGTTCTCCTGGAGTATCTGGTACTGCTTGGCTCTCGGTTTGTGCTGCAGAGTAAGGCATTACAATAGCTAATAGAATCTCTAGCTAATAGAATCTCTAGATACTGATGCCAGGGGAGTTCTTTCTAACTAGAGAATTTCACTGGTGATTGGGTAGCCAGTCTAATTCTTACTATAATTCCTTCAAACACAAATATCTGCATTCTTTAGGGTTGTTCTATATCTCTTAAGAAAATGTCTCAGTCTTCTGCCTGAGTGTATGAAGGTGTAACGGGTGGGTAATATACCTCACTGATCTTACACTAGAAACAGGCTAGTTTTCACGCTTTCCTAAATGCCCATATTTTCTCTCTGGTACCTCAACATACCTCACTACCAATAACACCAGAACCAATTATATCAGTTGTGAGACCCACGGAAAAAAAGAAAAATAAAAAAATAATAGGGTTCATTGTTTAAATAAAATATTCTTAAGAACTCCAATATTATAGCAGCAAAGTACTAAACAAGTAAGGGGCCCTTGTGAGTATGGGATTCTCTGTTATCATACAGGTTGTACAGTCATGAATGTGACCCAGACACACACACTGTCCCCCACTCTGCCTGGATCAGTTTCTGCAGAAAGGAATGAACATTCTCTCTTCCAAGAGGTAGGAATAGGGTAACTGTTTGGCTAAAAGACATGATAAGGAAAATCTAGGGAGTGAATCTTAAGCCCATCCACAAGCTTTTCATATGAGATTAATACCTCATCCCCATTTTTCTATACCATGATTCTAGGAAACACTTAGAATCCAGGCTTTTCAGGGTTCTATGGAAAAGCCACTTCTCACAATTTCATACATGGATTTTTCTTTTCAATATGAGTTACTTTTCTTCTTTTCATCTTTCCCAACCTTGATGACAATTCTTATCTTGTCTCCTCTCCCATTCTGCTTGTGCTGTTGTGTTAATATCTTTGTGTTTTTAACTGTCATTTGGAGGGTATATGAGATGGAATATATATATATATATAAAGCATTTTGAGTAAGTCACCATTTTAAGCAGAATCATGGTAGAGTATTTAGCCATTTTCTTCTTGTATTAATATAAGATAATTCATTTTACCCTCCAATTACTTTGTATGTTTCCACCTTTGGCTAATAAAAGGATAAATTTTACTTTGCTGAGTCATTTAGTATTTTGAATTCTAACACATTTTGCTCTCAAATGCCCATTTCTATTGATACCTCTTCTTCCCAATCCTTTAAAAAAAAAAAAAAAAGCACATTTTCTGTAAAATATACTGTGCTGTATTATTATTGACCCAAATATTTCAGGTCAGGGTATATCTTGTCCCAGCCAAATTGCTTCCTGAAGAAGATAAGATATTGAGTTTTTAATTGAAAAGCATTACAAAACTAGTTGTTTTGCATTAACTAACACATAATCAGTGGTTAACTATTTTCCACTGGTTTTAAGACAAAAGCCTCAAATTTAATTAGAACTCTGAGATACAGCCAAGAACTTAGTGACTGATAATCATTCTGATGAAAGTGAAGCTTGAAGAAATTGGATAATAGTAGAAAATTTTCAGTCTTAATGAAGGAATGGATTGTGTTGAGCTTACAGTGTGTGTACAGATACAGATGCAATATCATTTTAAATGGGATTACTGGTTCACACTGGAAACAGCACTATTTTCCTGTGCCTTTCTAGATCTTCACTTTAAATTAATACCAGTGTGCTGTGTTAGTACCCAAGAGTCTAGCAGAGCTGAAGAGATAGTAAACTACCAAGAGAATTAACTGGACCAGATCCAAGTTCTCAATTATCTCAGCCATCTCACAATCATAAAAGCCAAATAAAATCCATATCTCCCAACTAGTAGTATATTGACCGTCTAATTAGGAACCAAAACTGTCCAAGGTGATTTAAGATCAGGCCTCATTCTACAGTGAGATAGATGTCTTGTCAAAAATCTGATAAAATATTAATAACTACAACTTTTTTGACTCAGATGTCACTCAAGCCTAATTGTGGAATGGAGACTGGAAAGAAGGCTTTATGTTTTTCTTTGTTTTTCTTGTGAATATTTAAAAAAAAAAAATTAAGCACTTTTCTGTCCTGTTTAATTTCCCTGGGACTATAGGAATGTCTTCACTACATTCTTAGAGTTGGGAAAATAAATGAGTATCTATGAAGAAATGTAATTCATTTTGTCAGACAACCATTTTGGAGGGAGGCAATTAAGATGTTCTACTTGTAGTTTGACCTGAGAGAGAGAAAGATAGATAGAAGTGGGATTCTGAAGTTAAAGATCCTATTAGCCCTGATCGTAGAGAACTGAAGACTTTTTTAAGAGGTCATTCTTTGCATCTATCCACCTGACAATAGACCTCCCAAGTTTATTCTCTTGAAATTGAAGGTTACTTACTTTTAATCTTACAAAGTTAACTTGTCTCATTTTATTTCTCCAACAATGGAAAATAATTCTAATTACTCTTGGCTCAACAGATTAAGTTGTAAAGTGAATTTTCTTTATCTGACTTCTCTAATGAGTAGTATTCCACTGACAACATATATCTTGATGTTCTCAAAAGTAGAGTGAACTTGTGATAATGTATAAAGAATACTAAACTAGCTGGAAATTCTAGTCTCTAGTTCAGTTCTGTGATTTACTTCTGCGTGGACTTGAATAAATTTCTTAGATTCTTTGAATTTCATTAACTACTCTCTTTAAATTGAGAATAATATCATTTGTTCACTTTTTAAATCTGAATTCATTGTGATTCCTCTGTGTCAAGCCTCCAGCTACCTGTTTAACCTGATCTACCTGAGACTAGAGCTATTATCTTATTTGTTGTCCCTATAATAATCCTACTATGAGATGAACCATTAATATATGAATCAGAAGGTACGTCACTTGAAGGAGACCACACAGTTCATAAACAAGAAAATCAGAATTCATAATTAAATCAACATGATGACACAATTTATAACCCCCTGTCATACTACTGTATTTGACTATAGACAAACCATTTCATCTCATTTTGATACGCAAGTCCTAATCTATGTCGTGGCATGAAAAGTAAGGCTATTTATAGGGCTATGATAGGGTAAAATAAGACAGTACATATACATGCCTGTTAGAGCTGTGCACCTGTGAAATGAAATTATTGTTATTGTAATGATTAACTTAATATGTTACTATTAAATGTTTTGGGCATCTCCAGGGCTTATCACTTAGGTTCCATTGTTACCCATTAGCTGGCTGGAAAGCTTCTAAATTAGGAATAGGCAGGACTCTGCAACAGGGGACTAGCATGTTCCTCAGAAGCCTTGGAGGCTCACCATGCCCCACTGTCTCCTAGGAGTTTATTCAAACCTAGATGAAGGCTGAGCAGTGCACATTTTCTTAGTTTGTATCAGCAACAAGAAGCCTTCCCTATTAGCCAAAGCTCTTATTCTAACACCAGAATGTTGAAACCATTACAACTGGCTTTTCTCCTCCTGGGTTTCAGGACATCTCACAAAGGCTGAACAGATATACAGTTAGGACTTAGAGAGAAAGAGTAAGATTGGGAAAGCTTGCCCTTGTGGCTCAGACAGTGAAGAATCTGCCTGCAATGCAAGAGACCTGGGTTTGGTCCCTGGGTTGGGAAGAGCCCTTGGAGAAGGGAAGGGCTACCCACTCCAGTATTCTTGTCTGGAGAATCCCCATGGACAGAGAGGCCTGGCCGGCTACAGTCCATGGAGTTGCAAAGAGTTGGGCATAACTGAGCGACCAACACGTTTACCACTTCCAAAATCTATCATTAATGTCAGCACCTTTGTTAGGGGAACCATAGACTGAAACTGTCTGCGCTAGCCAGGCACTACAGTAACCACCTGCATGAGTTACAGTAGCAGGTCCTGGTAAGGAGCGTAGAACTAACACGCTGCCTCCAATTGGGAGAATTCAAGAAAGGTCTAAAGAAGAGAGGAGATACCAGACCGTATGTCCTACCAACCTCCCAGAATCTTCCTCTCTGGAATCCATCTTGGCAGAATGATACGCACGCCACCAGGAAGGACCCTGAGTCAGAATGATTGATCAGAAACAACCCTGAAACTAACCCCATCACCACAAAACCTGATATTTTCAGCAATGGGGAAGAGCGGTCCTCCTGGGTCCCCTTACCCTGCTGCTCTCTGCCTGGGCAATCCCTTCCCAATAAAATCTCTTACTCTGTCAACACATGTTTCTCCTCAGACAATTCATTTCTGAGTATTACATAAGAACCCACTCTCGGGGCCCTGAAAAGTATCCTCCTTCCTGTAATAGCTTCCTTGTCTTATCATGTAAGCATTGTGTTTTTGTCTTTTTTTTTTTTTTAACACTTGCATCCCCAGACTGTTGGATGATACAGTGCATTATTTCTCAAAAAACCAAATGCTGTAAGACAGTTACAGGTGGAGTGATGTGCTGGTAACCAGAACCCATTCTAACTTTCTGCAAACACGGTGGACAATTCCTGGAAGTACTGACCTGGTGCTACAAAGACTTCAGGTCATTTTGGATTGAGATGTATGCATTTTCACAGATTAGGCCTTCAAAACCATCATCAATCATCTTACAGTGTTCAGTTGCTGTTCAACTCTCCCCTCCCCTCCTGCCATCCCTCTCATCCCCCGACTCCCATGGTCTCCCCATCACTGTCTAGAACTGCCTGAATCTCATCTCATTGAAACAAGCAGCCACATAGGCCCCTGGAAAGCCTGCGGATGTATTAAAGCTCAGTCTCTGCAGAACAGCCCTCAGGGTGTCTGTGCAGCTGTCAGGGTTGATGTGCTTTAATGGTTTTCTTGCGAGAAGCTGCCTGTGTGAAACAGTTGCCTCTTGAACTGGTCAAATACTTGTTACTGGTCTCCCCTGCTGTGTGAGGTGGGGTGACCCCGACAGATGAATAAGAGCCTGGGTTAAAAGGAAACCTCTTAAAATAAAAATCATTCCTTTTGCCTTGCTCTTTTAAAGTGCTGTTTTGCAAAGGGCCCCAGGCTTCTCATCCTTGGCCAGGTTGCAACATTCCTAGTAATGAACTCCCCACATGAAATGAGGATGCATATATGTCGGGCGGAAGGCCTGTCCCTATTTTGGGAGAGCAGAGTGACAATGCTGCGTGTTTATTTTGTATTACTGAAAGGGATGAAAGATGCCCTTGCAACAAAACCCCAGAAGAATTACTGGGGAGAAGGATAAAGCCCCAGAATAAATACAATTTTATGGGATGATAAAGATAGCTAATCAAGGTGTTCTTTAGAAGAAAAGACAATAATCAAAGCATGCTGGGACTCATTTTAAGTTTATTTAATCTATACATGTGAATTAGAAATGTTTCCTGCCATATCAGTAAACAAAGGATGTTGCAGCAGTCAGCAACTACAGTCGCCCTGGCAGCGGGCCCAGGGAGACTCAGGATGGGAAAGAACAGCAAACTGGCCTTAGATGGCTAAGGTGCCTAACAACGAAATGGTTTCACTGACCCCCAGACTCTTGTATGTTCCCCCAAATAGAAAAGTGCTAAATCCATTGACTTGAGAAATCTGGTTTTCTTTAATTAATGGTAATCTGTTGATGTTCCAACTACATGATCTTTGTTGTGAAAACTCCTTTATATCCTGGCTCTTTTCTTACCCCTTCTGAGCAGTCCCTCAGGCCTATCTGAGAAGCTGCCTCCTGGCATAAGTCCTCGGCAAGTCCACTAAATAAAACATAATTCTCACCTCTTAGGTTGTGCTTTTTGTTGTTGTTGTTGTTGTTATTGTTCGTTGGCATGTATTTCCTCCCAAAGTCAGTGTTTGCAGATTAGTTTCCTAATGAATTATGTAAAGGACACTAAAGCCCTATATATATATATCAGATCAGAGGTAAAAACTGAAGATGAAGTAGGGACAGAAGACCAGCCATAGTATTACAAGTGGCATTTAGAAGAACAGACTTGAAGAAGGGCAATAGATTAAAGGGTATTGTGTTGTTAAGTCACTAAGTCATGTCCAACTCTTTTGGACCCCATGGACTACAGTGCACCAGGCTCCTCTGCCCATGAGATTTCATCCAAGCAAGAATACTAGAGTGGGTTACCATTTCCTTCTCCAGGGAATCTTCCTGACCCAGGGATCAAACCCACACCTCCCACACTGCAGGCGGATTCTTTACCACTGAGCCATCTAGGAAGCCCACAAGGAAAAAAAAAAAAATAACTGATGTATTATGTGGGTTTATTTTTGTTTCCCAGTTTTAAGGTCATCGCTGAGATCTTGCTTTAAACTTTTTGCTTTAGTAGGTCCCAGGCATAGACCTAATTTAGTTATTTTAACCAATGAACCATTTCAGGTAGTAAAGTCGCTGGTCCATTTAGTCTGGAAACTGAAGTAGGAGAATGAGAGCAAATGCAAAGTTAAGGTAGCTAGTCAGGCTAGCTAAAACAAGAAGGAAAAAAAGCACTGAGCCAACCAACCTTAGAACATATACATGGATTTTATTAAGAAATGTCTTCTAAATAGCTCTGTAGTTTAACAACAGGACCAACTGTTGCCAAAAGCAATCACAATGGAGAAGTCTTTTGGTCATTATATATAATTTATATATTTTACACTTCTCTCGCATCAAAGGTGGAATGCTGTGAATATCTGGAAGTGTTAGAGGCCTATGGTTTTCTCTGGAGTATTTTGAGTTCATTTGTGCAACAATGATCTGCTTTAGAGAATTTAAGATGCATTTTCAATTTAAAACATAGGTGGAAAATAACTTCTATATTTTCCTCCTCTCTTCAGCAGGTCTGTGTTTGCTAGAAACCAGTTTTTAATATCATAGATGTGAACTGGTTAAACTTTTAAATTTGGGGATTTCAATTATATGGAAATTACTTTGGATAAGCAAAACTTGACTGCAGGTAACAGTATTTGGTCTCAGCAGATTTTACAAACAAAAATAAATTAGGCTTATTTCACCAAACAGCTATTTCTTATTAAGTATCTTTATTTATTGGGAAATGATAGCATCTGCTAATCCATAACACATAAGGACTCTTGATAATCAAAACAGCAAAACACTTTTTAAAATATCATTTGCTAGAACATGATATTTTAAATGAGTTTTGGATTTAGCAGCTCAGTTTCACTTCCTGTTATCTAATTGAGATCTCATCTGAGGCCTTCAAATTACTGATCTCAATTTTGGTGGGGGAGGGCATCTTTAACAATTTTATGCATTAAGATTTCAACAAGAAAAGACATGTATTAAAGGATTCCATTTTCCCACGTACTGACACAGATCTGGGGGCAGGTTGAGTGATGTTGTCTTATACAGTAGGGTAAAGACTTTCCAAGGGGATCAGATGTAGACTGATGAATTTGGGCCTGCAATTTTTGTTGTTGTTACAAGGAGGGCTACCATGCAGCAGCTGGAACCACAGGTTTTAATTAATCTGCATAAACAGTGGGCTTTGACAAATGATAACCATTAAATTAAACAGCTTTCTGGGGAGAAAATCTTCCACTGTGACAGTAATGCTTTTGAGTTTTTTGAGGGATTATATCTAATAAGCTGTCATTGCACTTCTGAGGGCAGAAGCAGGGATGGAGTACATGCATTGAGGAGTCGGGGTGAAGCAGGATTTGAATGGGAGAATCATATAATATTGGAGCTGAATGGGACTTGGGGAATCATTTCCACAATCTCCCCCATTTTAGGTCCAAAGAAGAAAGAGAATTGAACGGCAGAGAGATAGAAATAGAGAGAGGCAGAAAAAGATAGAACTAATGCAAAGAGAGAGAAAAAATTCCTTGCCAAAGTTTTTCTTTCATATTCATAAAATGATCAGTTATAGAGATGGGGAAAAATCTATATTTGGTACATTATACTTACTAAAAATAAGATTATAGGTAACAACTTTAAAATCATAATAACAAGATTTTGAAGCTTCAAATAGCTGGATAGTCTACTAACCTGTTGTATCTATGATGTCCCCAGAAGTTTGAGATGATAAAGTACCAATGATCTATGTCTTTCTATGGGCAGGATTACTATCAAATGATTGTTCCTAGGGATCTTTGCATCAAAATTTAACCTAAGTCATCAGATTCCAATATACACTGAAGTGGGGCATTACATGTATGTAGCCACTGTTCACTGTCTGTGGACTTCCTGTAGTTTGACCTGAATGGACTTTTAATAGTAGTATAAGCAGCCCAGCCTATTATGACTCTGCCCACACTGCTAATCTCTCCGACTTCATATAAAATCAGAGAAGAAAGCCCCAGATGGCTGTTCCTCCTCCAGGGAGGAGCACACACTCCCCAATCCTGGGATGTGGGCTATGAGACAACACAAATAAAAATTCTAATTGGTATTTTCCCACCTTCAGTCACTTCTTCAAACTCCAGATATACCTTTCCATTTGTGAATGAAATCATTAGCACCTTTGCTAAGCTATAATCAAGTTGAAGGATAATGGCCAAAATCTCAAGTGGAAAATAAGCTCTTTGATAGGCCAAGGAGGATGCTCTAAAGGTGCCACAATCTCTGTATCTAAACTTCCTTTCTTCCTTTCTTTAAATGTTAATTTTTTTAAATTTTCTCAAATTTTTATTTCCTGAGATCAGCAGGACCTTAGTGTATCCTCAAGTATTTCAGTTAGCATTATTGTAATTTTTATTCCAATAATCCTATAGGAAGGATACAAATGTATTATTGGGTGGCAAATATGCTAATTAGAAACCAAGACACACAGCTTAAATGACTTGTTTTTCAGTATTTCATTGCATCAGGGCAAATTCATTCTATGTGAAAATTCATGGCTTCTGTTCTTAAGATGCACATAAAATACAGTTGCAACTCTTACAACCTGTTTTATTCCCTCCTACAATCAGAGGAAAAAGGATATAGAGTATTCTGTAAAAAGGAGGAATGGCATTGGTGGGGGAGAGTATAGTAATTAGGGTCTGAGGCCACTGATCTACAAGGCAGCACTAGATGAAGAAGGCAATCCAAGGAAGCATCTTTGGTTACCTCCTGTTTTTCATGAATACATCCATCCCACCCTATCTCCCATGTCAAGAGATGCTCCCTGGGAATATATGCTACCCAACATTTGCGATAGTGCAAGTGTGTGCTTGCATGCACGCACATACACACCCCTGTAGCCACATCCTTCATGTACCAAAAGATCTGCACGTCTTTCTTAGCAACATCCCACTTTCTGTGCCTTCCTCAAAGCCAAATCTGGTTTTCTCCCACTCCCATGGAATTTTCTTGATATCCCTTGGGTATTACGATGAAGAGCTAGTAAAAGAGCCTTTTCACACATGTTGATGAATACTATGAAATACTGTCAGGACCTTCTACAGCATCCATTCTGTGGCATCAGTTCTAGAAGTTTGGATTCATTAAGTTTTGAGGGGTATTAGAGAAGAAACATTTAATTAAAATTGAGACCCAGAAGGGCCATCTGACTCTTTAGTACTTGGGCTGATGTTTGCTGTCCCCACCCCACTGGCAGGAAGGCAGCTAGTCATTCTTCATTCCTCAAACTTTGCTCAGTAAAGGGCATCCCTGGGGAGAGTTTGAAACCTGTGCTGACAACAGGCAAAAGCCTCCGGCCAATTGTCAAACACTTGGAGATGGTATTCATAATTGAATGTGTGTGTGTATGTGTGTGAGAGAGAGAATCTTGTTCCTGCCATCAAAAAGCAAAGAGAATTTTCCACTAGCAGAGTTTCCATCAAGGCTTAAGCAAAAAATCATGATACTCGGTATCTTCTACCTCTTCTTAAAGACATAGGTAAAATGCTTCCCACATTATTCTGTGTGGTCAACTTCAGGTTTTGTGCTCCATATTTAATCATATTCTGAAGCATTCTTAGAGCTATTTTCATCTGTGAATAGTCAAGTATCATTTTTATGGGAGTAGGAGAAGGCAATAGCTCCCCACTCCAGTACTCTTGCCTGGAAAATCCCATGGACAGAGGAGCCTGGTGGGCTGCAGTCCGTGGGGTCGCTAAGGTCGGACACGACTGAGTGACTTCACTTTCACTTTTCACTTTCCTGCATTGGAGAAGGAAATGGCAACCCACTTCAGTTTCTTGCCTGGAGAATCCCAGGGACAGGGGAGCTGGTGGGCTGCTGTCTATGGGATCGCACAGAGTCGGACACCACTGAAGTGACTCAGCAGCAGCAGCAGCAACAGCAGCAGCAGAATGGCTTAGACCTTCCAGTCTGCCATCTTGCAGACATTAGTCTGTTATAAATTTGTAATGGTTATTTTAATGGTTATACAGTATTCCAAAATGCATTGCTACATTTATTTTTATTTATTTTCAATATTACAAATAAAGGTGTAATGATCAAGTTTTTTTAAGATTCATTAAAAACTCTGAATATAACTGTTAAATCAAAATCATTGAGTTTTTACTAAGTAAAATGTGGCTTTCACAAGCAAATTAAGCAATCATCGTGAACAGAAAAATTACAGGAAGAATGCAGATAATAATGTAGATAAGGCGGTTTCAGAGAATTCACACTCCTTTTAAATACAAAGCTCAAGATGTCTTCAAATGTTCCTGGCTCTAAGTATCAATATTTACTGAAACTCACCAGTTGATAAGAAGTATCAGTATCAGCTTCACTGCTTTGGATATATGTAACTAGGCTTAAATAATAGCTATAAAATAAATTTTGAAGTTATTATTTTCAAAAACATAAAAAATAAAGTTACTACTTTCAAAAACCTATAGTAACTAACTTTAAACAAATATTTCTGGGTAAAATCCTGGTGGATCCTAATTACTTGATAACTAGTTATAAATAACAGTACTTTATACACAACGAATTAGTGAATCTGAATCCTTAAAAATAGTTGGTTCCTTTTAGTGGGTTAAATATATCTCTATACAATATCACTTATACTAAAGTACTCAGCAAAACTTTTCTTCCAAGCAAGAGTCTGAGCTTGGATAACTTTTGAGTCTGAGCTAAGTCAAATGATAACTCACCACTTAGAAGAGGCAGGAAAATTAATATTTCTCAGTATGGTACAGTGAGAGGAGGGAGGATGTATAATTATCTGCTTCCTAAGTGACTTTGATTTATTTTTTATTTCTGTATTTAGCAAGCGCACGTTCTGAAGCTTGGCTGCTTTTCCTGCTCTCATTTTGTCCTGGATATTTCCAGGACCCTGTTGTGATTGACACAGACTCAGATAGCTTTTGCTTCTAAAATCTACACCTGTTATGCCTTCTATAATTATCATTCCTCAAGTTAGGTTTAATCTATCTCCTATTAGAACAAATAAAAATTACAATAAATATTGGGGAAAAGACAGTTGAACTTCAACTCATGAGGTCTTCTTAGTAAATGTAGAAGTGACCTTTATTTCCATGTTGGTTCAAAGTAGTGGAAAAGGTTACCTTATATAAGTAGGTGGGATATTCTCATCTCCTTCCTTCTTGGGTAGTGATGCTAACATGTGAGTATAAAATGTGGCCCTGTATATAGCTATATAATATAGTATGATAAAATAGCATCAGAAGTGAGATCATCACAAAATGCATGTCATCTGCTTCCTTTGATGATGATGATGGTGATAAAGACAATAATCATTATTAAGTACATACTATCTTCATGGCACTCATTTAAGTGCTGTATATAATTTTTCAGTCTTTAATGCTCACTAGCCTATGAGACCAATGATTTTTCTATGCCCATTTACAGATTAGGAAACAGGTTTAAGCTAACATTATACAGATGTTATGAGGTATAGCCTGGGTTGGATCCCAGGCATTCCATGAGGGAGAGAGAAGGAGAAAAGAGAAAAAAAGCTCT
Source organism: Antilocapra americana (assembly GCA_007570785.1). NCBI lineage: Eukaryota > Metazoa > Chordata > Mammalia > Artiodactyla > Antilocapridae > Antilocapra > Antilocapra americana. The sequence continues at coordinate 1,579,122 of ML664183.1, forward strand.
CTGGTATCTCTTCTTATATAGGCATTACTACCATCATGAGGGCCCCACCCTCATGACTTCATCTAAACCTAATGTATGAATCAGGGTTCTCCAGAGAAACGGAACCAAGAGTCTACCTCTCTCTTCTTTTATATGTTCCAACCATAACTTGCATGAAATGTTCACTTAAGATGGGTAAAGCAAAATTTAGAGGCAAGATACTGTTCTCCTATTATTTGGCATCAGGCAGATGGAAATTCTCCAGACCAATGGCACAGTTCTGCCTAAATTTCCAGGTGCTAGCACCAGGGATAGAGGAGAATCTATCAGGTTTCTATATGCAACTGTGCAAAAGAAGGGAGACTCTCTATATTTTAACAATCACTTATGTGGAAATCTTTAATGGCACCAATGAAAGCCCACTTCTAACATTTGTCATGTTCTTGAACAAGTTTGCAGTTTAATCAATACAATTTATTTCTGAAATTGTTCATTAGTGAAGCATTTGCTTTCTGCTGGAATATGAATAACAAAAAAGCTTGAAGTAATGCACTTCCTGATTAGATGGTTAGCTCAATACTCTGAGAGTATGAATTCCTGTTGAAATTAAATAAACCAAGTTGCTGCTTAAAAAGAAGCCACACATATAATATCAAAAACATACATACACACATAATATTGCACTGTCATGTTCAAGAAAAGTTACAAAGCAAGGAATGCTACTCATAGTTCTAGGGAGCATTTGATGATATAATATATGTAAACATTTACCATAGCAGCTAGTAAAAATAATACTCAAAACTTGAGAGGTTTTTGTATTTCACTGAAGAGAAGACATTGATTTTGAGATGCACCAGTGTTCTATATATTTAAGGAAGAAAACCCAAACTGCCCCACATGGGGAGATTAGTAAGAAATGATGCTTAAAGCCATAATATAAAAGGACTTTATGCTCCTTGAAAGAGTAACTGGCAGGAAGCCTACCATGCAGAAAGAGACCACAAGGAAGCCTGCATGTCTCAAACATAGGAAAGGAAAAGCTCCTCTGAATATATTTTTCTAGCCAAGTACATATTCATTCAAATCTAAAGTCTGAAGACTAGCAGTGTAGTTCCAAAGACTGAATTTAATTTAAAGACATCTCTTAGGTGGGTAGTGGCCAACCTAAGGGACTGACAGAAGCCAGTGTATATTCTCTCTGAGAAAAACAAAACAATTTCAATTCAGGCAGAGGCAGGCAGCAGTTGTAAGATACTGCTGATTTTAAAGCACATCCCAATTCCAAAGAAATGAATTAATGTGAAAATATGAGCATATTATAGCCAATTAAAATATGGTTAATTTATTATTTCATTTACTCACTTGAATGAAAGGATCTCTATTCAATGGCTTTCCTTTCAATGGGCACTGCAATACTATAAAGAAGTTGAGTAGATCCTGGGTATGGTTAAATAATGTGTGACTATTTATATTTATTGTGCCAAAGAAACTGTAGAAGGAGATAATTTCAAAACTCTCTTCCAATGCTTCACTACCATCAAACTCACCTGGCTCAAAGAGAAAGGCTTTTCTTTTGTTGACTTATCATCAATCTTCTCTAATGGAAAAGAAACCCTTTGGAGAGCAGGCCTCTGGGAAGCCTCTTTTATAAAATTAAGTTCTTTCAGGTTCATTCTTTGATTCTCAGTAGATCTCTAGCAGATGTTTCTGTACCTCTGAAGTACAATTGCTGGAGTTTTAACTTGATTAAGCTGTCACTCAAGATTGTTGTTTATATCATCGATCCAACATCAAAAAGCTGCCATGCCATGGATCTGATATCAAAAAGTTTTGGAGACAGCATGAGCAGATGGAGTATTACATCCTGAATGCTCATCTCTAAATCACTCTAAGGTTTCCTCCTCTGGAAATAAATCAGGGCTAGCTGTGGGAAAATCAAATCCTCAGATTAAGCCCAGGACATATACAGAGAAAAGCAAATAAATTTTTTGAGTTGGGAGATACTCTCAACTGATAGGCTTCTCAAAGTTGCATTTGAAAACCATCAGAGTATTTTGTGATTTTTTATATTTCTAATAATTTTAGATTCAGAAAAGGTTGCAAAAATCATATAGAGTTTCTAGAAACCCCTCACCAAGTTTCCCCTTGTGAACTTAAAGTAAGGCACATAACATATGTGTTGTGAGTTGAAGCTTTATTCTGGGTCTTGCTGAAAACTATAGCTGGTGAAACACTCACTTAGCTCGGAGGCAACTGCCCTAAAGAGATTAGGGAGAAGCCAGTTTATGTATGACTTTTGGCTAGGGAATAGACGCAGTCAAGCATACTTCTTGGTAAAGACTACTGCTAATCACTAAGAAGAGGTGGCAAGAATACACAGAAGAACTATACAAAAAAGATCTTCACAATCCAGATAATCATGATGGTGTGATCACTCACCTAGAGCCAGACATCCTGGAATGTGAAGTCAAGTGGGCCTTAGAAAGCATCACTATGAACAAAGCTAGTGGAGGTGATGAAATTCCAGGTGAGCTATTTCAAATCCTAAAAGATGATGCTGTGAAAGTGCTGCACTCAATATGCCAGCAAATTAGGAAAACTCAGCAATGGCCACAGGACTGGAAAAGCTCAATTTTCATTCCAATCCCAAAGAAAGGCAATGCCAAAGAATGCTTGAAGTACTGCACAATTGCACTCATCTCACACACTAGCAAAATAATGCTCAAAATTCTCTGAGCCAGGCTTCGGCAATACGTAAACCGTGAACTTCCAGATGTTCAAGCTGGTTTTAGAAAAGGCAGATGAACCAGAGAAAAAATTGCAAACATCTGTTGGATCATCAAAAAAGCAAGAGTTCCAGAAAAACAGCTATTTCTGCTTTATTGACTATGCCAAAGCCTTTGACTGTGTGGATCACAATAAACTGTGGAAAATTCTGAAAGAGATGGGAATACCAGACTGTCTGACCTGTCTCTTGGGAAACCTGTAGGCAGGTCAGGAAGCAACAGTTAGAACTGGACATGGAACAACAGACTGGTTCCAAATAGGAAAAGGAGTATGCCAAGGCTGTATATTGTCACCCTACTTATTTAACTTATATGCAGAGTACATCATGAGAAATGCTGGGCTGGAAGAAACACAAGCTGGAGTCAAGATTGCTGAGAGAAATATCAATAACCTCAGATATTCAGACGATACCACCCTTATGGCAGAGAGTGAAGAGGAACTAAAAAGCCTCTTGATGAAAGTGAAAGAAGAGAGTGAAAAAATTGGCTTAAAGCTCAACATTCAGAAAACTAAGATCATGGTATCTGGTCCCATCACTTTCAGGGCAAATAGATGGAGAAACAGTGGAAACAGTGTCAGACTTCATTTTGGGGGGCTCCAAAATCCCTTCAGATGGTGATTGTAGCCATGAAATTAAAAGACACTTACTCCTTGGAAGGAGAGTTATGACCAACCTAGACAGCATATTAAAAAGCAAAGATATTACTTTGCCAACAAAGGTCCATCTAGTCAAGGCTATGGTTTTTCCAGTAGTCATGTATGAATGTGAGGGTTGGACTATAAAGAAAGCTGAGCACCGAAGAATTGATGCTTTTGAACTGTGGTGTTGGAGAAGACTCTTGAGAGTCCCTTGGACTGCAAGGAGATCCAACCAGTCCATCCTAAAGGTAATCAGTCCTGGGTTTTCATTGGAGGGACTGATGTTGAAGCTGAAACTTCAATACTTTGGCCACCTCATGAGAAGAGCTGACTCATTGGAAAAGACCCTAATGCTGGGAAGGATTGGGGACAGGAGGAGAAGAGGACGACAGAGGATGAGATTGCTGGATGGCATCACCGACTAGATGGGCATGAGTTTGGGTAAACTCTAGGAGTTGGTGATGGACAGGGAGGCCTGGCCTGCTGTAATTTATGGGGTCACAAAGAGTCAGACACGACTGAGTGACTGACCTGACCTGAATCACTAAGAACAGATATTTCAAATTAATAATTTTAGTACTTTTCTATGTACTAAATACACAAGAATGTGGGGTCATAAAAATTCTTAAGGTATGTATCTAAATATCTAAGGGTCCTGCTTGTCAAAGCACAGAGCACCTCATTCTGGTATCTGAATTTCCTCTCAAAATACACTGCTAATCAGAGACTGTAGTGAGCTAAGACTTAACCCTTAACAAATAACCTACTGTATAGCACAGAGAACTCTATTTGGTGCTCTGTAATTACCTATATGCAAATGGAGTTTGGAAGAGAGTGGATATATATATAGGCATGGCTGATTAATTTGGCTGTACAGCAGAAACTAATGCAACATTGTAAATTATACTTCAATAAAAATTTTAAAAATTAAAGTAAATTTTAAAAAAGACAATCTTTGTAGTACTTGGTGGTGAATGATGCTCTCTGTTCTTATCTAAAGTTAACATCTTAGTCTAACATTTGTTAGAACTAAGAAACAACATTGATATATTTGAACAGTTTTAATTTTTTTCAAAAATCTTTTAAAAATACACTGTGAAGCTCCAGACATTATATGAATTATAATATAGACATATGAATGCACATGAAATTATACATAAAATAACCAAGCTTTGTATTATACATAAAATAACCAAGCTAAACTGAATTTATTTTTCACTTTGTTTATGCTGTCCCTATCCTACTCACTAACTCTTACTAAAATGTAGATAAAGACACTTCTTAATTCTGTCAAGGCCAAATTTAAGGCTCAGTTCTTCAATGTTCTGTTCCCACTGCTATGGATTTATTCATCCCCAAACTCCTATTACGTATACTAGGTGCTACATAAATTCAGACTCAGTCATATTTCTGATTTGCATAAGTAAGTTTTTATTCATAAATATATTATAAACTTAGAGTTTGAAATATAAAAGACCTGGGTTTCTATCTTGATTCTTTCATCATCCATGGCTATGTGGTCTTGAGCAAGTAGGACTAATATTATTGTCATCTGTCTGATAAGATATGCTAATATTAAATACTTTTTTACATAAGCTGCTTAGCATAGTCCTTGTGACACAGTACTGAGACAATAAATATTAGCTATAACTACTAACACTGCTATTTCTATACAAAGCAGGGGTCCATGAAATACGACCCATGGGTCAAAACAGTCCCACTGTTCATTTTGGTATAATCCATGAGTTAAAAATAATCTCAACATTTTTGAATGATTAAAAAAAATAAAAAGAAGATTATTTTGTGACAACTAAAAATTATATGAAATTCAGACTCTGTGTTCACAGATCATTTTATTTCAACCTGTTCATTGGTTCAGAAATGGTCTATGGCTGCTTTTGAGCTACAATGGCAGAGTTGAATAGTTTCAACAGATACCGTATGGCCCATAAAGCCATAAATATTTACTATCTGGTCATTTACAGAAATAGATTACCATTCCTTGCTGTAGAAGTTCCTACTGTCTCTCATTTGTTCTCTATAGAATCATAACAATGTGATATTGTTTTTTTTTTAAAATTTTACTTTATTTATGTATTTATTTTTAGCTATGGACATTACCTAAAAGGAACTCTCCTTGTTCCATGAGAGGATAACTAGGTCAAAGCACCACTCTAAACCAAAAGTTCTTTATCTTTATAATGGGATAATAATAAATAATACCTATCTCGTAGACTTACTGAGGATTAAAATGGCAGAAAGTGAAGAGGAACTAAAGAGCCTCTTGATGAGGGTGAAAAAAGAAGAGAGTAAAAAAGCTGGCTTAAAATCTCAGCATTCAAAAAACTAAGATCATGGGATTTAGTCCCATCACTTCATGGCAAATGGAAGGTGAAAAAGTAGAAGTGCTGACACACTTTATTTTCCTGGGCTCCAAAATCACTGAAGATGGTTAACTGTAGCCAGGATATTGAAAGACTCTTGCTCTTGGAAGGAAACCTATGATAAACCTAGACAGCATATTTAAAAGCAAAGACATCACTTTGCCAACAAAAGTCCATGAAGTCAAAGCTATGGTTTTTCTAATAGACATGTAAGGATGTGAAAGTTGGACCATAAAGAAGGCTGAGGGCCAAAGAATCCATGCTTTTGAAATGTGGGGCTGGAGGAAGCTCCTGAGAGTCCCTTGGACAGCAAGGAGATCAAACCAGTCAATCCCAAAGGAAAGCAACCCTGAATATTCATTGGAAGGACTGATGCTGAAGATAAAGCTCTAATATTTTGGCCACCTGATGGAAGAGCTGACTCATAGGAAAAGACCCTGCTGGTGGGAAAGATTGAAGTCAGTAAGTAAAGAGGGCAGCAGAGGACAAGATGGTTAGATAGCATTATCGAATCCCTGGATACAAATCTGAGCAAACCCCAGGAGACAGTGAAGGGCAGGGAAGCCTGTTGTGCTGCAGTCCATAGGGCTGCAAAGAGTTAGACATGACTTAGTGACTGAACAGCAACAAATCAGAATGCATGTGCCTGTCAGTGTTTCACTCACAAAGTGCTGAGCGGAAGAGTTTGTTTTGAGTGAACCCTTTCCATCTGATTTCTCTAGATAATGGAAAATCCTTATCAGAGAGTTCAACCCTCAGACAGCATTCCCTTAAGCTGAACTTCACACTCTAACAAATGCCAAACAATCAGGTTTCTGATATCTGTAAACACTAAGAAGCTGATTAAGTATAGGTTCTAGTACAATCCTGGGCACAAGCTAATATCTCAATTATTGTCCACTGGTTAAATCATTCTCACGTCCGAGTGGCTCATGAGGGACTAACTGGTAGAAAATATCTGCTTCTTATGTTAACTGAAGTTAGCATGGCTCTTGTTTTATCCTGATCACACACCTGAGACACTTGTGTCTGTTTAATTCTGGGATTTGCAGAAGACTTACTAATGTTTTGCTATTTGGAAATATTTTTATCGAGCATCGTACTAGGCAAAGTGCTGCGTGCAGAGGATAAAACAATGAGCTCAAACAGACATGATGGACCTTGCAGTCTAGCAGGAAAACAGGCATGATTGATATGTTACACATGGACATGCTACTGTGTCCCTAAGTTAAATATTGTGGGGGGAAAAATATATATATATAGGGAGATATGAAAGCATTTGAGTCTGTCAAGAGCATTAATGAAGGATGAATTGGAGTTGATTATGCTGCAAGTGGGACTATTTAGAGTAGAAAGAACATTATATACAAAGGTCTTATTGGAGGAGGGAGAACAGAGAATAGAAAAGACGCCTGGTGTGGGGCAAGGGGTGGAGGACTGAAGTCACTTAAAGGAGGTGCTAGTCATTGATGGAAATGGACATGTAAGCCAGGGCCTGGACCAAATATTAGATTGCTCCTTTTTGATCATAAAAGCAATTGATATCAGGTACTGCTATCATCACTCTGGGTATCTCTGTTTTAACTAAGAAGAATCATTTATTTAATACAGATTTAATAAATACCTCCTGTGTGTCAAGTATGGTTCTAGGTACTGAGGATGCAGCAGTGAGATGTTTAAACACCTGTATGCTCATGACACAGCAGTCCCACTGCTGGGCTACACACTGAGGAAACCAGAATTGAAAGAGACATGTGTACCCCAATGTTCACTGCAACACTGTTTACAATAGCTAGGACATGGAAGCAACCTAGATGCCCATTGGCAGACGAATGGATAAGAAAGTTGTGGTACATATACACAATGGACTATTATTCAGCTGTTATAAAATTGTCCTTACAGAATATATTTTCCTGAACACATTTGGATCAGTTCTAATGAGGTGGATGAAACTGGAGCCTATTATAAGGAGTGAAGTAAGTCAGAAAGAAAAACACCAATATAGTATATTAAAACATATATACAGAATTTAGAAAGATGGTAATGATGACTCTATATGTGAAAGAGCAAAAGAGACACAGATATACAGAACAGACTTTTGGACTCTGTGGGAGAAGGCGATGGTGGGATGATTTGAGAAAATAGCACTGAAACATGTATACTACCATATGTGAAATAGATCACCAGTCCAAGTTCAATGCATGAAACAGGGTACTCAAACCCAGTGCACTGGGACAACCCAGAGGGATGGGATGGAGAGGGGGGTTCGGGATGGGGGACACATGTGCATCCATGGCTGATTCATGTCAATGTATGGCAAAGACCAACACAATATTATAAAGTAATTAGCTTCCAATTATAATAAATAAATCAATTTAAAAAATCTGTATGCTCAAGGAGCTTAAACTCTAGTGGATCTCTACATGAGACTGAGGGAAGTGTAATATATAATACTATTTGTCAACTTTTTTTTCATGACCCTCTTCAACAAACATATATAGAATCCTTTAGATATTTTTAAAAAATCTAACTGCTCCCTTCATAAAATTTAAATACATAGATAAGCTGTATATCTGCTTAGGTGCTGAATGTATATCCATGTTTTAAACATACAACAAGTAAGACATTTCACCCCAATTTTCACCCCACTGGAGGCAAGACAACTTGCATTGAGAATGTAGGCTATTCATGTAGGGACTTGAGATCTAAAGGGAAAATTCTATTTAGGAATAGTTGGCCAGAACTTACCTAAGAGGAAACTTGGAAAATACTAGTTCTGCACATTTGTCACTGTCTTGATTAAAAATGATAAATTAGTACTGTTTGTGTTAGCATCCTGTCCTTACACAATTTATTTTCCTGACCCGTTTCCTCTATTTTGCCTCTTTCTTTTGTCCCAATAGTGCCTTAAACTTTCCCGTCATCCTTACTACCTTATTCAAAAAGTCTTTATTCTTGGCTCTATTTACTTGAAGATCTACTTTCAAATTATTCATTATTAGAATAAATTGATAAGGTTTAGTGGTTCCATAGCAATTATATCATCAGTCTAATTCCACACCTAAAAATGTCCATTCATTTCATTTAGTTCATTGGCTTTCCAAAGGAATTACAGTATTACTAAAGAAAATAACATGTAAAGATCATGACTATGAGTGATTTCAGTGATAAAGAAAACTTTAGGAATGAGGGTAGTCCATTTGTATGCAAATGCAATAGTCATTGTGCATATTTCAATGAAGAATTAGTAAATGACTTCATTAAATACAAGATAATTGGGAAATACCAAAAAAGGGTGAATTCTAAATTGGTTTGCAAACTCTGTGTAGACATGCTGAACAAATCATATTTTAGGCTGTCAGTTTTTACTGCTGCAAAATGCTTTACAAAGTGCTGGTCGTATATCTTGGATTTTGTTTTTTCTGTGCAGAATTAAATTCCAGATTTGCTTTGATCTCACTCTTGTATTTACATCTTACTCCTTTGTTTAAACTGTCTGCTTTTATTTACAGTATGCAGAAAGGGAAGCAGGTTTAAGTCCAATTACCATAATTTCTGCTTGACTTATGTGCACTTAAGCGGTTTAAATCTTGCTTTGGTGACAGGATATTTTTCCTTCAGGATTCCTCAATAAATTCTTCCAAACCTGATGAATAATTTGACTCACAATCAATCCCTTCAATGCACAAAATACTATGTTCCTGAGTATCACTGAGTTTGAGGAACAATCCTTGGATCTGGAGCAGAAATATCACTTGGCTGTGCCAAGTCTGTGCTGGGGCCAAGTGCTGCCAACAACTTTCTTTTCCTTCGAAAACTATCACTAATTGTCAATGCAAACTCTTTAGCATGAAGTTGCCTAAGGCCCTCTATGAAGTGGCTTCCAACGTATATTGTCCACTCTCCTTTGATCCTCAAATTCAGTGGGATCTCTCTCTGTTTTATCTCCATGCTCTTGTTTGTTCTGGTTTCTCTACTTGGATAACTATTCTGTATCTCCCTATGAAAATCCTACTCTTTATTCAATGCCTAGCTCAAATTTAAGTCTCTCATGGCCATATCAGCTCATACCCATCTGTCTCTTCTCTACACTCTTATACAAAGGTGTTGATAGTCACATTCTTTGACATTCCTCTCTTCAAATAGTGAACCAAATTCCAACCCCTTTGAGTACATGCTGGATTCAGTGACTCATTGCTAATGAATAGAATATGGCAAAAGTCGACAGCATAAGAAATCTGAGACTAGTTTAGAAAATACATTATGGCCCCTAATTTGCTTTCTCTCTTAGATAACTTGTCTGGAAAAAGTAGCTGCCATGTTGTGAGGACACACAAGCAACCCTGAAGCAAAGTCCATATACTGAGAATTAGAAAGCTTCCTGCCAATAGGAATGTGACTGAGCCACCCTGAACAAAGATCCTCCCATACAGCTCAGGTCTTCAGATGTCTGAAACCTCAGCTGACATCTTAATAGCAACCAAGCTAAGTCATATCAATATCCCTAAGCCATACAAAGATCAAAACAACAGTGTTTGTTTTTTAAAACTGATACATTTGGTGAAACTTTGTTATACAGTAATAAATAATAATACAGCATCCATTACTCGTCCTTTCTTTCAGCTTTCATGTACCACCTTTTTGTCATCAAGGACTGAATATTTTTTTCTCCAAATATATCTAAAAACTGTTCACTTTTCTTCACCACCTCTGCCACCACCTTTGTCAGCCATCATCATCTTTCACTATGGCATTATCCTTCCAACTTTTATTCCTGCCTGATGCACTGCCCAGTAAGTCCTTTACATTACAGCCAGAGCCACACGGATCTCTATTCAACCTGCAGTGATGCTCTCCAAGGGCTGAAGAGCACATTGCAGTAGGCAGAATTCTAAGATGGACCCAGTGATGCTTGTTTCCTGATATGTTTGCCATGTATAGCATCTGCCCTTCCAGGGCAAGCAGAACAAAAAGGATGAGATTCACTCTTATGATTAAGTTACATTGCATGGCAATAGTAAAAGGACTTTTCAAATGATATTAGGGTCTCAAATTAATTGATTTCGAGTTTATCAGAGGTGATTATTCCAAGTGGACTTGGCCTAATCAGGTGAATATTTCAAAAGACCTGGCCTACCCCTGAAGGGAGAGATTTAAGGATCAGAAATTCATCTGCTCATTTTGAAGGAGTGAGTTGCCCTGTTGTGAGAAGATTCACATTCTAGGGGACAGTGGATGCCCCTGGGGAGGGCTCAGCTCCTACAACTATAAAAAACTGAATTCTGCTAGTAAGTAACAGGCTTCGATAAGGATCTTGTACCTCAGGTGAGAACATAGCTCTAGGTGACACCTTGATTTCAGGTTTGGGAGACTGGTATCTACTAGAGTAACTCTTGTTTGACATATTTGATTCAGCAATTCTCTTTTCACACAACTGCACCTGAGTACAACTTGGAAAGGTATTTATCCCTCCATCATCCCATTCTTCACAACAGACTCCTGACTGTGTTCCAGGCACTGCTGAGGTGCTTTAGAAATAAGACCTCAATTAACAGTGAACTTCCAAATGTTCAAGCTGGTTTTAGAAAAGTCAGAGGAACCAGAGAAAAAATTGCAAACATCTGTTGGATCATTAAAAAAGCAAGAGAGCTCCAGAAAAACATCTACTTCTGCTTTATTGACTATGCCAAAGCCTTTGACTGGGTGGATCACAATAAACTGTGGAAAATTCTGAAAGAGATGGGAATACCAGATCATCTGACCTGCCTCTTGAGAAACCTGTATGCAGGTCAGGAAGCAACAGTTGGAACTGGACATGGAACAATAGACTGGTTCCAAATAGGAAAAGGAGTACGTCAAGGCCGATATTGTCACCCTGCTTATTTAACTTATATGCAGAGTACATCATGAGAAATGCTGGGCTGGAAGAAGCACAAGCTGGAATCAAGATTGCCAGGAGAAATATCAACAACCTCAGATATGCAGATGACACCACCCTTCTGGCAGAAAGTAAAGAAGAACTTAAGAGCTTCTTGATGAAAGCGAAAGAAGAGAGTAAAAATGTTGGAAAGAATACTATGTGTGAAATAGAAAATTAACAAGAACCTCTCTATAGCTCAGGGAACTCTACTTAGTGCTCTGTGGCGACCTAAATGGGAAGGAAATCCAAAAAAGAGGGGATATATGTAAACATATAGTTGATTCACTTTGCTGTGCAATAGAAACTAACACAACACCGTAAAGCAACAATATTCCAATAAAAATTAATTAAAAAAAAAAAAGCTCAACATTCAGAAAACTAAAATCATGGCATCCAGTCCCATCACTTCATGGCAAATAGATGGGGAAACAGTGGGAACAGTGGCTGACTTTATTTTGGGGGGCTCCAAAATCACTGTAGAGGGTGATTGCAGCCATGAAATTAAAAGATGCTTACTCCTTGGAAGGAAAGTTATGATCAACCTGGACAGCATCTTAAAAAGCAGAGACATTACTTTGCCAACAAAGATCTGTCTAGTCAAGGCTATGGTTTTTCCACTAGTCGTGTATGGATGTGAGAGCTGGGCTATAAAGAAAGCTGAGTGCAGAAGAATTGATGCTTTTGAACTGTGGTGTTGGAGAAGACTCATGAGATCCAAACTAGTCCATCCTAAAGGAAATCAGTCCTGGGTGTTCATTGAAAGGACTGATGTTGAATCTGAAACTCCAATATTTTGGCCAACTGATGCAAAGAGCTGACTCATTTGAAAAGACCCTGATGTTAGGAAAGATTAAAGGCAGGAGGAGAAGGGGATGACAGAGGATGAGATGGTTAGATAGCATCACCGACTCAATGGACATGAGTTTGGGTAAACTCTGGGAGTTGGTGATGGATAGGGAGGCCTGGTGTGCTGCGGTTCATGGGGTCACAAAGAGTTGGACACAACTGAGCGACTGAACTGAACTGAATACTCTTAACAATCCTTGTTAAGGATTGTTAAGGTTGCTACTATTATCCCCATCTCATAAATGAGGAAGATGCAGAACAAAGAGCCCTTACTCTCAACCACCACCTTTTGAAAGGAAGGAGGGAATAGATAACAGGAAGACAACAGTGGCATTCACTACAATCTCTGAAAACAGTGGAAAAAAAACCCAAAAAACAGAAAACACACGAAAAAATTGTGAAACTATCATGGTCAAGAGGAACTGCTTAATGGCTAAAAGTAATGCTATATTCTGGATGGGATCCTGGATCAGAAATGGAGTTTTAGGTAGAAACTAAGAAATTACTAATGAAGTATAGGTTTTAGTTGCTAGTAATGCATGTATGTATGCATAATGTACATAATGTATAATAGTAATTAATAATTATAATTAACCCACTTATTGTGACATATGCACCATATTAATATAAGATGTTAATAACAGGAGAACCATCCATACAAATATATAAGATTCCACACTATCTTCATAATTTTTCTATAAATCTAAAATTATTGTAAAAATTTAAAAAACTTATTTAAGGAAAAAAGTCAGAAAAATACATCATGTCATTTTTATTTCCTTCACTTAAAGTTATGAAAACAGAGACTGAAAAGTTTGAGAGGCTTACCAAGGTCAAATAGCAATTTAGGAGCAGAACTGTGACTTGAGCCCAGTCTCACTGTATTATAATACCGATGTATGAGCTATTTTCCAGTGAAGAATTCCCCCGTGAGAATTGGCAAGTTCTAATGGAATTGCTAGGGTCCCCAGTGGAGGAACTCATTTTTCTTGTATGTTGCCCCTAGTGTTTTAGGTGGCTAAAAGCATACACTGAACCTTAAAAATAGATGCTAGAAAACTCTAGGAAAGCCCAGCCAGAGTAATTTATAAAAGAAATAAACATTTACAACAACAAAGCCCAGAACATTTAAAGCATACTGCCTGCTATTAGGTATTTGCTAAGATCATAAACTCCATGTGAAAGTGTCAGATGCTCAGTTGTGTCTGACTCTTGGAGACCGCACGGACTATAGCTCACAAGGCTCCTCTGTCCATGGAATTTTCCAGGCAAAAATATTGGAGTGGGTAGCCATTTCCTTCCCCAGAGGATCTTCCCAACCCAGGGATTGAACCCAGGTCTCCCACACTGCAGGCAGATTCTTTACCATCTGAGCCACCAGGGAAGCCCATAAACTCCATGAGGACTCTAAAATTTGGACTCTGACTTACAACCCCAGTAGAAATCAAATAATTTACTATATATCAGAGATACTTAAAAATGCTCATGCCTAGCTACATTTATCCTAAATATCACAAGTGGTAAATCAGATATTGAGATATACAGTAAAAGAAAATCCAGACTAAAGCCCAGAAATCACACTTTCAGTCTGAGATACTTCACTCACTCAGATTTTGTTGGCTTTTTTTTTCTGTTCTCATACACTTGAGTTTGCTGTCATATTATAAATAAAATTCACTTAACTTTTTTTAGAAAATAATGTCTTTATATATATTCTTTTTCTGTAAAAAGCTGGGAAATGAATTTTATTCTGTGCCTTAAAGCATCAGCATTCCTCTTTGGATACTGCCTGCCTGTAGTAGCTGCCTTCTGACACCTCCCTGGCCATTCTTGTATAAAGGAATAAGTTTTTCCATGGATTCTATCAACCATCATTTCAGACTGCTCATTCTCTGTCAGGCTTCATGATAGGCATTAGAAATACAATAGTGATAAAGATACAGCTCTGCTTCATAGAGTACAGCATTTTGCAGGGCAAGAGACCATTCACAGATGACACTCAAATAATGATATATGGACCACTGTGACAAATGCCCCAGCAGAGGGAGAGGGGGAGAGAGGAGTGCTACAGAAACCCTTGGGAAAGAGAGGTGTAACTAAGCTGGACATTGTGCGTTTAGTGGGCACCCTAGATAAGAATCTCTCTCTTCTGTGCCTGCGAGTAAGTACAATTGAGAGAGGTTAAGAGTTGGAAAGATGAAAAAAAATATTAAGTTATGTTAAATAACAGAAAAATCCTAGTACTATGGTTACAGCTCAGTGTTTCAGTGGACCAAGCAAAGCGGGTCTGTGGTCTCTACTAATGGGTAAATCCCAAAAGACAAAAGCAGAAAGAATGGTTGAGTCACACGACACAAGTCCAGTTTTTTCTCTCAAATTTACCAATCAGATAAATACATCTTTCACTCCAAGGAGAGAATGAGGAAGGCAATAGAAGCAATGAGAACATCATTCCAGGGAAATAAAAATGAGGAACTGGCAAGAAAAAGAAGATTCCTTGGAGAAAGTCACAGTTACAATGGATAAATGGTAGTTTGAGAGCCAAGTGGGGAATTACATCAGATCATACCAGTACCTTTTAGGTTAAGATTTTTTTTTCTTGTAGCCTAAATGTAAATATAATTTGGGAAGAGGGTACACCTAGCAGGTTTGCATTTAGAAAGTAGTTCTTTGGCAAAAGAATAGAAAAATGTGATGCATTTCTGTGGCTCCATAATATATTATGGTGGTTTGTACCAGAATAATGATTGTGAGAATCCAGAAAATTTGTCACATTTAAAAATTATTTTCAGGGAAAATATAAAGACTAGGTAGAAGGCAGGCAGTGTGTTTTAGGCACTAGGATCTTGGAAGAATGACTGCAGCTTCTCGCTGTTACTAGTTTCTGGGTTGCCTTGACATCCCTCACTTGGCTCCTCTGTTTTTATTTATCATCTGCGTAATCAAGTCAATATACTAAGTTTTGTTTGACCAAGATAGCTACGGCGGTATCTGTTTTATGATGGGCTCATGAGAAAGGTTGAGGTTTGAGCACACAGGTGTTGCCACACACACACAAATCAGAGGAGGTGAGCAAAGCCAGAAAAGGCGTGCAGTAGGTCCAAGAAGAGAACGAAAATCTAAAGATTTTGGTGTCATGGAAGTTGAGAGAAAGCACTATTTCAATAAGGGATTTGAAGCAAAGGCATTAAATGGTGATGAGGAATAAAGGTCTCCTGAACTTGGTAATTTGGGTGTCATTGGCAATTACAGCAATGGCCGACTCTGTGCCACAGCGAGGGCAGAAGTCGTGTTTAGAGTAGGTAGAAGACGGGCATGAGAGGGAGAAGACAGGGTGGGTCTGTCATACAGTTATTTTGAGCAATTTAGTTATAAAAGGAGGAGGAATGAGAAAGGTCGAGATTAAGAGACAATTGAGGGAGAGACTGAGGTGGGGAGAATGAACAATACATGGTGTTTGGGAACATTCACTCATTTGGCTGTATTTGAGTTTATTCATTTCATTTAGTTGGTCTTATTGGTTTGATAGCTGATTTCTGTTTGCAGCCATGAAAAATAACCACAAACTTAATCAACTAATTAATGTCATAAACTTAAACTAACAAACTAGTACATCTTAGCACAAATGTATTAGGTTCTGTAAGGTATCTGACTTGGGTCTCATCAGGCTAAAATTAAGATGAACACAGGGCTGCCTTCCTTCTTAGGGATTCTGGGTATGTTCTGTTCTTCATCTTTCCAGTTTCTAGAGGTCACCCATATTCCTTGGCTCAGAGTCCCTTCCCTTTATCTTCAAAGCTAGCAAACACATATTGAGTCATTTTCACAGTGTATCACCCTAACCCCTTCTGCCTTTTGTGTTCTTTTTCAGTGACCCTTGTGACTGTACTGGGCCTGCTGGATAATCCAGGATAAGCTCCCCATTTCAAAGTAGGCTAATTAATAACTTTAATTCAATCTGCTAGGTAAACTCATGGCCATATGACCTAATATATTCACAGGTTTCAAGGATTAGGATACAGATATTGGGGGAGGCATAATTCTTCCCACCACCGAAATCTTAATGTGTCAGGTACAAAAATATAAGTGCTGATGAGTCACTTAAAGGAAGAAATTAAAAACAGGAGGAAAAGGATAATCAAAGACTAGGTCTCCCTCATCTGAAGAACAATGCTTACCAGAATACAATTTCCAAGCATAAGAGGTAGGGGGAAGCTGTCATTTGATAGTTTCTCTTTTCTTCACGCAACTTGAAGTCTAGCCATTAATGGAAGAAAAGAAAGTGGAAGAGTAGGCTCAGATGGCTGGGGAGAAATGCAAGAGGCAGAGAAACAAACAAGGAAACAGAAGTTTGCAGAAAGTCAAAGAGCTGATTCCAATCTAACACCACAACCAGAGGAACAATTTTACAAACTTTTTAAGTTTGATGTTGACTTTAATACAAACCAACCTAAGTTATACACAAAGTACACCTTAACTTTGTGAAACACTAAGATAAGAGAGAGTATTTTAGAAAAGCTAACAGACGTTAGCTTTAGTGATGGACAGGGAGGCCTGGTGTGCTGTAGTCCATGGGGTCGCAATAACCTTGCTATAACCGACTGAGTGGCTGAACTGAACTGAACTGAACAGACACTTAAAAGGGATGTACATCGTGCCACATGATTATACAATTGAAATGAAAGAAAAAGACACATATACGTGTACAGGGGAAGAAAGCATGGGAAAGGAACAGGCTTCAGTTTGATTTTTAATTCTGAGAAATTTATGATCCAGAGATCTGAGTTATCTTGAACTAGTAAATGTTTTTTAGGGGGGAATCCAATAAAAAGTGCCAGAACAGAAACCCAAAGAAGGCTTTCTCCTTCTTTGCTCTCTCTAGCATTTTCCAACTTCTGTTGAATTTCCTGTCCTACAATTCACTTCCAGTAATTAGCTGCACTGGTTTGAAAGCAATGACTACACTTCCCGATCACTGACATAGCCCTTGCCTACATACCCAAATCTATAAAACAGGCTTGGCCTCAAATCCTCAATAACATTAAACAACATCAGCTGCCTGCCACTGAATCTTTCACTGAAGGGAGGATGAGTTGTTTCAACGCCAGGAACCTGGAAAAACAAAGGGAGAAAATGATGGGACAGAAGGCCGACCAAGTTCCTTTGATGCAGTTCCTACTGACACTCTGGGCAACATGTTCCTTGTGTGAGATAGATCACAAAATGCATTAAGAGATATTATGCTGTATACTCCAATCAGCATCACTGGTATCCCTTTGCTAGCTCACTGTCCAAAAAATTAACTTTATTGCTTCCAGAACTTTGAACAAACTCATATAATCCTTCAAGCCGATGTACAACACATTAAAAACCACAATTACATTACTTCAAAGCCATAATTAAAAAGTTTGGTCCTAGTTCCAGGCCTGCCATTGATTTCTAAGAGAAACATGCTTCAGATCTAATGTAAGCTCTAATAAATTACCAGCTTTGAGCAAAATACATTTAGTTTCCCATAAAGAATAAAACGGGGTGTTTTATTGTGGGAAAAGGGGAAGACTAAATGATTGTAAATTTGTATTGCATTTTTATAACCACTTGGGTTTGAAGTCAAATATAATTTGACATTTTATTGATATTTCCAGTGTTTAAAGCTGACAAGAAGTACATTAAATTTTACCATGTAAATCTGATATGACAATAAAAAGCCTTTCACACTTCTCATTGGAATTGTTGCAGTAAAATGAAATAAGGAGTACTATAAAGAAAATGAAAAAAATTTTTTTCTTCTCTAAATCTCTTTTTGTCTTAAAAAAGAAAGAAAAAGAAGTTCTGAGTTGTCCATCGTTAAAGTGTCCTCTTTTCTATAGGGTTAGACTTTTTCTCCCAATTGATGATTTTCTCCCAACATATGGAAGCAGGCTCCAAGACAGATCTTAAACCTTGGGTACGCTGCTCTTCTGATGACAAGTGATTGTAACACTCTGTTGAAAACAACAGAACTGTATGGCTTCATAATCCTGGAGGCTAAAGTCCAAACTCAAGCTGATAGCATGGTCGTGCTCCCTCAGACATAGGAAGAGACACTTCCTTGCACATCCCCAGTATCTGAGGGTTTACCAGCGATTTTTGATGCTCCTTGGCCTGCAGCTCCAGTCGTGGTCTTGGCTGTTACCTGGTGCTTTCCAGTGTATGTCTGTCTCCGCATGACAATCTTTTTATAAGGACATCAGTCACATTGGAGGAGGGGACCCTTATAGTCTAGTATGATCTCATCTCAACTAATTGTATCTGCAGAGATGCTGTTGCCAAGCGAGGCCACATTCTGAGACACCAAGGACCGGGACCTTGGCATAGCGTTTTGGGGGGATACAAGCAACTGCGTCACAATCTTTATTGAAAATCAACGATACAAAGACATCAACTGCCAGTGCAGAGCTAAATAGTTGTTGAACACTAATGGAGATCTCTACTAAACATGCATTGCTCTCAAGATATTTGCAGAAGTATATACTTATTAAAACTAGAACCTGTGTCTTTTCTTGTATGGTGTTTGCATCCTGTCACTCAGCCACCCATGTGACACAGTACCAAGAACATCATTTGACATTCCTGAAATTAAACATCAAACAGGAATGTAACTCCATATAGTCAGCAACAGGCTCCCCCAGAATTGGCCAGGATGTAAGACATGAAGAATTGAGTAGAATCAACTGCACTTCTTTTTGAGTGTAAAAGTAATGCTGCAGTCCTTCCATCAAGAACAACGACAAAAAATTTTTTTAAAAGTCCTCTGTCCATATAAAACACAGGACTCCCTGTTAAGTTTGATTTTCAGATGAGCAATAGTCTTTTAATATAGTTTATGCAATACTTATGTGTCTAAAATTAAAATGCAATTGGCATCCTCTATTTTTTTCTAGCTACATCAGGCAACCCTATTCATTACGGCCTAGTAGGTGTTTCCGAGCTACTTTGCTGGTAGCCATTTGGAGCTTGGAGGACAGAGGGAGTGGGCACGTGGAGGAGTAAGGAACACTAGGTTCACTCAGCTCTTATAATGTTTCAGTTCAAAAGTCACACATTTACAGTGGTTGATGATGGAGATACAAATGTGTGTGGGTATGTATGTGTGTATAGGGTACGAATTGTTTTCCCCTACATTCATAGGTCAAAGTCGGAACACTCTATGTGACTGTCTTGGGAAATAAGATTTTTAAGAGGTAATTAGGGCCAAGTGATGTTAAAGGGTGGGACCCTCACCCCACAAGTATCCTTAGAGAGCTCTTTCTCTTCACACACAGAGGAAGGGACATCTGGAAACACAATGAGGAGCCAGCCGCCTGCAATTCAGCTTCCTGACACCTAACTGCGGACTTTCAGTCTCCAGAACTGTGAGAAAATGAATGTCTGCTATTTCAGCCACCCAGTCTATGGTATTCTATGTAGAAACCCAAGTATAGTAATACACACACACACAAACATATGCGTATGTATGTATAAGTGTGTACATATAAATGTGTGTGTGAACATGTGGTTTTGTGTGACCAGGAAAAACTTCGGTGGTTTTCTGAAATAAATGGATACTACTATTTTGTTTTCAATAAAGCAAGAGCCATCATAAAGATAATTCTGGAAGTTTCCAAAAAATCAGGCCTAAATATAATGCTCTAAGCTTCAAAAGTGGTCACTGATAATCAAATTAGCATCTGATACATACTCGGAGTTACCCATTTTCTGTATGGATATTTCTTACAGTCGAAGACTTACGCATGTGAACATATTAGAACATACACATATATGCACACATGTCTATATCCTTGTAAAATGTGAACATCGTTATCTGTCTCCTTATTTCGAGCACTGTGTTTACATGTGAAATCTGTAACTACATGCATTCAACAGAATATACACTGGAATAAATTAAGGAGGGATTTATATGTATGTTTAACTGGAAAGAAAACATACAGAGAAGATTTGATTCAGCAGCTCTAAGGACCTAGTCTTCTGCCAGCTTCGCCCCAGTCATTAAAAAATGACATTCAACAATTCTTCTAAGCAGGACTTCTTTCACAACCCAAGAGAGACAGATGGTTCCAGAAGTTTCTCAAAAGACTGAAGAAGCTTCCTTCCTTCCTCAGAATACTTCAACAAACTTCACTCAAATTTTAATAGTACATCTTTGTATGCATGTCCTTGACTGCACAGCCAACAATTATGGCTAAGAGATTGGATTATCTGATTAATTTAAACCTGAGCCAAGTGGCTTGACCTATAGTCCTAGAGCCAGAACAACATTTAGCGTTGCCTCAATGCAAGGACTACATAGCTAAATTATGTATCCCGGTAACTCACAGCTTATGAGGAGACATATTGCACTGCTTTATCTTTTCAAGATTTCATTATGACACTTTTTGAACATGAGGAATATATGAAAGAATTATATAATGAACATTCATATACCCATCATGTACTTCCACAACTGACAATTTGTTATATATGCTTTCTCACATATCTAGCTGTCTATCCATCGCATTAATTTTTGAAGATCACATAAAATATTGGTGTTTCCAAAATTTAATGTATTTCTAAAATCAGTTATATTTGCATGAGCTTATAATGCATTTATTCTCCAACTCTTGTCACAAGCTAAATAAAATGTGATCATCCAACTATATATATATTTTGCATTCAAAGCTTGGAATGTTAAAGCTCTAGGGGAGTAGCTTTCAGCACTGAAGTTCTGATGCTGATAGTGATTCACGTTTGGATAATTTTCCTGCAAACCAAAAGATTCATTGTAGATCATGATATTTATATCAATTTTCTTTGATTGTGAACTGAATATGCCCATGCTTTAAAAGGTATCTAAACCTACTACAGCTTTTTATTTTTTTTTAAGATTCTGCTTCTATAAAACTTGATCATCTTTACTGATTCCAGTGGGTTTCATACATTTGTTCCTTCAAAGCTCAATTCAATTACCTTCCCTTATAGCATTCCCTGACTCCCACATTTGGCCTTAGGCAAATCTGTCGACCTTAGTATAACTGTACATTTCTTTCTGATAACATGTATCATGTCATAATTGGAATCACGTGTTTATGAACCTCTCTCTCTGACCAAAGTATTTTTATGATTAAGCTCCAAACTTATGGTTTCTGTTTCTTTGTGGGCAGTCCATAAAGATTTGCAGAATTCAATTTAAGCCAAGAGGTATATGTTAAATCTGGGATTTTTCAACACTTGAAACTAACAAGAAGGAACACTTCATACATAATGATGTTTTAAAATTTCCATCAGGTGCTACAGAAACCAAAATTAGATTGGCAAGATGTTGGCTTCTCTGTTATAAATAGTATTCTTTTTTTGATTTAGTTATTTATTTTTGGTTGTGCTGGGTCTTCATTTCTGCATGTGGCCTTCTCCAGTTGAGTGGAATGGGGCTACTCTTAGTTGTGGTATACAGGCTTTTCATTGCAGTGGCTTCTCTTGTTGCAGAGCACAGTCTCTAGGGTGCATGGATTTCAGTAGTTGTGGCATGTGAGTTCAGTAGTAGTGGCTCATGGGCTCTAGAGTACAGGCTCAATAGTTGTGGTGCTGGGACTTAGTAGTCCTGCGGCCTGTGGGATCTTCCTGGACCAGAGATCGAAACTGAGTCCCCTGCATTGGCAGGAGGATACTTTACTACTGAGCCACCAGGGAAGCCCTAAATAGTCCTCAAGAAAATCATGTAACACAAAATTAGCCTAGACTTTATACATGTTTTATTAAACCACAAATAAATTTAGAGTAAGACTAGTTGACATGGAAAACTGGTGGGCACCAAGCTGAAGTGCTAAGGTTCAAGTCCAGGCTCTGTTCTTTTCTAGGTGCAAGACCTTGGACAAATTACTGGAGCTTTTACAGCTCATTTTCCTCATATGTAAAGAGGAAATGATACAAGTATCTATTTCATAGAGTTGTTTTGCACATTAGACAAATTAATTCAGGTAGAATTAATAACACCTTATACAAAGGAAGTTCCCAGTTGATGTTGGTTTTTAAAAGAAAAGTCATAATATACAGTATCTACTGCTTAAACAAGATCCAAACTTCCTCACTCTCATTTTTTTCTTCTAACAAAATCAGGATTATTCAGGTGGTTATTGAGGTCTTTCGATCTCAGGACAGTAGGACTCCATCACCACCCCAGGGAACAAACCATGGTGCTTTAATCTGGGATTGCTGCTCCCCTAGTAGTTTGCCTGTGACTGCTGTAGGGATGGACAATGATGGTCAGTGGGAGACTCTGGATGGGGCATCCAGGACAGGTTTTTCTAACATATGAAAGTGGATAGATAAGACTGGCCTGGACCTTTCTCATTTCCCTTTCTCTTTCTTGCTGCCTATACTACCAAGAGAAGTAACTCTTCAGTTACCAGAAGAGGGAAGGGGACAGAGGTCTGCATACCAAGAAAGGCAGAGAAGACAGATTGAAAACGTCTGAGCTTTTGATGAGATCATTGAGCTACTGCAGTAACACTAGATGTATCTATCTCTATATGAGTGAGAAATAACTGCTATTATTTAATCAATGTAGTGGAGTTTTCTGATACCCCCAGCCAACGCAATCCAACTGCTACAAAAGTACAATACAGCATACCTTGAGGGTGTGAGAATTTTTGTGTGATATATATACATATTTGTGCATAATAATAGCATTCTCAATGATCAGAAAGAAAAAAAAGACGACTAGGTAGTAAACGGTCTTTTAAATGACTTTGTTGTTGTTAGAAGCTCATTGGTGACTGACTCTAAACTCAGACTAATCTCTTATAAGCCCATTAACTTTCTCTCTTTTAAAGATGAAAGTTGCATCACCAATTTTAAAAAAACCTTTCTTCTCAGTGTGGTTTTTAAATAAGATGTGGAAGGAAGAGCAGAAAATAAGTGAGATGGAACAGATTCCTACCCTCTACTGAAAAGACAACCTCCTATTTTTTTTTTTAACAGTTTTTAAAGTAAGCTTTAATGTTGTATTTAGCAACAATTTTCAAACATTCTTGTTGTCCCTAAACAAAACGTTTAGAGTATAAGATTAAATATTTGTCATTCTCGGTATCTCAGCTTGGTTTTACCCTTTATGAAACAGTTATTTGAAAATCTGGTACTGAGAGCCTGAGCAGAGGGGGCGGGGGAAGCACACTCACCAGGAGTGGGGCAAACCCCAGAGCGCTGAATAGACACTTAAAAGACCAGCAAACAGAAGACGCTAAAGCTAGCAGAGGGAACAGCTTTGGAACTGACAGGAGTAGCAGATTAAATCCCTGCAGGTGGCGCAGACTGCATAGAAAGGAGTCTATAGACCGTGAGAAGTACAAGTCGGACCAAGGAATTATCTGAAAATGAACTGACCCCTCGCTGTACGCATCAGCACCAGAGAAAGCCTTAGTTATAACTGTACTAGGAACATCTTTTAAATTTTTAAAACTTTTTTATACTTTTTTTTTTTAGAATTTTTAAGTCCCCTATAACCTTGTTATTTTTTTCTTTCTTTTCCTTTATTATTATTTTCCCTTTTTTTTAATCTCCTCTTTCTCCCTTATTGTATTCTCCATCATATCTCCTTTCTTACCTTTTATATCTCCACTTTTTCCCCCTTTTTAAATTTTTTTAATTGATTTTTTTTTATTTTCTTCTTTATCATTCTTTCTTTCTTTTTTTTCGTAATAGTATTTTTGAGAATCCAGTCTTTACTCTAGATTTTTAATCTTTGCTTATTAGTATTTGGTATCAACTTTTTACCTTTAAGGATCCAAGCTCCAGTACCCATTGTTACCTGGGAGTGAGATCATTGGCTTGACTGCTCTCTCCCCATTCTTGTCTCTCCTTTTTTTTTTTTCTTTTTCTTTTCTTCTCCTACCAAGACACCTTCAACATCCCCTTCCCCTGTATATTCTCTACCCAACTCTGGGACACTGCTTGAGTGTTACGAGCTGTGAAGAACACTGAAATAACTGACCATTGGCTGGATCTGTCTCTGTCCATCTGACTCTCTCTTTTCTCTCTCTGGTCAACTCTGTCTCCTTCCACCCTCTTCTCATTTCGGAATAACTCTGTGAACATCTCCGAGGGATCCAGACTGTGAAGAGCACACAGGGGAGCAATCACTGGCCACTTCACTCCCTTACCATCTGATTCCTCTCTTCTCCTTCTGGTCCATGCCATGTAACTCTGTGTACCTGACAGGGTGTCCCTCACTGTGAAGAAACTTCTCATCACTAAACTAGAGGTTCTGCCACCATCAGTGCATAGATGAAAGAGTCCTGAGGCTACTGGAAGACAGGAAGCTAAATCCAGACCCTGAGAATTCCAGAAAACTCCTGGATCCAAGAGTTAATTAATCGATAGGAACTCATCAAACTCCTCCATAACAAAACTGAAACTAACCCACCCGCAAGGGCCAACAAGCTCCAGAGTAAGATATACCAAGCAAATTCTCCAGCAATGCAGGAACACTGCCTGGAGCTTCAATACACAGGTTGCCCAAGGTCACACCAAGTCCACCGACACCTCAAAACTCTTTACTGGACACTCCATCGCTAGTTACAGTGAGGAAACCCAGATCCACCCACCAGAACACCACACAACCTTTCCCATCCAGGAAACTTCTACAAACCACACATTCAACCCCTCCCATAGTGAGGAACCCCCACAATAAAGGGACAACACAGCAAGATAAACAAGATGAAAAGGCAGAGAAATACCCAGCAAGTAAAGGAACAGGATAAATATCCCCTAGACCAAACAAAAGACGAAGAGATAGGATGTCTACCTGACAAAGAATTCCGAATAATGATAGTGAAAATGATCTAAAACCTGGAAAATAAGTTGGAGTTGCAGTTCAATAACCTCCAGGCAAGGATTGAGAAAATGCAGGTAAGCTTTAACAAGGACTTAGAAGAAATGAAAAAGAGTCAAAATACAATAAATAATGCAATAAATGAGATCAAAAACACCCTGGAGGGAACCAACAGTAGAATAACAGAGATAGAAGACAGGATAAGTGAGGTAGAAGACAGAATGGCAGAAATAAATGAAACAGAAAGGAAAAATGAAAAAAGAATTAAAAGAAATGAAGACAACCTTAGAGACCTCTGGGACAATATTAAACGCACCAATATTCGAATCATAGGAGTCCCAGAAGAAGAAGACAAAAAGAAAGACCATCAGAAAATTCTTGAAGAGATAATTGTAGAAAACTTCCCTAAATTGGGGAAGCAAATAGCCACTCAGGTCCAAGAAACACAGAGAATCCCAAATAGAATGAACCCCAAGCGGGACACCCCAAGACACATATTAATCAAATTGGCAAATATCAAATACAAAGACCAAATATTAAAAGCAGCAAGGGAGAAGCAAAAGATAACTCACAAGGGGAATCCCATAAGGATAACAGCTGATCTCTCAACAGAAACGCTTCAGGCCAGAAGGGAATGGCAGAGCATTCTTAAAGTCATGGAAGAAAATAATCTACAACCCCGACTACTGTACCCAGCAAGGATGTCATTCAAATTTGAAGGAGAATTCAAAAGTTTTTCAGACAAGCAGAAACTGAGAGAATTCAGCAACATCAAACCAGCCCTCCAACGAATGCTAAAGGATCTTGCCTGGATAGGAAATACGAATGGGGTAGATAATCTCGAACCCAAAACAATAAAATAAATGGCAACGGGATCATACTTATCAATAATTACCTTAAATGTAAATGGGCTGAATGCCCCAACCAAAAGACAAAGATTGGCCGATTGGATACAGAAACAAGACCCCTATATATGTTGTCTACAAGAGACCCACCTCAAACCTAGGGACACATATAGACTGAAAGTTAAAGGCTGGAAAAAGATATTCCATGCAAATAAAGACCAAAAGAAAGCAGGAGTGGCAATACTCATATCAGATAAAGTAGACTTTAAAATAAAAGCAGTGAAAAGAGATAAAGATGGACATTTCATAATGATCAAAGGATCAATCCAAGAAGAAGAAATAACAAATATAAATATTTATGGACCCAACATAGGAGCACCACAATATGTAAGGCAAATGTTAACAAGTATGAAAGGGGAAATCAACAACAACACAATAATAGTGGGAGACTTTAATACACCACTCACACCAATGGATAGATCAACTAGACAGAAAAGTAACAAGGAAATTCAAACTTTAAATGATACAATAGACCAACTAGACCTAATTGATATCTATAGGTCATTCCACCCCAAAACAAGGAATTTCACCTTTTTCTCAAGTGCACACGGGACCTTCTCCAGGATAGATCACATCCTGGGCCATAAATCTAACCTTGATAAATTCAAAAATATTGAAATCATCCCAAGCATCTTTTCTGACCACAATGCAGTGAGATTAGATATCAACTACAGGAGAAAACCTTTCAAAACTTCCAACATATGGAGGCTCAACAACACACTGCTGAATAACCAACAAATCACAGAAGAAATCAAAAACGAAATTCAGTTATGCATGGAAATGAATGAAAATGAAAACACAACAGCCCAAAACCTATGGGACACTGTGAAAGCAGTGCTAAGGGGAAGGTTCATAGCAATTCAAGCTCACCTAAGGAAACAAGAAAAAAGTCAAATAAATAACCTTACTTTACACCTAAAGCAACTAGAAATGGAAGAAATGCAGAAGCCCAGGTCTAGTAGAAGGAAAGAAATCTTAAAGATCGGGGCAGAAATTAATGCAAAGGAAACAAAAGAGACCATAGCAAAAATCAACCAATCCAAAAGCTGGTTCTTTGAGAAGATAAATAAAATTGACAAACCATTAGTCAGACTCATCAAGAAACAAAGGGAGAAGAACCAAATCAACAGAATTAGAAATGAAAACAGAGAGATCACAACAGAAAACACAGAAATACAAAGGATCGTAAGAGACTATTATCAGCAGCTATATGCAAATAAACTGGACAACCTGGATGAAATGGACAGATTCCTAGAAAAGTACAACTTTCCAAGACTAAACCAGGAAGAGATAGATAATCTTAATAGACCCATCACAAGCACAGAAATTGAAACCGTAATCAGAAATCTTCCAAAAAACAAAAGCCCAGGACCACATGGCTTCACAGCTGAATTCTACCAAAAATTTGGAGAAGAGCTAACATCTATTCTACTCAAACTCTTCCAGAAAATTGCAGACGAAGGTAAACTTCCAAACTCATTCTATGAGGCTACCATCACCCTAATTCCAAAACCTGACAAAGATGCCACAATAAAAGAAAACTACAGGCCAATATCACTGATGAACTTAGATGCAAAAATCCTCAACAAAATTCTAGCAAATAGAATCCAACAACACATTAAAAAAATCATACATCATGATCAAGTAGGCTTTATCCCAGGGATGCAAGGATTCTTCAATACTCGCAAATCAATCAATGTAATACACCACATTAACAAATTGAAAAATAAAAATCACATGATTATCTCAATAGATGCAGAGAAAGCCTTTGACAAAATTCAACATCCATTTATGATAAAAACTCTCCAAAAAGCAGGAATAGAAGGAACATACCTCAACATAATAAAAGCTATATATGACAAACCCACAGCAAACATTATCCTCAATGGTGAAAAGCTGGAAGCATTCCCCCTGAAATTAGGAACAAGACAAGGATGCCCACTCTCATCACTACTTTTCAACATAGTTTTGGAAGTCTTGGCCACAGCAATCAGAGCAGATAAAGAAATCAAAGGAATCCAGATTGGAAAAGAAGAAGTAAAACTCTCTCTGTTTGCAGATGACATGATCCTCTATATTGAAAACCCTAAAGACTCTACGAGAAAATCACTAGAGCTAATCAGTGAATATAGCAAAGTTTCAGGATATAAAATCAACACAGAGAAATCCCTGGCATTCCTATACACTAACAGTGAGAAATCAGAAAGAGAAATTAAGGAAACAATTCCATTCACCATCGAAACAAAAAGAATAAAATACTTAGGAGTATTTCTACCTAAAGAATCAAAAGACTTGTATATAGAAAACTATAGAACACTGATGAAAGAAATCAAGGAGGACACAAACAGATGGAGAAATGTACCGTGTTCGTGGATTGGAAGAATCAATATAGTGAAAATGAGTATACTACCTAAAGCAATCTATAGATTCAATGCAATTCCTATCAAGCTACCAGAGGTCTTCTTCAAAGAATTAGAACAAATAATTTCTCAATTTGTATGGAAATACAAAAAACCTCGTATAGCCAAAGCAATCTTGAGAAAGAAGAATGGAACTGGCGGAATCAACCTACCTGACTTTAGGCTATACTACAAATCCACAGTCATTAAGACAGTATGGTACTGGCACAAAGACAGAAATATAGATCAATGGAACAGAATAGAAAGCCCAGAGATAAATCCACGCATCTATGGACACCTTATCTTTGACAAAGGAGGCAAGAATATTCAATGGAGAAAAGACAACCTCTTTAACAAGTGGTGCTGGGAAAACTGGACAGCCACTTGTAAAAGAATGAAACTAGATCACTTTCTAACACCATACACAAAGATAAACTCAAAATGGATCAAAGATCTAAGCATAAGACCAGAAACTATAAAACTCCTAGAGGATAACATAGGCAAAACACTCTCTGCCATAACCCAAAGCGGGATACTCCATGACCCACCTCCCAGAATATTGGAAATAAAAACATGAATAAACAAATGGGACCTAATTAAAATTAAAAGCTTTTGCACAACAAAGGAAAGTATAAGCAAGGTGAAAAGACAGCCTTCAGAATGGGAGAAAATAATAGCCAATGAAGCAACAGACAAACAATTAATCTCAAAAATTTACAAACAACTCCTGCAGCTCCATTCTAGAAAAATAAACAACCCAATTAAAAAGTGGGCCAAAGAACTTCACAGACATTTCTCCAAGGAAGATATAAAAATGGCTAACAAACACATGAAAAGATGCTCAACATCACTCATTATCAGAGAAATGCAAATCAAAACCACAATGAGGTACCACTTTACACCAGTCAGAATGGCTGCCATCCAAAAGTCTACAAGCAATAAATGCTGGAGAGGATGTGGAGAAAAGGGAACCCTCTTACACTGTTGGTGGGAATGCAAACTAGTACAGCCACTATGGAAAACAGTGTGGAGGTTCCTTAAAAAGCTGCAAATAGACCTGCCATATGACCCAGCAATCCCACTGCTGGGCATATACACCGAGGAAACCAGAATTGAAAGAGCCACGTGTACCCCAATGTTCATCGCTGCATTGTTTACAATAGCCAAGACATGGAAGCAACCTAGATGCCCATCAACTGACGAATGGATAAGAAAGCTGTGGTACATATACACAATGGAATATTACTCTGCATTAAAAAAAAATTCATTTGAAGCAATTCTACTCAGATGGACAAAACTGGAGCCCATTATCCAGAGTGAAGTAAGCCAGAAGCAAAAACAACAATACAGTATATTAACGCATATATATGGAATTTAGAAAGATGGTAACGAGAACCCAACATGCGAGACAGCAAAAGGAACGCAGATGTATAGAATAGACTCGTGGACTTTGTGGATGAGGGTAAGGGTGGGATGATATGGGAGAAGGGCATTGAAGCATGTTAATTGTCATGTGTCTAATCAATCGCCAGTCCAGGATTGATGCTCGGGGCTGGTACAGCGAGATTTCCCAGGGGGTAGGGAGGAGGGAGGGGGGTTCCGGAGGGGAAGCATACGTAAACCCATGGTGATATCATGACAATGTATGGCAAAAACAATAAAAAAAATAAATAAAAAAATAAAATACTCCTGCTATATATATATACTTGCACATGACTTTTAGTCTATATATGTTTGCATTTTTTAAAGATACATATCTAAAAATTGATCATCTGGGTATTAGGATAAGGCAAAAGCTCTTGATATTTCACCCATAACCACCTGGTTCTATTTCTATCCTTTCCATGAGGTCTTTCTCTGACCTTTAGAGCTGGTCAACACCCACTCCCTAAACACACACTTGTATATAAACACAGCAGGCTGGAAGTCAGTATTAATACCTCTAGTAGAAGCCTTGAATAAATAACTGAATCTACTCTGGGTGTATCTTCTACACTGTCTCCTATAGGTCCCTAGTAAGAGTATATTCCCATTGTCCACACTGATATTTGGTTGATGAAACACACACTCTTCTTTGGCTTCCTCTCCATCCCTCCTCTGTTAGTTACAACTCATTCATTTCAGATATTATTTATTTGGGCTCTCTTTATTTTTATTTTGATGGGTCTAGCTAAAGGTTTATCAGTTTTATTTTTTTCAAAGAACAAGTTCTTAGTTTCATTGACCTTTTCTCTTGCCTTTTTAGTCTCCATTTCTATTTCCATTTTCCCAAATGGGGCTATTGGTAAAGAATCAACCTGCCAATATGGGAGACACAAGAAATGCAGTTTTGATCCCTGGGTTAGGAAGAGCCCATGGTGAAAGAAATGGCAACCTGCTCCAGTATTCTGGTCTGGAAAATTCCATGGATAGAGGAGCCTGGTAGGCTACAGTTGATGGGTTTGCAAACAGTTTAACACGACTGAGTGCTACACTACATTAATTTATTATTTTTTTTAATTAACTGTGGGCTTTGTTTTTACTTATTTACCTAATTCTTTTAGATATAATGTTAAACTGAGATATTTCTTATTGTTTGAGGCAGTCCTGCATTTGTTATAAATTTCGTTCTTAAAACTGTTTTTGCTCTATCCTTTGGATTTTATATATTGTGTTTCTGTTTTCACTTGTCTCAGGTAATTTCTAATTTCTTCTTTGATTTTCTTCAGTTAACCATTGATTACTTAGTAGCATATTGTTTAGCTCTATTTGTGTTTTTTTTTCCCACTTTACTTTTTGTAATTGATTTCTCATCTTATACTATTGTGATTGGAAAAGATGATTGATATCATTTCAATCTTTTAAAAATTGATTGAGAATTGTTTTGTGGTCTAGCATGTGATCTATTTTGGAGATATCCTGTATTCCTTTGAAGCGTGTAATTCTGTTGTTTAAGGATGAAATGATTTATAGGTATTTTTTTAAGTCTGTCTGAACTAATGTGTTATTTAAGGCTACTATTTCTTTTTTATTTTCTGTCTGGACGATATATCCATTGATGAAATTGGTTCCTTTTAGCCCCCTAATCAGAGAAGGCAATGGCACCCCACTTCAGTACTCTTGCCTGGAAAATCCCATGGGTGGAGGAGTGTGGTAGGCTGTAGTCCATGGGGTTGCTAAGAGTTGGACACATCTGAGTGACTTCACTTTCATGCAATGGAGAAGGAAATGGCAACCCACTCCAGTGTTCTTGCCTGGAGAATCCCAGGGACGGCAGAGCTGGTAGGCTGCCATTTATGGGGTTGCACAGAGTCAGACATGACTGAAGCAACTCAGCAGCAGCAGCAGCCCACTAATATCACTGTATTTTTATTGATATATCCTTTAATGTCTGCCTATGTATGCTTTATATATTTATGTATTCTATGTTATATTTTGGAGAAGGAAATGGCAACCCACTCCAATATTCTTGCCTGGAGAATTCCATGGACAGAGGAGCCTGGCAGGCTATAGTCCCTGGGGTCACAGTCGGACACAACTGAGCAACTAACACACACACACACACACACACATACACACACACACACACACACACACACACATGTTGTATTTACAAGTTTAATATCTTGCTTCTTGATTGATCCTTTTATGGTTATGCAATGCCCTTTGTCTCTTGCTACAGTCTTTGTTTTAAAGCATATTTTCAACTTTCTTACTTCCATTTGCATGGAGAATCTTTTTTAATTTCTTCACTTTCAGTTTATGTGTGTCTTTAGATCTGAATTAATTCTCTGTGCTGTGCTTAGTCACTCAGTTGTGTCTCACTCTTTGTAACACCATGAACTGTGTAGCCTGCCAGGCTCCTCTGTCCATGGGGATTCTCCAGGCTAGTATACTATAGTGGGTTGCCATGCCTTCTTCCAGGGGATCTTCCCAACCCAGGGACTGAACCCAGGTCTCCTGCGTTGCAGGTGGATTCTTTACCATCTGAGCCACCAGGGATAGGAGCTATTGCTATTTTTTTTTTTCAATCTAACAAGCCATCCTACCTCTTTTGTTTGAATCATTTAATCCATTTATGCTTAAAGTAACTATTGACAGATATGTATTTACTGCCATTTTGTTAACTGTTTTCTAGTTGCTTTTGCAGTTCTTTTCTGTTTTTGTCTTCTTTGATTTCTTCCACTGTAGTTTGATGAATTCCTTTCATTATATGTTGGATTCATTTCTCTTATTTTTTGTGCATCTGTTCCTAGTTTGTGATGTCCATGAAGTTCATACATAATGAACTAAGTATATAGTTATATATTTTAACTTGATTGCTTAAGTTCAAAGATATTTTAAAACCCCTACATTTTGACTCCCTCTACAATTTTATGGTTTTGGCGTCACATTTTACATCTTTTTTTTTTTTTTTAGATTTTGTGAGTTCATTAACTACATATTATGGATGCAAATGATTTTACTACTTTTGTATTTTAATCTTCTTGTTAACTTTATAAGTGGCTGATCCATTACCTTTAATATATGTTTACTTTTACTGGTAACATTTTTTCTTTCATAAATTCCTTGCTTCTGGTTATGATCTTTTCTTTTTCACTTAGAGATGCCATTTCATATTTCCAAATCCTTAAAAAACTGGAAATAGAACTGCCCTATGACCCAGCAATCCCACTGCTGGGAATTCACACCAAGGAAACCAGAAGTGAAAGAGACACGTGTACCCCTATGTTCATTGCCACACTGTTTACAATAGCCAGGACATGGAAGCAACCTAGATGTCCATCAGCAGACAAATGGATAAGAAAGCTGTGGGACATATATACAATGGAATATTACTCAGCCATTAAAAAGAATACATTTGAATCAGTTCTAATGAGGTGGATGAAACTGGAGCCTATTATACAGAGTGAAGTAAGCCAGAAACAAAAATACCAATTCAGTATACTAACACATATATATGGAATTTAGAAAGATGGTAATGATAGCCCTATATGCAAGACAGCAAAAGAAACACAGATGTATAGAACAGTCTTTTGGAGTCTGTGGGAGAGGGCAAGGTGGGATGATTTTGGACAATGGCATTTAAACATATATATTATCATATGTGAAATCAATCACCAGTCCAGGTTCGATGCATGAGACAGGGTACTCTGGGCTGGTGCCCTGGGATGACCCAGAGGGATGGGATAGGAGGGAGGTGGGAGGGGGTTTCAGGATGGGGAACACATGTACCTCTGTGGTGGATTCATGTCAATGTATGGCAAAACCACTACAATAATGTAAAGTAATTAGCCTCCAATTAAAATAAATATATATATTTTTTAAAAAAGAGACTGCTTAGTGGTGATGAACTACTGCAGCTTTTGCTTGTCTGCAAAGCTCTTTACCTAGCCTTTAAGTCTGAATGATATCTTTATCAGACAAGAGTATTCTTGGTTACAGATTTTATTTTTTCTTTTAGCACTTAGAATATATTATACCACTCTACCCTAGCCTGCAAAGTTTCTGCTAAAAAGTGAGCTGACAGTGTTATGCATGTTCCCATATATGTAAATCATTGTTTTTCTCTTGCTGCTTTTAAGAACCTCTTCATATTTCTAAATTTTGACCTCTTAATTTTAATGTGTTTTGATGTGAACTTCTTTTGGTTCATCTTGTTGGGGAATCTCTGTTCTTTCTGGACTAGGATGTCTGCTTTCTTCCCCAGGCCAGGAAAATTTTTAGCTATATTTTTTCAAATAATTTATCCACTCTTTTCTCTCTTCTTTCCTTCTGGAACTCCTAAATACAAATGTTAGTACACACGGTGTTGTACCATAGTTCTCTTAAACTATCCTCTTTTATCTTAATTCTTTATTCCTTTTTTTAAATTCATATTTGGTGATTTCCACTACTCTATCTTTTAGATTGTGGATCCATTCTCCTATAGCATCTAATCTACTGTTGAATCCCTCTAGCATATTTTCATTTTAGTTACTGTATTCTTCAGTACTGATTGATTCTTTGTATGTTTTCTAACTCTTTCTTGAAGTCCTTACAGTGTTCATCCATTCTTCTCATAAGTTCTCTGAACATTTTTATGATGATTACCTTGAAATCATTATAAGTAAAATTGCTTATCTTTGTTTCATTTAGTTGTTTTTTTCTAAAGTTTTTTCCTTATTCTTTTATTTGTAATATATTTCTCTATATCTTCATTTTGCCAAATTTTCTGTGTTTATTTCCTTGTATTAGATAGGTCCATTACGTCTCCAAATTTTGGAGTATTAGCCTTACAGAGGAGAAGCTCTTTGGGGCCAAGCAGCACACAACCCTTGGACATCAGAGTCAGATGTTTCAGAGGTATTTTCTATGTAGGCTGCATGAACTTTGTATTTTGGCAAGGCTGAGTGCTGTGGGTGCTCTGGGATTCAGAGCTGACTTCCAATCTGGCTGACCATGCCTTACGCAGTTTCTGTGAGTGTGCTGGTGGGAGCAGACCTCTGGCATGGCTGACCAAGATGCCTGGTGGTGTGTGATGGCTGTGAGCATGAAGTTGGATGGCTCATGCCCCTGGCACTAATAGGTTAGAGGGAAGATTCCAAAATGGGACCCACCAGTACTGGTGTCAGCACAGTAGAATGAGATCACAAAAGTGGATACAGCCAGTTCCTGGAGAGCTGACTCTTGGAGGCTCTCTAACAGAAGTAAGTTGGCCTGACCCCAATACCTTTCAAACCACCATCTCTGTGCTGGGACTTAGAGCAAGAGACCTTTTGAAGTCACCTTTAAGAGTAGAGTCTTGGTTTCTTACAGCCCTCTGACTCTCACAAATGTGAAGTCCCACTGGTTTCCAAAGCCAGACGTTTGGGGAATTAATCTCTTTGGTACAGAACACGCAGGTTGGCGAGTCCAGTGTGG
The DNA here is from genome assembly GCA_007570785.1 of Antilocapra americana. Lineage (NCBI taxonomy): Eukaryota > Metazoa > Chordata > Mammalia > Artiodactyla > Antilocapridae > Antilocapra > Antilocapra americana. The sequence goes on from ML664183.1 coordinate 1,614,707, forward strand.
AGATCAGTCTCCCCTCTCCTAGAGGAGAATCTCTGTGGGTAATGTTTCCTACCTGTGCTAGGCATCGGGTCATGACTAGATCACATGTCTGCCCCTTCTACGCATTTCATTGTGGTTCCTTCTTTTATCTTTAGTTGTGGAAAATCTTTACTGCTTAGTCTTCAGGTTGTTCTCAGAGACAGTTACTCTGTAAACAGTTGTCATATTGAAGTGTGTGGGGGAGGAGGTGAGCAGAAGATCTTTCTAATTCACCACCTTGATTTCCATGCAATTATTATTTTAGAACTTCTTCCCATCTTCATATGTTCTTTGGGTGTTTTGCCTTCATTCAAGTGGTGAAGTAGTAAAGGAGGATTCAGAAAATCCTGAAAGGAGTTCTCAGCCCTATCCTTCAGAGTTATTCAGAGTGGGACACAAGAAGTACACTTTTATATTCCCATGCCATGCAGTCATTGGTTGTGGGCTACTCAGGTACGGAGCCGGATCTTGAGTAAGACAGCTCCTTCATCAGAAGCAGTCTCTGTAACGAACTGGCAGAAGCAGCTGACAGTCCTAAAAATCTAGGTAGTGCACTATATTATCAACCACAAAACAAATGGCAAAGCCCTCATGCTTTCTTGGAAATAATTATCATAAATTTTTGGATTTTCAAAGTGATAAGGTGAAATATTTTCATGACATATGCTTCTAAGACAGTTAATTATATAGTATTCACTTTAGAAATGGAAGTGCCAGGTGCCTCAATAACAACTAAATCATATGTTAAGAAATAAAAATTTTCTTCTGTGATCAATCTTTTACACTATTCAGCATTTTCAATCCTTCTTAAAATAATTAAATAGTCTTATTTGCAAATGGAACTCAGGAACCAGTTTCTGAGTTGTTACCAGTTGAATGAACATCTGCTCTTTCTGGATTAAAATGTCCAAGTGTCTTGTTAAATTTTGTTGTAGTTATTCCCAATAGTTCCGAGGAGGTTTCTGGTACCTTTTATGGTTTCCAGACATACCAAAAATTGCTATGGAATTTTGTATCCTCATTTGTGCGGGAAATAGAAAGTCAATCTTTTTTTTTTTTTTCCTGTGTCTAAATGTTGCAAAATGCAACAACCTCATCATTACATCACCTAATGAAGTTACTTATTAACAATTTCTATGGTGTGTGCCCTTTTATTCATTTTTTACTACAGTGAAAACAGAAGAGAAAGTCAAGTGAATTTGGGAATGTAATTAGTCTTGGCTGAGCCTTGAGTCATAGTCATTGCTCACTATGCATGCAATTGGGAGATGCATAAATAAAGCCAGTATCCCTATATCAATGATAGTGCTATAAAAATAAGCCTCACATAAATTTGTAAAGACTGTTGTACATACAAAATACAAGCCTTGGATTTATCCCAAGTAAATCACATCAGGAATATTTGCTTTGGTCACTAATTAAGTTATATGGAAAGGGCAAATTTACTTGGGAATAGCAAAGCCATAGCTCCCCTAAGACATTATAAGGATGACATATAAGAAAGCAATAACTTACATGCCTGTTTTCTTCTCAGTTCACATTCAAAAAATCAAGATTTCCATTGAGGCATTCAGAAAGCTCCCTCTAGCAGATGTAGACAAGTGCGTTAATAAATCATGGCCATCGTTAGAGATTTTAAACCAATATTTTGTTATCAGGCATGCTTCTCATTATCAGTTCTGAAGCTAGATAGAAATATTGCATACATGGGACATTAATTAATTAAATTGCTGCAGTTGACTAGTTGCAAAGATTACTAGCAATACAATAATGGTTTAGAAAACAGTCAAGACATTTTACTTGCAAAGTGTCTGTAGAGATGTGTAACTGTTAATAAATTTGTGTAGCCCATGTTCATGCATGCCACCTTTGGGCACAATAAGATGACCCTGATTGTTTCTGTGTTTGTGCATATGCTTGCTAGTCTATCCCAACATTTTTCAACTGTGCCCATGAATTCATATGCTTATATTTTCAGATTGTGCACAGCAAAGTCACTTAGGAATAAATTAGAATTTGTGAATCCAGATGAAATTGTCATTCTAAACACTGTGCAGTTTTTAGCAGATGCAGAAAGCTAAACTTTTCCCCCAAACTGCATAAGAAAATTAGTGATGACTACAAATATGACACCAATTACATCAGGGAACTCCATAATTCCAAGTATAAGTTTACCGTATGAGATTTTGAAGGATGTTACAGTTAAATCAGCATTTAGCACTTTTCTGAATTCTTTAGTTCATCAGCTCTTTCTTAATTTTAATTAAGGTAGAAAAATTCTTTGTTTAGGCTAGCTCTAACTGCATAGGGGACACATATTTTAGAAGATTGTATCAATATTTTAACATAAAAATGATATAAAAATAAGCATGTGGCATATTCAAGCCACTCACTCTTACCTATTCTGTGCACAGTCAATTTATTTTAAAGTTTATTTAACTTAAAGTTTTTGTTTACAAAATATCATTGAATTTAAATATTTATGATAAGCCCTTAAATATTAAGGGATCATTTGTCTTAATGCATTTTTTCCTGGTAGAATGATGTCTTTGAAGGTTATTATCAAAATACAGTTATTCAGCCTCTCTATATACCTCCTCCTATTTGTCAAATAAATATGTAGTTAAAATCATAGTAAAGCAGGCATTATTTACTCAATAAACCTTAACAGCTTTATGAAAAATCCTTATCCATTGTGAGAAAAAATGCTTTTAACATGAAAGCTCACTGAAATTTGTCTTTGATGGACTCTGTTCTAACAGAATTCAAGTATCTGTCTTTAGCAAAAGACTATTTCTGAAATAATTTGGTTATAAGTATAAATTGTCATTTTATCAAACCGTGTAAGGAAGTGAGAAGACAGTCATTTTGGTTTTCATTTTAGAGGAGGTTTTTGTCATGGCAGGCTAGATCTTGACAGTTCTTTGAGTAAGACATTGTGGTCTCTTTCGTACACAGCTTTCACATTCCCTTTTTCTAGGGATAAATAGAATAAGAAGACCATTAGTGCACAATGAAGTCTAAGTTCCTTATTCTTAAACCAGTAGATACTCAATACAGAAATAATCCTCACAGTTTTTTTTTAACTATAGGCACAAGTTCTATATCCAAGCACAACCTGGCCCGAGCTGTAGAAAGACCAGTATATATTGTCCAGAGACCCAAGTTAGAATTAGGTCAAAAGATGGAAATCTAAAGAGATTTCTCTTGCCCTGGGTCTTAAAGCTTATTCTAGTCTCCTGTCTGAAAGTTGTTATATCTAGAATCGTGATCCATCTCTCTACTCTAGGTCACCTTGTCCTTACCTGTAATCTGTGCCTAATTCTCACCCTTTTCATTGTATGAAAAGAAAGACTCAGCTTTCAAGTGAAAGCAGATCAATTATTGGACTGTCCTAAACTTGCTAACAAATTCTATCTTCTTTTAAGAGCTACCACCTTAAATCAAATTTAAGGTAGAAGGATACTGTGAGTCACTGAAGAGTAGAAATGGAGAAAAGTGCACTGAATGGTGCAGAAAATGGCAAGAAGTATGAGAAAAAACTGTGAGCTCCCTCAAATCTAGATGATTACTTATAAATACTTACTGCAATTAGAACTTTATAATTTGAAACTTACAGTGATACAGAGACAAAAAAATCTAAACTGTAATGTAAGGAAACAATTCAAAAGATATACTTTCAGGGATAAATTATGGATTAATTATTTTATAAAAGAATCTTCTGACAAAATGTAGTCTACTGGAAAAGGGAATAGCAAACCACTTCAGTATTCTTGCCTTGAGAACCCCATGAAGAGTATGAAAAGGCAAAAAGATAGGACACTGAAAGATGAACTCTCCAGGTCAGTAGGTGCCCAAAATGCTACTGGAGATCACTGGAGAAATAATTCCTGAATTATAAAGAGAGAGAGCCAAAGCAAAAACAACACCCAGTTGTGAATGTGACTGGTGATGAAAGTAAGGTCCAATACTGTAAAGAGCAATATTGCACAGGAACCTGGAATGTTAGGTCCATGAATCAAGGCAAATTGGAAGTGGTCAAACAGGAGACGGCAAGAGTAAATATCAACATTTTAGGAATCAGAAAACTAAAATGGACTTGAGTGGGTGGATTTAAGTCAGCTGACCATTATATCTACTACTGTGGGCAAGAATCTCTTAGAAGAAATGGAGTGGCATCATAGTTAACAAAAGAGTCTGAAATGCAGTACTTGGATGCAGTCTCAAAAATGACAGAATAATCTCTGTTCATTTTCAAGGCAAACCATTCAATATCATGGTAATCCAGGTCTATGCCCCGACCAGTAATACTGAAGAAGATGAAGCTAAATGATTCTATGAAGATCTACAAGGCCTTTTGGAATTAACACCCCCAAAAGATGCTGTTTTCATTATAGGGGAATGGAATGCAAAAGTAGGAAGTCAAGAATCACCTGGAGTAATAGGCAAATTTGGCCTTGGAGTACAGAATGAAGCGGGGCAAAGGCTAATAGAGTTTTGCCAAGAAAACACACTGATCATAGGACTCTTCTGACAACACAAGAGAAGACTCTACACATGGACATCACCAGATGGCCACACTGAAATCAGACTGATTATATTCTTTGCAGCCAAGGATGGAGAAGCTCTATACAGTCAGCAAAAACAAGACATGGAGCTGACTGTGGCTCAGATCATGAATTCCTTATTGCCAAATTCAGACTTAAATGGAAGAAAGTAGGGGAAACCCCTAAACCATTCAAGTATGGCATAAATCAAATCTCTTATGATTATACAGTGGAAGTGACAAATAGATAAAAGGGATTAGGTCTGATAGAGTGCCTGATGAACTATGGAAGGAGGTTTGTCACATTGTACAGGAGATGGGATTAAGATCATCCCCGAGAAAAATGAATGCAAAAAAGCAAAAGAGCTGTCTGAGGAGGCCTTACAAATAGTTGTGAAAAGAAGAGAAGTGAAAAGCAAAGGAGAAAAGGAAAGATATACCCATTTGAATGCAGAGTTCCAAGGAATAGCATGGAGAGATAAGAAACCCTTCCCCAGTAATCAGTGCAAAGAAATAGAGGAAAACAATAGAATGGGAATGCCTAGAGATCTCTTCAAGAAAATTAGGGATACCAAGGGGACATTTTGTGCAAGTTCAGTTCAGTTCAGTCGCTCAGTTGTGACCAACTCTCCCCTACCCCATGGACCACAGCACGCCAGGACTCTGTGTCCATCACCAACTCCTGGAGTTTAGTCAAACTAATCCCCATTGAGTCGGTGATGCCATCCAACCATCTCATCCTCTGTTGACCCCTTCTCCTCCTGCCCTCAACCTTTCACAGCATCAGAGTCTTTTCATGCAAACATGGGCTTGATAAAGGATAGAAATGGTATGGACCTAACAAAAGCAGAAGATATTAAGAAGAGGTGGCAAGAATACACAGAAGAACTGTACAAAAAGATCTTCATGATCCAGATGACCATGATGGTGTGATCACTCACCTAGAGCCAGACATCCTGGAATGTGAAGTCAAATGGGCCTTCAAAAGCACCACTACAAACAAAGCTAGTGGAGGTGATGGAATTCCAGTTGGGCTATTTCAAATCCTTAAAGACAATGCTGTAAAAGTGCCGCACTCAATTTGCCAGCACATTTGGAAAGCTCAGCAATGGCCACGGGACTGGAAAATGTCAATTTTCATTCCAATCTCAAAGAAAGGCAATGCCAAATAATGCTCAAACTGATGCACAATTACACTCATCCCACATGCTAGTAAAGTGATACTCAAAATTTTCCAAGCCAGGTTTCAGCAATATGTGAACCATGAACTTCCAGATGTTCAATCTTGTTTCAGAAAAGGCATAGGACCAGAGATCAAATTGCCAACATCTGCTGGATCATCAAAAAAGCAAGGGAGTTCCAAAAAAACAACTATTTCTGCTTTATTGACTATGCCAAAGTCATTGACTATGTGGATCACAATAAACTGTGAGAAATTCTTCAAGAGATGGGGATACCAGACCATCTGACCTGCCTCCTGAGAAACCTGTATGCAGGTCATGAAGCAACAGTCAGAACTGGACATGGAACAACAGACTGGATCCAAATAGGGAAAGGAGTACGTCAAGGCTGTATTTAACTTCTGTGTAGAACACATCATGAGAAACGTTGGGCTAGATGAAGCACAAGCTGGAATCAAGATGGCTGGGAGGAATATCAACAACCTCAGATATATAGATGACACCACCCTTACAGCAGAAAGGGAAGAAGAACTAAAGAACGCTTGTTGAAAGTGAAAGAGGAGAGTGAAAAAATTGGCTTAAAGCTCAGCATTCAGAAAACTAAGATCATGGCATCCAGTTCCATCACTTCATAGTGAATAGATGGGGAAACAGTGGAAACAGTGGCTGACTTTATTTTGGGGGCCTCCAATATCACTGCAGATGGTGACTGCAGCCATGAAATTAAAAGACGCTTACTCCTTGGAAGGAAAGTTATGACCAACCTAGACAGGATATTAAAAAGCAGAGACATTACTTTGCCAACAAAGGTCCATCTAGTCAAAGCTATGGTTTTTCCAGTAGTCATGTATGGATGTGAGACTTGGACTATAAAGAAAGCTGAGCACCAAAGAATTGATGCTTTTGAACTGTGTCATTGGAGTAGACTCTTGAGAGTCCCTTGGACAGCAAGGAGATCCAATGAGTCCATCCTAAAGGAGATCAGTCCTGAGTGTTCTTTGGAAGGATTGATGTTGATGCTGAAACTCCAATGCTTTGGCCACCTGACACAAAGAGCTGACTCATTTGAAAAGACCCTGATGCTGGGAAAGATTGAGGGCAGGAGGAGAAGGGGACAACAGAGGATGAGATGGTTGGATCACATCACCGACTCAATGGACATGTGTTCATTGAACATGAGTTGCTGATGGACAGGGAGGGCTGGCATGCTGCAGTCCATGGGGTCACAAAGAGTTGGACACAACTGAGCAACTGAACTGAACTGAAAAGAATCTTGACTATCATGTCAAGATGATGTTATATTTTGCTAGATAATAGGAAAGTCTCTGAGTGTTAGAAGGAAATCTAGTTTTATCTCTTGCTATCAAAGTCTTGTTACCAGTCTTCTTTACTGATTCATTGACTATTTATTCAAGAACAGTTTTACTGAGTACCTGTCATGTGGCAATCATTCTGAACACTTAAGATAATAGTGAACAACAAATTTCTCGTCCTCAATGAGTTTGTTTTGTTGAGGAGAATAAAATAAACCTGTATACTCATAGATTATTATTTGATACTGGTATGTGCCATGAGGGACCTCAAATAAGATTATGGGTTAGGATAAAATGGGAAATAAAACAGGTGGCAACATAAGATTGTGTGATCAGGGAAAATCTGTATGACAAAGTGACCTGGTGATAACAGTGACATGAGAAAAAGCTAAAGTCCTAGAAAAGAGTGTTCTAGGGACAGATGGGACAACAGAGTACTTGTGATAGATATTCCCAATGTGTTTGGAGGTTAGAAAGATGACCTGTGTGAATCTGTTATTGCCAGTAAAGGAAGTGGTATAGTAGAAAGAGAGTGAGAGGCAGGCAGATGCTAAGGAGGCATAAAAGGCTTTGAATGCAAAGTAAGGAACATGGCTTTTATTCCAATTATAATTGAAATACATTGGAGAGCTTCACTTTTTTTTTGACAAAAACTATAGACAGTAGTAACATTTGAAGCAAGAAAACCATTCATAATACTATTTTTGAAGTCTAGGAGAGAGACAGCCATGGCTTAGACTAAGTTGACAGCAGAGGATTTGGTAAAAGGATGTGTATTCAAGATATATGTTGGAATTAAAGCCAAGGGGAAATCCTCGGCTGATGTAGGACATAAGGAAAGAAACAGAGCAATCAAACATAATTTGTAGGTGTGAGATCTACATAAAAATTCAAGAGTTGAAAGAAATATTCCAATGGAGAGGTTCAAGGCCAGATGCCAAAGAAACTTGCTAACAATCTCACAGCTATTTAATGCTATAGCTGGGACTATTGGACCTTCTGAGTAGTTACTCCAATTCACTTTCTGCCTTGTCAGGTGACTCCCCAGTGACTTCCTAAAATTCTCTTTCTCTTTTCCTCTAGGTATAAGAAAAGTTAATCTAGTAGCTAAGTAAACACTGTGTGTTCTCAGCACTTATTTCATTTGCTTCCCTTTCCCCCACTTCTTTCATGTTTTAATTTTCTGTGTTAATATTAATTATTTTACAAGATCCAGCTGTGTTTAGTAGAAAAACAAGTGTATCAGCATTTTGGCAAAATACTGATTTTGATTAAATTGATAACATAACATGGGATCAAGTACAAGTGAATATCAGTAATGGGCTGCTACATGTATTTTTTATCTCAGAAGGATAAGGATTAAATTTTCTCTTTTTTAAAAAAAAAACACAATGCAGTCACTTAAAGTTGTTCATATTGTAAAACATTAAAAAGTTATTTTTAAAATCCATAAATTCAAGTGTTTAATATATAGCCAATATACCCTTTCCTTTCCAGCTTTAGTGAGCTGTAATTGCCATATAACCTTGTTCTAATTCCAGGTGTAGAAATAAATGATTTTATATACATATATATTGCAAAATTATCACCAAAAGGAAGTTAACTAAAATCTCTATCACCTCAAATAATTACCATTTGTGTATGCCTGTGTGTGTGTGTGTGCTTACGAGGGTTCCCAGATGGCTCAATGGCAAAGAATTTGCCTGCCAACGCAGGAGACACAGTTATAGGTTCCATCCCTGAGTTGGAAAGATCCCCTGAAGGAGGAAATAGCAACCTGCTCCAGTATTCTTGCCTGAGAATCCCATGTACAGCGGAGCCTGGTGGGTTACAGTCCATGGGGTCACAAAGAGTCAAACACAGCTGAGCAACTGAGCACACACCCATGCATATGTCTGTGTGTGTGTGATGAGAGCATTTGAGATCATTCTTAGAACCTTTCAAGTAGAAAATATGGTATTGCCAGTTATAATCGCCATACTGTACATTAGATTCCCAGGAGTTATTTGCCTTATAAATTGAAGTTTCTACCCTTGGCCTAACATCTCCGTATTTTCACCATTCTCAGCCTCTGGCAATCACCATTCTATTCTATTTCTAAGACTTTGGCTCTGGGACATCACATAATGTTTGTCTTTCTTTTTGTCTGACTTCCTTTGCTTAGTACAAGGCCTTCAAGGTTCATCTTCTTATTGCAAAAGATTTTATATATCACATATATTTTTTTCATTCATCTACAGACAGACACTTAAGTTGTTTCCATGCCCTGGCTATTGTGAATAATGCTGCATGAAGAGGACAGTGCAGATATTTTTAAAAGAGAGTGATTTCATTTCATTCACATATAGACCTAGAAGTGAGATTCCTGGGTCATATGATAATTCTATTTATAATTTTTTGAGGACTATCCACACCGTTTTTCCTATTTGCTCTAACAATTGACATTCTTACCAAAAATGCAAAAGGGCTCCTTTTCCTCTACATTCTCGCCAGTACTTGCTGTCTTTTGTCTTTATGATAATAGCCATTTTGCAAGATGTAAGGTGACATCTCATTGCGATTTTGATTAGCATTTCCCTGATGATTAGTGATGCCAAAAAGAACACACTGGCTTAAAACTAGGACAGTGATTAAATATGCATTTATGTTAAAGGAGTATAGAATGTTTATGTATATAAAAAATTGATTTTATATTTTTAGCATTTGGGGCCTCTGTTGACAATAAATTAGAATGTTTTTGAACTACAGCATTTAACATACATATTGAGTCTTTAGCATATCTATGTGTCTAAAACAGCAAGTTGTTAAACTCTTAGAATTTGTGAGAACTAAAAACACTTTCAACCCATCTACTATGTTCTGGGCATGATCCTAGGACTCAGTATAGTAACAAAAGAAGAAAACTGGTACTCAGAGAGTTTATATTTTAGTGAGAGAGACAGGCAATAAACACATTTTTTGAAGATTTTTATTGTAATAGCCAAGTTATAGAAACAACCCAAGTGGCCACCAACAGATGACTGGCCTAAGAAGATGTGTGTGTGTGTGTGTGTGTGTGTGTGTGTGTACACATGCATACACACACACACACATCAGAATATTATTCAGCCATAAAAATCGAAACATTGCTATTTGCAGCAATATGGATGGACCTTAATAATGAGGGAAGTAAGAAAGGACAGAGAAGGACAAATACAGTATGATATCACTTATATGTGGAATCTAAAAAATAATGCAAACTAATTGATATATAAAATAGAAAAAGACTCACAGACATAGAAAATGAACTTCTGGTTACCAAAGGGGAAAGAAAGAGAGGGAAAAATTAATAGGATGAGATGAATATATATGAACTACTATTAGAAAAGCAACAAGATTTACCATATAACACAAGGAATTATATTCAATATATAGTTGAATATAAACTGAAAACTATGTACATACCTGAATCACTTTGTTGTACACCTGAAACTAACATAATATTGTAAATTAACTATACATCAATAATAAAATAAAATTTCAGAAAGGGACATTTCTAAGTAAAATATAGTAAAAGAAACCTAGAGGGGAGGTCCTGCAGTTGGAGGTGGTAGAGAAAAGTTCAGAGACTTGGATGATGTGACTAAGCAAGCAAAAAAGATTTGGAAAAGTAGAGTCCAAGAAAAGTCCTTTTGTAAAATCAGAGGCAAATTAAATAAAATTTGGCTTTGACTGTTAACCCCCTGTATCTGTTTCAGGCATTTCCTGTATCCTTATCCCTTAATACAATGCCTAAATCTGAGTGCACTCCTGTCTCAAATTTGAAGATAGCATCTCGCTCCTTCCTATATGCCACCCTCCCTACTACTACCGGCTACATGAAGAGGGTTGACAATCTCAGGAGTTAAGAACTGTCACTAAATGTGTCTGCACAAAGTTCTAAAAAGATGAGAGTCAACCTAATGTTTAACTCTCTCAAATGGTTTTGAAAATAATCTAGGAGTCTTCTTTTAAAAGAAGAAATGAGGAAATGTTACATATACATGTATATGTATACTATGTTGTATGAGTTAATGGTTCTTCTATGATATCTAATTATACTGACCCCCATTAATCCAAAATAATTTCCTTCATACCCTTCCAGATATTCTCTGACATGTATTTACTGCAGGAATAAAATGAACATATTCAATGATGAAAGTAAACAGAGGTTCAGATAACCTAAAGCAGATACCACAGTGGTTGAATTTATGTACAGATGCTTCATTTTACATGATCTAAATAATGAAAAGCTCCTTGTCATATTTTTTAACTTTTTAATATTTGTTAAAAATTAGTTAAAGTTTTGCTTAAAGGGTATCCCCTTTGCCTGTGATTAATGGGAGACATTGGATGTCATGCAATCATTTTAGTCTCAGTCAATTTATTGTTAATTTATTGGGTGTTTGCTGAATTTATGTTTAGCTTTAGGTCCTTTTAAGAATAAATCTTATTAACACCATCATGTCTGATGAGAGTAAAAGTGGTGAGAATATTGAAGGAGCTTATAAGAAAAGCCTGGCATTACAAACAAATGAAAGTATAGAAATTCTAAAGATGACACATGAGCATATGGAATGAAGAATCTGATCAGAGCTTTGCATCTGATCCAGGATTGAGTGTGTCCATGGTCAGCTTTACAAGAAGCTGCCAGGCACCTAGCACACATGACTGGCACTCTGTCTCTCTTTGTGTGAGAATTTTCCCAGGGTATCTATTGAAGAGTAATACAATGTCATACTGTATATTTAATTTTTAGGAGTATTAAAATAAATACTTTGGAGATCCCTTCTTAAAAGAAAGATTACAAAGTTTGAACTATATTTGCTACAAATGTAATTTTTGAGAAAATAAATCAGAATTATACCAATTAACTGTTTCAAAGTTGACATTTAACTGGAAATATTCCTTGAAACTATTAATATTTTCATTAATCTACTGTCTTATGCATGCATAATAATTTTCCTCTATTTTGTCTGCATTTCTACTCTTTCTTCTCATATGGTCATTGTTTTATAATATCATTTATCCAGGAAGAATAGAGAGATAATTTACTCTTTCCTTTATCACAGTTGATCAAACAGCTTTTGTACTATCACTGATAGACTTAAAAAGGTGTTTTCAGATTTAAAACCCATGTCCATTTTTACAATTACTATCAGGCTTCTTTCATACATGACCTATGAGATTTTAGGTCACTTCAAATTTTCCTATGAGTGACTAATATTAAATAATCTTTAAAATGATCACTCTAATCAATTTGTCAGTGACATCTGGTTGTTATAATGTATTTATTATACATTTCATCTTAACTTTTTGTCAATAATTGTTTAAAATTAACAAGAAATGTAAACTTTTTTCAAATGTATTTTTATGTCCCACTCTTCATTAACTGAACTATCAAACACTTCAAAAGCTTATTCATTCATTTAATTATTCTGAAAACTTCCTCTTTAGTCTAAAAATAAGGTGCACACAAAAGTAATGAAATACATTCAAAATTGTCATTATATAGTGAACCACATAATTGCATAACCAAATGATCCTTAAGCTACATACATTGACTTACTGGTGAATATATGTGGAAATTTTGTAAAGATGCATGTGTTTTTTTTTTCAGACATATTCCCCATGTTGCTAGCGATGTCATGTACCCCTCTTCCTAAACCACCAGAATTCTCTTCAAGACAAGATATATCAGATACACTTAGTCAATGTCTTATATGTTGGGATGCATAAAACTTGTGAATATATATAAATATATTTAGCTTTCATACTATTCGTGTCCTAATAGACACAACATTTTGATTTTTTATTTCACGTGACTCCAATAAAAGTAACAAGTAAGATGTATTTATAATTGCATATTGTCTACATTTTTTGAGTTTATGTCTCATAAATGAGAACATTTGAAAGAAGAATTTATCACTTATACTTTAAAATGTATAAACACCAGAAGAATGTTCCACAGACTAGTTTCTGACCTGTGTATTTCAAATCCTGATTCTCTTTTACTATATATGTGTTTCCATGGCCAAATAGCAAAAGCACTGTTACATTACTATATGGCCTCTGGCTATCCACAGTCATTTTACAACAATCGAGGTATTGGCATAGCAGATGGTAGGGCGATTCCTAGGTGCTGTTCCTATACTAGACTGACCAGCAAAGAGATAGTTAAACACAGGTAACTGCAACGCTCATAGATGTATCCCACTAAACTAAAACTAAACATATAAGATCCCCCAAAGTCTCATTCTCATTCGGTCATTCCAAACTAACTGGTGAGAGAAGAAAGTGAATATGAGAGAAGGAAATCAGAGTGGAGAAATACAGTCGTCTTCACCTATCAGTTCAAGTATCTTATGTTTATAAATTTTATAAAAGAAGTAAATGATCTTGTAACTTATGGTCAGTACTCTTCTGAGGGTCTTGGAGGGGGTCCATGCCTTTCAAGGACTCTAATGCTTAAGCTTCATAGCTTCATGAGAAATTTAACCTTGCTTATTATTCTCAGTCAAAATACTGAAAGCAAGTACCCAGTATTATCAGACTCAGAGCATGTGTTTCCTGGCAGTGACCTTGCAAAAGACAGTTCATTATCACATTTTGACCGTAGGACCTAAAACCAAGACAGTCCCTCCCAATCCAAGCCTGCCTCCTGAGTTCACTTCACTGTTAGTAACATAATCATCCTAGGTCCTCAATTTAGACCCAGCCAGACACCCACAAAAGCTGCATTTGTGGGTTTTCTTTATCTTTACACATTCATCCGCAAAGTCTGTAGGTATGGTAGCTACTAAGGAGTCTTTTTATGCAAAGAACATTAAGGAGACTAATTTATTGAACACAGGCCTTACGTAGAGATGTCCTGTGGGACTCAGCAGTGTACTCTACTCTGGTCACCAGAGCTGTATGCTCCAGAAGTGCCCCCTCCGTGAGTTTGTATGGGCCCTTCTGATGCGGCAAGGCTGACTAATGTGGTCATACTGGCTGCCTGGGCTGGCCCCCAGTCCAGTTGGCTGCCAGACTCTGCCTCAAGTGGTAGACAAGATTCAGTGGACAAGATCCAGTCCTGGCATGACTGGCTGCACAACCAGGGTGTTCCATGGCTGGTGCTGGCCCACCGGTAGATGGGTAAGCTCTCAGCACCAAATATGCCAAAAGGAGGTTCCCAAAAGAGTGGCCCTGTGATAGATGGGGGCCCCAAAATGGCTGCCACCAGCCATCTGTGTCCCTAGGGGGCGTCCCAATCTCCTCCTGTCTCTCTGAGAGGCTCTCCAAGTTAAGCCAGTGGCTCTGACTTGGGCCTCTTCAAAGTGTTAGCTCTACGTTGGGACTTGGAGCATCTGGGGTTTTGTGTATTCCACTTGCTTACTTAGTTGCTCACTCGCATCTGACTCTTTGCAAACCCATGGGCTGTAGCCCTCCAGGCAAAATACTGGAGCGAGTAGCCATTCGCTTCTCCAGGGGAGCTTCCTGATCTGGGATCAAACCCAGGTCTCTTGTGTTTTAGGCAGATTCTTTACTGCCTTTAACCTTTAAGGCGGGTAATACCTTAATATCCCTAAGGCAGGAGATGCCACTTAAGAGCTATTTCCCACAGTCTTCTGGCTCCCCTAAGGCAAGTGTTGTGCTGTGCTGTGCTGAGTCACTCAGGCATGTCCAACTCTTTCTGACCCCATGGACTCTAGCCTGCCTCCTCTGTCCATGGAGAGTCTCCAGGCAAGAATGCTGGATTTCCATGCCTTCCTAAGTGCAAGTCTTGAAAGCCAGTCTTCCTAATGCAGGACCCCTAGGTCTAGGCAACCACATGGTGCTCAGACCCTTGTTCCATTCAGAGACTTCTGCAATGTGATCATCCTCTCTCTTGTGAGTCATCTGCCCAAGTGTGTGGGTCCTGTTTATTCTGTGTCTCTACCCTTCCTACCAGTCTCCCCTTGGTTCCTTTTTTTTTTCGTGGTTCCTTCTTTATGCCTTTAGTTGTGGAAAACATTTTCTGCTAGTCTTAGGTCATTTTCATAGACAGTTGCTCTGAAAATTTTTATAGTTTTCCTGTGCCTGTGGAAGGAGGTCTTCCTACTTTGCTATTTTGGCCACACTCTCCAGTTCTTAGTTTCCTTGAACTTATCAACAAAGGCATGGTTACCTTTGAGATACCAGCCTACTTGTAACAGGATAATTTCAGTGCACAATCTTAGAAGTACATGAAGAGTACACGGAAGTCTAATTTCTATTTTACAGTCCTAAGTTATAACGGCAAGAAGTTTGCCTCCTAACTATACCTAGTGACACCTATCCACAACACTGTAGTTCTATTTTACTAGCTTTTCTAATCCCCATGGAGAAAAATGTAATCACTAGACACATCATTACAAATCAGAAACTTGTTCCTACTCCAAGAGTCATAGTGGGGAAGAACAATAAAGCGAAAATGGCAGAGATAAATTCACACATTTAAAAATGTCACAAACGTCTGAAATTCTCTCAAAGTCCTATACAACTATGCTTCCTCAATAACGAGAATTACTTATGATGAGATAGTTCTCCAGTGAAAGAGGCCTTGGTTGTTATTATGAGGAACTTGTTAATAGATTCTCTGATTGCTAATCGGACCCCCACTCCTTAGGAAATTTTTACTGTTTAAGAAATAGTCTTTATTGCTAGAAATCCTGGATAGGGAAATGCTATTTAAAATAGCTAATAAAATCAGGCTGCCTCTGAAAAAGCAGAAATTTATGAGCTCAATATTTTAAAATTTATCTCTGGATAGAAAAATTTATCTGAAATCAGTGATTCAGTTCTTGGCTTAGAAGCTGTTACTGAAGCCAGGAAAGAATGGGAGACTGTTAACACAGGTGCTTAGGGAAGCAAATACCCAGCTGGTATAGTGTATTGTTAGATCAATTAAGGACAGGTTGGCATATACTTACAAGTCTGTTTCAGATAAATTTCTATTTACTTAATATAAGCATATTTCTCTCTGACTGTTGACTAAGAAACACAAAGACCTTGGTTTGTTTAAATAGAAAAAGACATCTGAAACTGTACCACTGATTTATAAACTTGAGATTAAAAATTTCATCAAAAGTCTCTTAAAATGTTTATGAAGTAAACTATATATTAATTTACATTTTTCATCTATATTCATCTTTAGAAGTTGATTTTACTAACCAAAACCTTAGTAATAATTAAATTTCTGTAATATCAGTATCCAGCTCTTATTAACTCAAACAGATGCAAAGAAGTCTGTGTAGTCTCTTAATGAAATTGGAATTATGTTGAAAGGCACCTTCCTCTTCTATAAATACAATTTATAAATACAACTTCATTGGCTAAAAAGTGGAAGTTCAATCTGCTTTGGCACATTGTAATCTAGATATTGGAACCAGCTTAAGTGGGGAGTTAGTTGGTCTATATAGGTGACATAGTCACCCTCAGTCACAGGCTCAGAAAGTGGGAAATCGCCCCAACTCCCCAACCAGCCCATCCTCCAACCCACCACCTCAAATAGAGAACCAAGAAGTATATGCTGCCAGTACTCAGATCCTTTTTCCCTGTCTTGCCTACCACACAAGCCAGCCATTCCTTGTCTGGGCAGAGATGTGTCATTGAAAAGGGGATAGAAGTAAGATTTTCAATATTTCCTATAGAAGTAGAGTTACAACTTCATGAACAAGGGTGGAATAATGGAGAAAGGGGCTCCAAATATATCCGGGGCTTCCCTAGCGGTCAGCAGTAAAGAATCTGCCTGCCAATGTAGGAGATGCAGGATTCAATCCCTGGTCAGGAAGATACTCTTGAGAAGGAAACGGCAACCCGCCCATAATTCTTGCCTGGGAAATCCTATGGACAGAGGAATCTGGCCGGCTACAGTCCATGGGGTCACAAAGAGCTGGACATGACTGAGCACACACATGCACACACACAAATATATCTATCTCAGATTTGTTTCTGAAAATCTTATCTGGATTCTAAAATAAATATCTGTGAAAAACAGATTTTACATTAAAACTGATAGTGGGGGAGGAGTTTTATATATAATCTCTGAAATGGGGATTCATGAATATTTTATGTATATTTATTTTGCAAATCATGTTTCATAAAATCATTGAGTTTGCTTTCCCTTGAAATTCAGAGTGGACAGCCAATAACAGAGTCTTATTTTATTTAACATAAAACTTTCATGGAGCATCTACTATGCAAAAAAAAAAAAAAGGAGATATTGTTATTTGCAGAAAGTATTCAACGATTCAAGATTCAGCAAAGTATCTCCTGCATTTTTCTAAATTTTGCAAGTTATAGTCTATTTAGTCCTGGGATTCTGGAAAGATGTCATTTAATGTTATGTAGCAACGACAATATTAGTGTTGATATTTGGTATTCACAAATATTCATGAATCCTCATTTCAGAGATTATATATAAAATTCCTTCCCCACTATCAGTTTTAGTGTAAAATCGGTTTTCCACAGATATTTATTTCAGATATTTGTATGTGTGCGTGTGTGGGCTCAGTCATGTCCGCTCTTTGTGACTCCATGGACTTTAGCCCTCCATGTTCCTGCTCACCATGATAACTCCTGGTGAGCCAGAGAAACAAAATTATTGACTGTTACTGATAATGGACTGGCATGCTATACCAGTGGAAGGCGAAGTAGTAGCCTTCATAGTAAAACAGATATATAAACATTTTGAGGACACCAATGATTGAAAGAATTGTGGAAAGCACTGACTCAATTCCAAGGCCCTTGCTTTGGAAATCTTCAATTTTTAAAAAATGACAAGTAATGGAAGTCAAAAGGCATCTATGATGGTATTTAAAGTGACCCTTATCTCCCACAGCAAGTGGATAGATCGGGCGTAAAGTTCATGCCAGGATTTAATTGTAAAGGTATCAGATCCGCAAAGGATACTAAACATACAAACTTAACAGGCCTTACATTAAACTTAGAGATCTAATAGGAGGGCACAGTACCTGAGATCTGACTTGAGAACATCTGGGTGACAAGCCTGAGAATCTTGAATTATAGACTGCTCTGAAAACAGGAGGCTGGCAGAAGCAGCTTTTATTTCCATGCCAGAGAAAATTGGCCCTACTTTGCTTAGAAGGCTTGCAAAAGACCACACCAGAAGCATCTTACTTTCAAGATGATACATATTCTGCTTCTGCTGCTACTCAAGATATTCATTCAGGCCAATAAGTATGGACAGGCTTCAACACAACCTGAGCAGGACATTATAATCCCTACTTGGAATGGGAATAGCTTGCTCCCCCAAATAACTGAAGAACTGGGCTCATGTATACAAGAAGGAGCCAGAGGGACAGGAGTGGGAGTGGGTCACAGGATGAAGAGGAAAGACTATTCCAGGGCACCATTCTTTCATGATTCAGGATTTAATGTCACAGCAACAACATTTGGAATCAACCCAAACATGCTGTTGCTACTGAGTGGGATGAAGGTTTATATGACAGACAGGTCAGAGACACTGCAACAGCCTTGGCAGAGTATTAAGAACGGGTCAGAAAACACAGGGAGTGGGTGGGAACATTAGAATGGATTACCTGAGAAGAGATAAACACTTTGCAAGATTCTCTAGAAGACCCTACAAACATCATTTTTTCATGAAAGCATATGGGAAACTTGGTGGGTGCATTAGCATTCTCCAGAGAATCAGAACCACCAGGATGGATAGAAAGAGAAATAGAAAGAGACAGAGATGAGAGAGACAGAGGAGATTTATTGTAGGAACTGGTTCATCTGGCTACTGAGGCCAAGAAGTCCCACAATTGAGGGAATCTAGTGGTATAATTCAATCAAAGTCCAGAGGTTTGAGAACCATAGAAGCTATTGACATATAAGTTCTAGAATTCAAAGGCTCAAAAACTAAAAATTCTGATGTTCAAGGGCAGGTAAAATGTGCCCAACTCAAGAAGAAAGAGAGAAGTGGCCTTTTCGTTCTATTCAGGACTTTGAAACAGACGAGGGGAATGGATAAATGGTACATATCTACAATGGAATATTACTGAGACATTAAAAAGAATGAAATAATGCCATTTGCAGCAATATGGATGGACCTAGAAAATGTCATACTGGATGAAATGAGTCAGGCAGAGAGGAGAAATATCATATGACATATGATATGTGGAATCTAAAAAGAAATGATACAAATGAACTCACTTAAAAAACAGAAACCAATTCACAGAATGAGCTTATGGTTGCCAGTGGGGAAAGAGGGTGGGCAGGGATAGTTAGGGAATAACATGTACACGCTGCTATATTTATAATGGATAACCAATAAGGACCTACTATACAGCACATGGAACTCTGCTCAATGTTATGTGGCAGCCTGGATGGGAGGGGAGTGTGGAAAAGAATAGATACGTGTATATGTTTGCCTGAATCCCTTTGTTTTTCCCCTGAAACTATCACAACATTGTTTGTTAATCAGTTATATCTTAATACAAAATAAAAAGTAAAAAAAAAAAAAAAAAAAACAGACTAGCCTGATGCTGTGGATGTTGGTAAGGGCAGATCTCTCTATTCAGCCTACTGAAGTCAAATGCTAATCTCTTCCAGAAATACCCTCGCAGACGCACTCAAAAATAAAGTTTTACTACCTATGCAGGCACCTCTTTGCCCAGTCACACTGATGCATAAAATTAATCATCAAATTGGGAGAACACAGGCATTCATGATGGAAGACCTCAACCGTCTATGTACCTAGGATGTGTAAGATTTTAATGGAGGGTGAAGAAGGTAGTCTATTTGTTTCTCTTAGAGGCACAACAGAACAAACTCTATCTACCATTCCAACATGACTGTCATAGTGATATAATTGATCCATTCTTAAATTAGCTAAATTTGGATCAAATCAGTGATGGGGGTAGTTTTAGAGACTTCTCAAGCTGAAAGAAATCAATCAGATTCTGGGGCAAAGAATAACATTAGCAGAAAGTTTGGAAAGACTCATTTGGCAATGATATATTTTGAATGGGTAGATCTTAGAGGAAGGAAGATTATAAAATTGGCTTTTGGAATAGTTGAGGTTTGAGGCATCCAGATCTTGAATTAGAATTGAAAGTGTGAAAAATAATAAAAAAAAAGAGGTTTTTTCAAATCATGCATTGATTTCAAATATACCAGTTTCCAAAGTACAGTAACTGTGTTTAAGTCCTGATGCAAGGTAATAAGGCATTCCAAGTGGTGCTCCTGATTTCATTCAGATGAATATATTTGTAACTATAGGTGACTGCTTATATTGAGACATAGCTATTTTTAAGATATTTAATGAACCCTTATTCCTCGATGTGCAATGTCACCATTCAAATTATATTTAGAAGTAATGCATTATTACCTCTATCCTCAATTTCCCAGTTTCCTGGTATCCATCTTCCAGTCTGGAGTACAGCATATAGTTGACTTAGTAAATACTAAGACTTGAAGATTTGGGATACTTTTAGAAAGTGGAAATTTATGAAGCATTTTTATCTCTGTGATTAAGATAGCATATCATGCAATTTTAAAGGTTACCTTTCATATTAGTTTTAAAATAAGGAAGCAACAAACAAGTGGACAAATATTAGCCACAGGTTTCTGGAGTTTCTAAACTGCTCCAACTTTTTTTAGTGTAATTAATTTTGGATTCAGATTATGAATGTTTTATGAAGGGAAATGAACTGGCTAACTGATAAAGGTCAAGATAAGGAAGCGAAGTTTTGTAGAAATGGTTGATCGTGTGTTTATCCATACCTTAATACAATAAAGTGAAATGGACAAATTCCTAGAAAAGTATAACTTTCCAAGACTAAACCAGGAAGAGATAGATAATATTAATAGACCCATCACAAGCACGGAAATTGAAACCGTAATCAGAAATCTTCCAAAAAACAAAAGCCCAGGACCAGATGGCTTCACAGCTGAATTCTACCAAAAATTTAGAGAAGAGCTAACACCTATTCTACTCAAACTCTTCCAGAAAATTGCAGACGAAGGTAAACTTCCAAACTCATTCTATGAGGCCTCCATCACCCTAATTCCAAAACCCGGCAAAGATGCCACAAAAAAAGAAAACTACAGGCCAATATCACTGATGAACTTAGATGCAAAAATCCTCAACAAAATTCTAGCAAATAGAATCCAACAACACATCAAAAAGATCATACATCATGATCAAGTAGGCTTTATCCCAGGGATGCAAGG
>ML664183.1:1650984-1671046 GCA_007570785.1 Antilocapra americana
CAAGTGGCTGTCCAGTTTTCCCAGCACCACTTGTTAAAGAGGTTGTCATCTCTTTTCATCAGGTGGCCAAAGTATTGGAGTTTCAGCTTCAACATCAGCCCTTCCAATGAATATTCAGGACTGATTTCCTTTAGGATGAACTGGTTGGATCTCCTTGCAGTCCAAGGGACTCTCAAGAGTCTTCTCCAACATCACAGTTCAAAAGCATCCATTCACCAACGCTCTGGTTTCTATATAGTCCAACTCCCACATCTGTACGTGACCACTGGAAAAACCATAGCTTTGACTAGACAGACCTTTTTAGGCAAAGTAATGTCTCTGCTTTCCTACTCAGAAGCACATGTTACCTCTTCTGAGCTCAGCTGTATCTGGATTCTGCTTCTCTAGTGATATTTACCACAGCACTATGATATGATCAATAGCAGCTAGGATTGTGTCTGATGAATTTTGGTGTTTGACAGGCAATTTATTGAACTTATATTAATAACCAGTTCTTTCTTGTAGGTCAGAATGAAGTCTATAAAGAAAATTATATTCATCTCTCTCTCTACACTCAGATTTCTTAGCATGAAAATTTAAGAATACTTATCATACACACCTCTTTGTGTGCAGTGAAACTCCATCAGGTTTCTGCTGGAATTTAATAAACATTTATTGAATAGAGACTGAAAATGAAGAATTTAAAAACTGGTATTCAGAGTCAGCTTTTTGCAGTTTCAGAACCTTGCCTCTGACAAGATTGAAATTCCTTTGTCATATAGCGCTAACCACGCTAACCACTTGACAATGATAAAGACACAACGATGAATTGTGTCTGTATGTGGATCCTCGTGTAATTTAGAGAAACAAATGAGTGCTTGGAAGATCCAGATTTAATGGTCTAGGCTAAGATTCTCTACAGATGGAACTAGTAGGCTTTTTATCTGTGTACTCTGGTTAATTCAAACAAATGTTGAGTAGAAACAGAAAGCTGGTTTGTTATCATGGAACACGGGTGATAACGACTTTGGGATCAATACCTGCTGAATCTTTCTCCTTCTTCTCTCTAAACATACAGATGCTGCTCGATCAAAGCAGAACTGTTACAAAAGAATTGATTTCTCATTTCCAAACACACGTGGCTTAACTTGCAACCAATTGTGTAAGCCACCTTAAGCCCTTTTCCCAGAGGAAGAGGGCTGTAAATAAGTAAATAAGGGGACTGTGTTGTCCTGCCTTCATGAGAATGGATTTCTGGGCTCCCTTCTTCTGCAGAAATTGATGCAGTGTGTTCTGTTGCTAGCTTCATGCTGTAAATAACATTTTGACTTTGGGCATCCTGGTGAAATATACTTAAAAGTAAATTAGATGGGACTCTAGGCAAAGGTAAATTTGGAAGTGGGTACCTGCTGTGGCTGTGCACTCTGCTGCCACAGGGCTATGCAACCCAAACTGTATTCCTCTTTAGGCCATAAAAAAATGGAAATGTGCGTTTGAAAATTACTTTGTGGATTTTTTTCCATTGCTACCTCATGCATGGATTTCCTGGGGATGTCAACAGAGCGAGTTAGCAAAATAAAGACAGATGGCAAGGAAATAATCCTGAAGGTTTTTTGTTTTTTTTTTGCTGTTTTGGGTTTTTTGCAATGCAGCTATTATAAATACTCAATTGTACTCATCTTAAGCAGAGATTCTGCCATTAGTTTTCTGCTTTCCTGAGAGCCAATTGGCATCCTTTGTGTTAAGAAAGGCAAGATGTTTTTATTAGTGGGTGACTAAGCACTTTGATACTCTGTCATGCTTTTCAGAATTTAAGGGAAATGAAAATAAACTAGGCACTCAAAGTGCAGGGAAGAAACCAAGGTACCAGATTATCTGGTGTGGAAACTGACTGCAAAAACATCCTCAATTTTTCATGCTCCCCTATACTCATTTCCTCTGCAAAATGAGCTTCACGGTTCCTTTCATCAGAGGTTGGAGACTATTTCCTCAATCCTTGAATGTGGGTTTTGTGACTTACTTTAACAGAATGAGGCCGACAGTAATATAGGGAGCCAGTTATGAACCTAGATATCAACAGGTCTTATGTTCTAAAATCTGTACTCTACCAGAACCCGGCCATGGTAACACAAATATGTCAGTGTTCTTCTGTAGGCAAGTGAGAGAAGGCATGGAGGAGACACTAGAAGTTCCAGTTAAGGCTATTTCAAAGCATCCTATAACAATCCAACCTGAAAAGACATGAGAATGGCCTAAGACCAGCAGAGCTGCCTTGTCAACACACAGCTGACAGCAGCTGCCTGAATGAGCCCAGCCCAGACCAGACCAAAAGAATCAGCTCACTGAGTCATGCCTGAAGCATTAAACTGTAGAATCATGAGACAGTTAAATGGGAGCTTTTTAAGGCAATTTTGTTTGGGGGTACTTTGTTATATAGAAATAACTAACCAGAATATGTCCAATAACAAAAACAGAACTAGCTTTTGAGTTAATCAGCTGGTCCTCACACTCTGGCTGTAGCATGCCAATGACTAGGCTAGGGAAAAGTTTAACTTAATTTCCTCATTTGAAAAGTGCAATAATAATATAATATCCACATTTGTATTGTTTCTAAGGGATATAAATGGCACAGGTAAAGCATTTGATCTTCAGCAGATTGTAGCTATTGTAAATAAAAATAATTAGCAACGAAAAATAAGAGAACTATAATAAGAGAGTTAAGAGAAGAGATTAGAGAGAAAAGGGTAGGAGAGAGAGAGGGAGAAAGACTGAAAAGTTGGGGATAAGCTGAGGCAGAGAAAATTGAGGTGGGAAGGTCATCTTCTCCTTCCTCGAATGGTTGCTCCCCTTCCTGTGGTTGTTCTCTGTGTGCATATCAAACATCACTGGATTAATAACAGCTAACACACAGCTATCATTTATTGAACCCACAATATGGTTTAGAACCTCTGCAAAGGTTTTTAGCAACAATACTTAATTGAATCCTCACATTCTTCCTATTAGTTATCATTGTTATCCTCATATTACAAAAGAGAAACTGAGGCTTAGAGGATGTAAGAACCTGTCCAAGACCACACAGCTAATGAGGGACAGGCCACGAGATGAGCTTTGCATGACACTGGGCTCTAAGTGCCACACAGTACACATTTTCCTTAGAAAGCCTGCACATAGTGGGTAATCCGAGTTTTACAAGCCTATCATCATGGACCAAGAAAAGACTCCTTTTTAATCAAGAAAGCTTTGCAAATCAGATATATCTTAAGTGCACATTAAGCTCCATAAATCAGACACTTTCTTGAGAATGCATTAAGCAAGATGTTAGGTTCATCTTTTAAACATCAGGGTACCTGGGGGTTTAGTTGGTTCTCAGTGACAGTTCCTTTGTCCTCATCCTTCTTTTTGAGGAAAAAAAGAAGTTTTAGCATTAGAGCTAGAATTTGCAAGTTGGCAGAGTATGTATTCTGTAGCCATTAATGCAAGAACTAGAATTTTATACAAACCAGGTCAGAAGATAGCATTGAATCAGACCACTGAAACCAGTTTCTTAATATTTTAACTAACACATTTGCTATTTGACATCTTTCCCCAATTGGAAGAAATATAATCTAAAACAAACTCAGAAATCCAGAGAGATTTTGCTTTCACATGTTGAAAGTGAAAGTGAGGGGCTGAACGTGTTTTATTTCTAAGCTTTGGCTGATTCCCACCATCCTGTCATTTTCTTTACTCCATTCAGCACGTGACTCTCTCACCATGAAAAAGAACTTTAGTGAAGAACGTTCTTGGTAGAAATTTGTGTTGCACAAGATTACATACTTATACAACACAAAACTGTTGAGGTTTCTTCCAGGATGTTTGTGTGTGCATGCTCAGTTGCTCAGTCATGTTAACTCTTTGTGACCCCATGGACTGTAGCCTGCCAGCCTTCTCTTTCCATGGGATTAACCAGGCAAGAATACTGGAGTGGGTCATCATTGCCTCCTCCAGGGGATCTTTCCAACACAGGGATTGAACCCATATCTCCTGTGTCTCCTGCATTGGTAGAATTCTTTGAGCTACCTGGAAAGCAGTTGAAAGTAATTTGAAATAGGCACAGACACACACACACACACACACACACACACACACACACACACATCATTGAGTTTGATTTTTAATCTCAGGGTCTTATTTGGGTGATCCCACATTTGGAAATTTTAGTCTGCCTTCAAAGGAAATGCAAGTCAGAACTGTGATGAAGTGCCATGATTCCCAGCAGCTAAGATGAATCTTGTGCTAGACAAAGTTTCAAGAGACCTGTCTTAGACAAAGTCAAATGGGCTCACAAAATTATCCTCCAGAACTTTTTATGCATATATCAGAGTGATGTTTTCTCAGAGATAAAGAGACTCTAAGCACAGCAGGGTCTGAATTGATGGCATGACCATTACACAGGTGATTATAGCAGAACCAAAGAAAGAGAAAACCATCCTTCATATATTTCAGAACCCAAAATTCAATAGAAAATTAAGACCACTTCAGTTGCTTTTCTTATCTTGGGATAGTCTTCCCATGACTTAACCAAAAACTCTTCAATATTCAAAGCATGCTTAAATACAATACACAATTTTGCCTTCTAGAAAGAGATACAGCAGCTTCCTTTATATGCATTATTCATCTTTAAGCTGAACTTTACAACTAAGAAGATTTTAAAATACAGACCCTCCTGGAAACAACAGCCAGACTATTCATTTAATTGACTTAAACACAATACCATAGTTGTATAAAACTAGAAATCCATTGTAGTGCAGGGATAGGTCCCTAACTTACTAGGTTACCTGTCCCATGTAGAAAAGGGGCATTTCTCATGTTCCAACTATTACCTAAGTTCTTTCACGTTCATTTAATTCTAATAACTACCCACTGTGGTAGGTATTACAGTCTCCATTTTAGGCATAAGAAAATGAAAGAAAATAACTCGCTTATGGATCTGTGACACTAACAAAGCAGCACAGGAATTCCAGCCCTTATCCACATAGGCCCCAATTTCCTGTTCCTTCCTGGGAGCCACGTGGCCTTTCTGAGCATATATGTTATTAAATATCCTCTTTGTCCCTTGAGAACTGAAGAAGTGATTTGAATGAAATAATCTGACACTGGCTTGTTTCTCACAGTTTCACTTTAAAAGAAATTGTGTTTGATCCCCCCTATCTTGTACTTTTCTATCATTTTGTCCTTGTTACTTCTTGACCCTGATTTTCATATTGTCTGGAATCTGTTCTCCTAAAAAAATTACATTTTCTATACGCAAACAGTCTTCCCACAGCTCTCTGAAGCCCTAGAGTTTTGCTGTCACTTTTGAAGACAGATAATAATCCAGTGGCTACATAAACAGCGTTGTACCCAAAACAGGCCCAGGATACCGGTGAACCACGAGTAAAACAAGAACAGCAATGAAACTCCAAAATGCAGTTATTAATTCATACCATCAGGATTACTGCTTTTTGTAAAGATATTTTTAATGAGGAAAGATAAACAAAGCTTTTAAAACTATATGCCATTTTTAATTCTGGATCATTGATTTTTAATGATTTCCAAGTTTTCTTATAAATTATTTTTGCTAAGGGTGAGAAGATTGCGTTATATTACTGATAGAAGCAGAAAGGTCTTGTGCTTCCTTTGAGACAAGGGATATTTATACACTGCATATTTTTTATTATGCAACTGTTATCACAAACTTTCCAAAGGAAACCTGTGTCTATGGATGAGTGCATATCATTTTAACTACTATAAGCTCCACAGTGTGGGAAGAGGAAAACTCTGTGTTCTAACTGCCATTGGAAATATAGTTTGTTACAGCTCCTAAGAGAACTGAACTTGCCGTGTTATACAGGGTAGCACCAAGGTTGGTCAGGAGGCAGGAGGGATTAGAGAAAAGTATGGGGGGAAATGATTATGGTGTTTGAGGCAAGAAATGGGTAAAGCATGGTAAACAGGATGAGAATTGGTTAGTCTGAATAATTTCATCAGGCTGCAATTTCAGTAGGGCTGTCTCGAGTTGTCTTGTATCTAGTCCTGGGCTGATCAGGTCAGGTCATAGTAATATTGGCTTCACATGTAAACATTCAATAAAGAAGGTGATTGAGAGATATGGACTTTGGGTCATTGGTTTGCACATGAAAGGTATGTTCAAAAGGGATTAATTTGCTATCTCTAGGAATTAGCAAGCCTAATTAGAATTGGCAGAGCCTCTCTTCTCCCAGTCAGCCAAGTTCCTAAGATGTCAAAGCATCATAAAAGAAAAAATGAAAAAACAAGATTTATACAGTCACATAGTATGTATACAATTACATGAATGAAAAAATAAATAAATGGCTGATTTCTTCAGCTCAGTATTACAATCTTTGTTCACATCTTCCTTGACCTTTCTGAAAATGAACAAATGATTTCAAAGAGAGCTAACTACAAATTTTTCTCCAACATTTCCTCTTAAAATGTTACCTGCATTATTCAAGTTAAAGAGTGCATCATTTTGCATTTTACCCAAAAGCAAAAATGAAGTAGATGGGCATGTATGGATCTGAAAATCAGAGTTCCTATGCTCTCTGTTATACACAGGTACTATGTTGAACTTGGGTGATCCATTTTTCTTTACAATCTCAGATTACCATTTACTGAAGAACTTAAACCCTCACAAAAATAAATGTTGGTGTCATTAAGACAAAAACATCACCAACCCACATTGTAAGCTTTCAGGCAACTAATTTGAAGTGAATATCAATATTTTAAGAAATAAATGAAAGAGAAAGGTACTCTGGAGACCTTTAATGACTGTATAATACACATTAAAACAACCAAATACTAGCACTATTATGGGAGACTTTGTTCATATAAATAAATTCACGAGGACAGTTTAATAATATTTGCAATTAAAATTATCCTCTGGCCCTGGAAGGACGGCTTTCAATTACATGTAGATCATTGGATTCATTTAATTCATATGACTTGTAAATTTGAGAGTCTGTGCTTCTAAAAATAAAGCCATGAAATCTTTCCTGAATATACACAACTCCATTAACAACTTCCTTAATTAAAATTATCAACAGTAAATACTTTTGATTATAGTTGCTATATATCATAACTTATTTAATGTTTCATCTACTTTATATAGCTGGGGGTATAGCTCAGTGGTAGAGTGCATGCTTAGCATGCATGAGGCCCTGGGTTCAATCCCCAGTACCTCCATCTTGGACTTCCCTGGTGGTCCACTGGCTAAGACTCTGTACTCCCAATGCAGGGGGCCTGGGGTTCGATCCCTGATCAGGGAACTAGATCCCACGTGCTGCAACTAAGACCTAGGGCAGCCAAATAAAGTTTTAGGGCTTCCCTGATACCTCAGTTGGTCAAGAATCCACCTGCAATGCAGGAGACATGGGTTCAATTCCTGGGTTGGGAAGATCTGCTGGAGAAGGGAGAGGCCAGTATTCTTGGGCTTCCTTTGTGAAAAAGAGTCTGGTAAAGAATCTGACTGCAGTGTGAGAGACCTGGGATCAATCCTTGGGTTGGGTAGATCCCCTGGAGAAGGGAAAGGCTACCCACTCCAGTATTCTGGCCTGGAGAAATCCAGGGACTATATAGTCCATGGAGTCTCAAAGAGGAAGGACAGTTTTCAATTACACGTAGATCATTGGATTCATTTAATTCATATGACTTGTAAATTTGAGAGTCTGTGCTTCTAAAAATAAAGCCATGAAATCTTTCCTGAGTATACACAACTCCATTAACAACTTTCTTAATTAAAATTATCAACAGTAAATACATTTGATTACAGTTGCCATAGATCATACCTTAGTTAATGCTTCATCTATTTTATATGCCATCATACAGGAATTTCCAACTATTGACTTCATATATTCAGACTTAATAATCACGCTTATTAGAGTTTAGCTGCCTTCTTTAAAAGGAAAAACATACACTGTATTTTGCTCATAATGAATTATGTAAAACAGAATCCAGAACTTCTGCACCAAGTCAGGAGGTCATCAGATCTCTTTTGTCCATTGTTTGGAGCCAAGACCATATAAGGAGAAAAGATGCCCTGCCTTAATGGAACAGAGAAAGCCAGCGCCAGGTGGTTCTAGTATGGTGGGAGGATTTTATCTATTATCAGGGATCAGAGATATTGAATTCAATTATGCAAATAGATGTTAATTGAGAAAAAAACAAGACAGCTGGTCAATCTATTTCAGTAGGCTAGCTAAGATGGGAAGGATCAAGAAATGCCAGATGCCTACCAGACAGGTTCTGAATTTGATAAGAATGCAGATGGGGTGACACTAATGAACAAAAGTGAAATTTTGAAAATTCTCAGCTGAATGAGTATGGTTGGAATTTGCTGTCAGACTAAGAGAGATTTAGAGTGGAGAGCTTGATTCTGATGGAGAAAAAGGTTAATCCCACAAAGAGATATCCTTATTGCCTTTCTGTAGCATTGCCAAATAAGCAGTGGACATATCTAAGGTAAATAGGTAGATACAGTTTTAGAGCAAGTCTTTGCTCAACTTCAGTGAGATTCCTATGTATCCTATTAGTCCTTTGGTGTATGTGCTTTTGACTCCCTGGAAAACTGGCAAATGATACCTGAACTTTAAAGTGACTGAATTAATTAAAATGGTATCTTAATTAGAGAAACAAACAAAAGTTTATGAAGCATGTTCTACTCTCTTTCAATTAAATGATTTAATGTCACTGACAAGAATCCTTCTTGAGATTAATCAGCGGAGGTCCAGGGATTTGGTTATAGCTGGGCAAGTATATGTCACATTAACAGAACTCTGTTTACAGGAGGTCCGAGCAAATTTCTGGAAGGAACTCCTAGGGCAAGTGGTCTGTAGCTACTACAGTGTTTATCATCGCAGGTGATGCTGAGTTTAGCATACTACTTTTCATTTAAATAGTCTGTTGTCTAGCCACTGGGGACATTTGCCTAGGGTAAAGAGAAAGGAAAGCCGAAGAAAGAAAATGCTAAAACAATCTCTCTCTGAATATCCACGGATCATTGATCTCAGAACAGTGCTAACAGTACTGGCACCATAGCTTCAGCAGCATTTAGTGGATTGATATTGGCATCAAAGCCTTTGGCATGCTGGCATTAGGAAGAGTGACTAAGGGTTAGAGAAAAACTCACGTCTTTCTCACTAAGTGTAGTGTTGCAGCCAACAGAAGAATTTTCAAAGAGGAGCAGGCTTTTTACTTATGTATATACTGTATATAATTCATAGGATATCACACACACACACACACACACACATCACAAAGAGGTCAAATTATAATTGTGTATGTATACAGGACTGCTATATTAGAGTGTAGATGGAGTGGCACTTTCTCTGTTGTAACAAAGAAAGATAACAGGTAGATTATTCAGTGGCTAGAGGATCAGAATATAAAAATATTCAGATTTAATCAAATCTCAAATGATAAAATGTAACAAGGAGACTCTAGAGCTCCTTGAATTATGAAAACCTATTCTGAACTGGAGACAATACTTTTCTTTCAGGAAAAGAGGCATCAAAATAAACTGACTTTCTTGGGGAAGATTTTTATTATTCTTGTGATCTTGTTAAACATGGCCCTTCTTTTTTTCCTGCCTATGGAGCTGAATGTCACAGGGTACTCACTTCCCAATAGAAGCATCATTATATATTCCACATTATTTTGTCAGGTAGGGTTTAATTATGTAATTTCTTGTGTTATCCTTTTCTGGTCTCAGTATCAGGGTAATACTGGTCTTATAAATTGGGAAGTGTTTCCTCCTCTACTATTTTTGAGAACAGTTTGTGAAGAATTGAGATTAATTCTTCCTTGAATATTTGATAAAATCTAACAATCAAGACATCTAGGTCTAGATAGATATTTGTGGGTTTTTTTTTTAATTCAATTTATTTATTATAGGAACCATTTAGCCAGTCTCTTCACGAGTCAGTTTTAGCTATGTCCTTGTAGAAGGTGTTCATTTTATCTGAGTTATATAGTTTGTTGCCTTTCAATTGTCCATTGTACTCACTTTATAGCCCTTTTATTTCTAGAAGATCGGTATTAGTATGAAATGCTAATGTTCTTCTGTTTCTAGTTGAGTCTTCTCTTTTTTTGGCATTTCTAACTAAAATTTTCTCAATTTAGTTGATCTTTTCAAAGAATCAGTTTTTGGTTCTATTTATTTTCTCTATTTCTTCTATACACTTTTTTTCCCCCTATTCTCTATTTCATTAATTTCCATACTGATATATAGTTCTTTTTTTTGTCATCTTTAGTTTTAGTTTTACTCTTTTCTCCAGTGTTTTAATGTAGAGGTTAGGTTACTTATTTGAGATCTTTCTTCTTTCCTAATACAGGCATTTCCAACTATAAATTTCCCTCTAGGAACTGCTAAATTCTTAGTTCTTAGCTATATCGCACAAGTTTTGCTATGCTGAATCTTCCTTTTCATTTATCTCAAAGTATTTTATAATTTCTGTTTTGATTTCTTCTAAAACCCATAGGTTAATGAGAAGTATTTATTTTCCTCCTATTTGTGAGTTTCCCAATTTTTTTTTTCCTGGAAATGATTTCTAATTTTATCCTATTGTGGTCTGAGAATGTACTGTATATGATTCTTTTTATTGAAGAAATAAATGTCTAAAGGAATGTGGGCCTTTAGCTGAAGAAAACAGAGTAAAGGCGAGATAGGAACCCACATGAGATACTGACAGAATATGAGCAAATTATGTTAACTGTAAGGTTTTTTTTGGTAAGTTGCACCTAAAGACAAGGTAAGCCTGTGAGGGTCCTAGATGTTAAAGTGGTTATGCAACTTTCTGTAAGAACCAGAGGAGATATAGCCCAGGAATATAACAGTAAAGGAAGTTTTTTCAACTATCAAAACACACCTACTATAGCAAAATCTTATGAGCATTATAACTATGGGCATTATTTCAAAATTTTTAATCCCTCCATAATTAGTAGGGTATAGTAAGAGGTCAGAGGTTAAGCAAATCTTTCTCTATACTTGTATGCGTATAGGCAAGAGACCTATATTATATGCTTACATAGGAATAATATAGCTCTCATTCATGGCATAGACCATAGATCTATGATACAATCATAGATCATAGATACAATCGTACATCTGGTCTGTGATTTTTTGATTTCTATTTTTTACAAACATTAGCTCCATAGGCCAGGCACTATATATTGTTTTGTTTTTTAAATTTTTATGCTATTTATCAATATATCCCTATTATCTAACTCAACAATAGGACATGGTACAACTGCAATACACATTCCTTGTATAAGGAGGTGAATGGAACATGGGTTAATGAATGGATGGGTGAGTAAACATTTAAAAAAAATCACCAGTCATCTTTGTTTGGCATATGTTAAAGCGAGATGTTTGAGGTCATTTTCTATAGTCAAAATCAGGAAGGGAAAAAAAAAAAGGCAAAACACTTGAATCCCTAGTCCATGAATTGCAAAAAAATGTCTGCAAAATATCTGTCTTTCTTTGCAGATGGTATAATTATCCAGAGGTTAGTGTAACTCAGCAAACAAGAGGCCTTCCTGGAGACAGGTTAATGTGTCAGTTATCAAATGAACTAATCATGTCCACTAGGGCCCTATGGAAAACATTCTAAGAACTCTCACCTTTAAATAACCATTAATAACCATTTTCATCCTTAATAAAATACAGATAATTTTCCCAATGCAAAACTGCTGAGCACCATTTTTCCAATTCATCAATGGACAAAGCTAGTCTATGCAAAATCAATTCAGAGGGTGTGCAGAGAGGAGGAAAAGTGAATACCAAGATGAAAATATCCATTAAAAGTGCAAAGTGCAGTAATGATTAGGAACCTATACAACTTAACTCTCAACTCTCACAAATGGCAGAAACCAAATTTCTGAGTAATCCTCCCTAGAGCAGGTCAAGGCAGAATGGATGAGTTGAAGGTGAATGGACAGTAATCCGGTCGGATCAATTGCCCTCAGTATGCTTCAGACATCCCAGAGTGTCAAAGCAGCCTGGTCTGACTGGTTGCACCATAGGTTGTTTTGTCAGAAATTCAAATGAGTGGAGAAACTGAACAAACTAATACTTCTCAAGGGCAAGCTTTGTTTGGAAACAGGAAGTAGGTACCTTGCAGATGTCAAACAATGCATATACATATATCCTAGTACTGATATTGTCAGTTTACTTGCAGAAATTTGTCTCCTTTAGCAACAATCCCCTGTACTCTTCAGCTATCATTCAATCCAGTTATAGGTGGATTTCATCTTAGCACGGACACACAGGTTTTGTTTCATATATATATACATACATATACACAGATATATATCTTATGCAGCCAACTTTGAGCTGTATTACGTAATCTTGAGACTTTGCTCACCAGAGGCAGGATATTTCTAGCAAGTGCAGACTCCAAGGACTAGTACTTAGTATGAGACTAGAACATACCTGGAAGCAGTGAGGTTCATTCCAGGGAGGGAAGCTCCAGATGCTGGTGTTGAGGGAGGCTAACCACAGAGCACAAAGGTCATGGCACAAAATGAAGCAATCCTGGCCAGGAGTAGTCTACCAGAGAAAATGAGAGGCCTACGACAAAAACAGTTCAAAGAAGCAGGCAATTAACATTAAAGGTGGCAGTCTTGGGCAAGACTACAGTCCTAAAAAGCATTTTCTTTCCTTCCTCCCTCCATTTGCTCATTCAACTAAAAATATGCTAAGGTATTCTATTTGACAGATATTACGGATATAATGAGTTAAACAAATGTACTTCTTGCTCTCATAGACCTTACTATCTAATGGGTGAAACATTTACATATTAAATACACAAACAGATGCATTATCATGAACTGTGATTAATTTTAATTATCAGAAATTCATGGGTGTGCAACTGTGAAAGAAATCCTGACGTAGCTTGCTGGGTATGGTGAATACTCACCAACTTCTCTAAGGAGGACATGTATGAACTGAGATCTGAAGAATCAATAAGAAAATGGAGTTGAGGAGGCATTCAAAGTTGTCAGGTAGGAGATATTTCTGCATTTGAGAAATGAAAAGAAGGCCAGGGCGTGTGAACTACAGAAAACAGGAGGGAGATTGGGACAAGGGGCTGGATAGGAAGCAGAAACTGATCATTCAAGATTTTGTGAATCATGGTAAGATTTTGCTTTTTATTCTAAAAGCATTGGGAAAATGAAGAGTGTTTTAAATGAAATGACATAATTAGACATTGTAGTTTTTTTTTTAAACAGATTACTGTGATTGACATATGGACAAAGAATGGTGGGTCATAAAGGTGGAAGGAAATGGAATGAGATAATTCTGGGGGACCACTTAGAAAGCTTTTTTTAAAATTTGCTTTCTGGATGAGAAACTGGCTGGCTGAGGATGCTAAAGTAGAAGAAGCTGGAGAGAAGCTGACATATTAGAGGAGGTAAGATGGAAATGTCATGGTAGATTGAGTGAGGTGTGTGGGTGGTTGATGGAGAGTAAAGTGACGGAATTACTCTTCAAGCGCTCACTGAAGAATGACCTAGATGACTGCATGCTTTACTAACATAATGAACAATAGAAGAAGAACAGATTGACACTAGATAGAGGGGGGACTGAATTCAGTTTGGGACATTTTTAATTTCAATTCCTTTGAATTTCTCGGAGAAGTGTGGGGGAAAAAACAGTTTGAGGTATAAGACTGCCTATAGGCTAACTCAATGCAAATATACAGACTAGTCTCATAAACTTGGGAGTCATTTGCATATACGTGATAATTGATGATGGAAGCATTTGGTGGGTGTGATATTGCCTAGAGAATGAATAGAGGTTGAGAGGGGAAAAGCACTTGGAACCAAGCCGTGAAAAATGTAAACATTTGATGTTAGAAAAAAAAAAAGTGAACGAGAAAGAGACTAGAAGTAGCAAACAGAAAAGAAGAAAAGGAAGTGCACATGATACATCACAAACGGTGAGGGAAGAGAGTATTTTAAAAAGGAGGGTGCAATCAACACTATGAGAGCTGGTAAAGAACTAAGAAAGATGCCAAATGAAAAATGTTCATTTCATAGTGACATGGAGGTCACTGGCGACTACAAATTGCTTTTTTAGTGGAATTTTTGTGGTTGTTGTTATTGCTGTTTTCTCTCCAGATCAATGGATCTCTTTCTCTCACAATCAATAAACCTGTTGCCTTGCAGATTAATGAATTAACCAAGATTTTCAGCAAAAAGAAGGTTTTAAAGAAAGAAAGCAGGTGGTAGATAAGGAAAGTTAGGAAGACAGAGTATAGAGATACTTTGGAAAGCTTATTAAAAATAGAGGCCTGCATACAACCTCTTTTGATTTTCATGCAAAAAAAAAAAAAAAGAAAAGAAAAGAAAACAAAAAACCTATATAGCAGGGAAAGGAGACCTTCCTGTGGTAGGTCGTCTCCTTGCCCTTGTCGAGGTCTCTCCCCTAAGTTGGGTCTAGTCCATTTGATTGGCTTTGGCTAGGGAGGCATTATGTGAAGGAAGCAATAGTTTGAGAAGTGCTTATCTGTTGGGGCTTGTTATCTGGGAGTGCTCCTTCTTGGAACCCACCTGCCAACTGTAAAGAAGCCTTGCGGCTACTTGGAGATGCTCACGGGAAGAACTGAGACCTGTCGCTGAAAGCCCCAGCTGAGCTTATCGCTGGCAGAGAATGTCAAGTGAGTGAGGCTGTTTGGGGACCTATTAGACAACCCAGGACCTCTGCCAAACCCACCTGAGACAGAAGCACTGCCCCTACTGGGTTACAGACTCATGAAAAAAATAATGCCTTGTTTTTATTTAAGCAACTAAGTTGTGGAGTAGGTGTGGTATGCATCAACAGGGAATGAAAGAGTCACCGTTTCAGTAAGCTCCTGGGTGATTCTAATGACACTACTCCAGAATATAATCTATTAGTCCATTTCATTGGATTGGCCACAAAGTTTGTTCCAGTATTTTCATACAGAAAAGCCCCAAAGAGCTTCTTGGCCACCCCAATACTACTGCCACCATCTTCCATTGTGTTCTTCCTCCTCTTTGTTCTCTAGTTGCTGTTCCTCTCAAGTCTACCAGGAAGCATCCGAGATGAGAAAGTTGAGCAGGAACCCGGCATCTTTCCTCACTAAAGGTGCAATAGCGGGTAACTGATTTCATTCTTTGAGCCTCAGTTTCCTCATCTCTAAAGCACAGAGGGCCACGATTCCATTGCAGGGAATGGTGGGGAGACAGGTATATGGGATCTGGTATCTAAGAGACATTAGCTTCCTTTCCCCTATTGCCAGTTTATCCTTTATCTTTGAAGTACTCATTAGTGCAACTACCTAGACTATTTTACTCATATTTAACATTTAGCTTTATTGTCTTTATAGTCACCTACATTCATAAAAATTAAGGGTTTCCTATAGATGTACTTATAAGATATCCACAGGACTTCCAAAAAGGTTAAAGTTTCCTCTCAGAAAATCAGCTGTACTAAAATGCTATCTTGAAGTGAAGCAATCATTTATGCTGAAGTCAGGTGGGATGGGGGATCCAGGACGAATGCCCTTCTACCGCCATGCCACCTCCTGAAGGTTTCAAGCACTGGATTTTGCAGGAAAGAAAACACTAGAAAACTTCCGGCTATAGAGGCACTGAGGGGAAACCAAAGTTCCTATTATATTCCTAAGCTCTTCTTTTCTGTTTGAACAACTGGCAGCATCATTCACCTATTCAAGCCATCAGTAGGAAGTTTTGATACTCTGTCCCTGAGGACAAATCGAAAATAAACTGTCAGGAGCTGGTAATGGTACTGGGCTCTCAAACAACTTGTGTCCCCAGGCATTTCTCAGGATGGATAAGGAACTTGTGAAGGAAACTCATTGTGTTTTCCTTCCCCTCTCAGTCCTCAGTGACCTGTTATTGTGGCTGATCACTGGTGGTTCTGCCTCAGGGTTATTCAAGCAAGTGACTGGAGAGAGCATGGGCTGCAATCTAATCATACCAAGGGCTACTTGGCTGAGAATTTACTTGGCTTTGCATATCTGACTGCCCTTGGCGATATACATCATAGGATACTGGGTAACTCAGGGAACCTACTGGGAATTTGGATTACTGGGGAAGGGGAAGAAAGTCTTAGTCTTCTAAAACCCGCTAAACAGAGGCTTGGTGAAATCTGCTACCAGCTGGTTAGTTCATCATGTCATCCCATTCACTTGACACAGGCTCCTCTAACAGGCAAGAAGGTGACAAGGCTGCCATGAGTCCAAGAGAGACAAAGAAGATATACAGGATCACACTAGAATTTGTCCGAATTTTAAAATATTTTTTTTAATGTGAAATTCACTCTAGAGGTTGGTCTAAACAGCTTTTCTGAATAGTCCCTGATTACCAAGCAGATTGAGAGGTGCAATGATAGCAGAATTGCCACAAGTAGGTGGAAATATTATTGAGTCTACCCAAAGTTTATTTTTGAGACATGTGCCTGCATGCTCAGCCATGTCCGACTTTGTGCAACCCCATGGACTCTAGCCCACCAGGCTCCTCTGTCCATGGGATTTTCCATGCAAGAGTATTGGAGTGGATTGCCATTTCCTCCTCCAGGGGATCTTCCTGACCCAGCAATCAAGCCCATGTGACCTGCATTGGCAGGCTGACTGTTTACCACTGAGCAACCTGAGATTCTTACTAAGAGTGTTATCTCCTCATTGCCTCCTCTTCTAACCCTTCAGTTACCAATAAGCAAATTATTCATCCATTCATTCATTCACCATCCACTATGTGTAGACCCTGTTAGATGCTAGGATATAAAATTGAATATGATATGGTAAAATAAACAGGCCAACAGGGAGCAAAGATATTATAATGGAAGTTCATATGAGTAATAGGTCTGAGAGTTGAGTGACTAACTCTGCCTGAATCAGTCAAAAAGTCTTCAAAAGAGTAGATGACACTTGATCGGAAATCTGCAGGATGAGTTAGAATTCTCTGGGAGGTAGCAATACGGATTGCCCTGTAGGGAAAAAAACTACTTTCTTTCTCCTCATAACCAGTGACACGTCGCATTCCTAGTTCTCAACTTGGCAGTGCATGAGCATTACCCACGGAACTGAGAGAAAACCAAACCAAATCAAATGCCCACTCAGCCTGGGGGATACTGTAAGACACGGCCCAGATCTGCTTTCTGGAGGCTGGCAGATGACTCTCCACCCTGAAATCCCATAGGGAATGCCAAGACTAATGGCTAAGGTCTCCTTCCCCCTAGGGCCAGCATCCAAAAATCATGCACCTTGGGGATACAAAGTCCTACCTCCCTCACCTCAAATAAGGGTACCACTGCAGAGGCATCCTAGCACCTCAGTCTCTCAGAGGAGTTGAGGCCTCCTTTGAGAATGCCTTGCAGCTCATTTTCTTTCTCTGCCCAATCTCTTTCTTTTCAGAGTTCATCTCTGTCTCAGAGTTAGCTTCCTGGGAAACCCAGTCTGTGACAACTAGCCTCTTTCTACAGAATTCTGAGTCTAGTAGTTTTGACCCTCTAGACAGGCACAGTTTTGTAAAGACCCACAGGCAACTTTAAGGCATGTCTCATTAAGAACCACAAATTGGTCTTCTCAAAGTGAAATGCAAAGACCCCTTGCAACAAAAATGCCTTAAGCAGATTTATTAAGTGGAGATACCTAATCCTCCTTATAGACCCCCAGGATTATATTTTTTGGAGAGGAGGACTGGGAATTTACATTTAACAAATTCCTCCAGGTTCTTTATACACACATACATTGTCTGAAACCACAAAAGCTTATCTCAAGCTCTCATGAATGTATTTATCCTTTCAATGTGTAAGCAAATAAAGGAATGTAACCTTCCTTCCCAACTACAGACTTTCTGCTTCCTGAACCAAAATGCAAATGTGAGTAAATGTGATTCAGCAAGAGAAATGCTGGTTACCCCTGGGGTTTTTACCAACATAAGCTCATCATCTCAGTAATGACTCAGTGACCTCTGGTCCAATGGCAGAGAAGAATTTGCACTTCAAGGACATTCTTTGGCATATGAACATTTTTGTTAGGTATCTCTAGTACATGCTCTGATTCTCATCATTGCATTTTTTTTTCTTTCCCTGGCATGCACTCAATATCAGAGATAGGGGTACATCATTCAATGTATCCTAAGCCTTTAAAATGGAAGCCTCTAGGCATAATCAACATGACTCCTGGCAGCTCTTTCAGGCCCTTTCTCTGTCGTTTCCCTTAATATGCTTTGTTAATCTATTTTAAAATTATTTCCAGTGATGTTGCCTCAATAACCTTCCCTTGGCGGGCACTCCATTGTCTCGATGAGTTTCTAAGGTATTTTCCTCCTATTTGCATCCTTGCTCACCATCTTCTCTTAAAAAGTGAAACAAGGCTATTGTTTCTTTATGTGCCTTTCTCCTGCTGATGTTGCTCTAAAGATAGTACAGAAATATAGCCAGTCTGGTTCATCATTAGGCACACCCCTAGAATCAATCTCCCTGGCCTCAAATCCTCGTCCTGCTGCTTATTAGCTGTACAATGTTGAGCAAGTTGCAACATCTCTGTTTCTTTTTTTTTTTATCTCTAAGTATGAGATAATAATACCTACTTCCCAAGTCAATTGTGAGGCTCTAAGGAGTCAGTATATATAAACAATGTTGAATGGGAACAGATGTACCAGATATAGACTAGGTGTTCCATAGATTCTGGTTCTTATTACCATGGGTATGGGTGAATGGAATCCAAGTTATACTTGTCCATTGCACACTTCATGGTCTTGTTTGTGGGAGGAAAGGAGGGTGGGAAGAATTGGGAGATTAGGACTAATATATATACTCTATTAGGGCTTCCCTGGTGGCTCAATCGGTAAAGGATCCACCTGCAATTCAAGAGACCCTGGTTCAAGCCCTGGGTCAGGAAGATCCTCTGGAAAAGGAAATGGCAACCCACTCCAGTATTCTTGCCTGGGAAATCCCATGGACAGAGGAGTCTGGTGGACTATAATCCATGGGGTCAGAAGAGTCAGACAGGACTTAGCAACTAAACCACCATGTACACACTATCATGTATAAAATAGATAGCTGGTTGGACCTGCCTGATAGCACAGGATGCTCAGCTCAATGTTCAGTTATGACCTAGAAGGGTAAGATGGAGGTGTTGGAAGGAGGTCCAAGATGGAGGGGATACATGTATACATATAACATGTACACATACAGCATCTACACATGTGTACACTCATTGTACAAAAGAAACTAACACAATATTGTAAAGCAATTACACTCCAACAACAAAAATATCAAAATAAGACCTATCTACTTAGTGAAAGAGGAGAGTGAAAAAGTTGGCTTAAAGCTCAACATTCAGAAAACTAAGATCATGGCATCCAGTCCCATCACTTCATGGTGAATAGATGGGGAAACAGTGGAAACAGTGGCTGACTTTATTTTTCTGGGCCCCAAAATCACTGCAGATGGTGACTTCAGCCATGAAATTAAAAGACGCTTACTCCTTGGAAGGGAAGTTATGACCAACCTAGACAGCATATTGAAAAGCAGAGACATTACTTTGTCAACAAAGGTCCATCTAGTCAAGGCTATGGTTTTTCCAGTGGTCATGTATGGATGTGAGAGTTGGAGTATAAAGAAAGCTGAGCGCAGAAGAATTGATGCTTTTGTCCCTTGGACTGCAAGGAGATCCAACCAGTCCACCCTAAAGGAAATGAGTCCTGAATATTCATTGGAAGGACTGATGCTGAAGCTGAAATTCCAATACTTTGGCCACCTGATGCAAAGAGCTGATTCATTTGAAAAGACCCCGATGCTAGGAAAGATTGAAAGTGGGAGGAGAAGGGGACGACAGAAGATGAGCTGGTTGGATGGCATCACCGACTCAATGGACATGGGTTTGGGTGGAATCTGGAAGTTGATGATGGACAGGGAGGCCTGGCGTGCTGCAGTCCATGGAGTCACAAAGAGTCAGACAGGACCGAGTGACTGAACTGAACTGAACTGAACTTAGTGGGAAGTGGGCAGAACAGATTTGGTCAGAGAAGCTTTTTAATAGGGACCAATAGG
>ML664183.1:1671146-1691174 GCA_007570785.1 Antilocapra americana
ATTCCATGGACAGAGGAGCCTGGTAGGCTGCAGTCCATGGGGTCACTGAGTCAGACATGACTGAGCGACTTCACTTTCACTTTTCATTCTCATGCATTGGAGAAGGAAATGGCAACCCACTCCAGTGTTCTTGCCTGGAGAATCCCAGGGACTGAAGAGCCTGGTAGGTTGCCGTCTATGAGGTCACACAGAGTCGGACATGACTGAAGCGACTTAGCAGCAGCAGCAGCAATAGAAGCAGAAAGAGTGAATGTGCTTAGCACCAGGATGAGCCTGAAAACATGTCAGATAAAGAGGTCTCAGACCCTTAAATTCAGATTGTACTCCCTGGCTGATGATTTTCGCCTAGAGCACTATAAATCAGCGTAGGTTTGAATCCTATTTTGCAAAACTCTCTGTGTGGTTATGGGAAAGTAATTTAACTTCTCTAAACCTCAGTTTTATCCTTAAATTCAAATTACTCATTCATCCCCTCTTCACTGGATGGCTGTAAAAGCCAACATTAGTG
Organism: Antilocapra americana; assembly: GCA_007570785.1. Taxonomy (NCBI): domain Eukaryota; kingdom Metazoa; phylum Chordata; class Mammalia; order Artiodactyla; family Antilocapridae; genus Antilocapra; species Antilocapra americana. Next base: position 1,671,655 of record ML664183.1, read on the forward strand.
TACATGCCAGTGCAGGCCAGCAAGTTGGCATGAATTAAGCAGCAGCTAAATCCAGTGGGTTTTAAAATGGAAGGAGTTGAGGATGCACTTAGGTGCCACCTGTGAAATCCAGGGATGGGGAGCTTCCTGCTGGGCCTGTGTGAGCCGTGATGCTACAAAACCAGCGTGGTCTACTTAACTTCTCTCCGCTCTGATACTCCCAGTGGTGGCTCCCTCAGGAGTAAATACTGATGGCTAAGAAATGTACTTGACGAGCTGAAAGTCACTGACAGTCACTCTCCCACAGAGCAGGCAGCCCCAAGAACAGGCAGCTTATTCCCCAGGCCACAGTCCCTGGGGGGAATCACAGCAAATCTTATTTTTAAAGGTGAGTTTCTGATTGTTCCCCCCTGCCTTGGATTCTACACACCATTGGGCTTTAATGAACAGAGGGAGGCAGCCTGAAGGTCTATGTCCAGGACTCATTAAACAGACCCAAAGAGACACCAGAAGATTTTTTTTTACCACCAAACATTTGTTATCCTGGGTTCCCTGAGTCCACGAGATGCGGACACATGATTCTTCCTCCCAGATAACCTTTCATCTTTATCTTCACAGATATAGGGGCAAAGAGACAGAGTAAACACAGGTAAAAAAATATTTTAAAGTAGTATTTATTAGATATCTGCTTTATGCTGATCTTTATGTTGTATCTTTTTCACAATAGAAGTGAGCTATTGCAGATATTCTAGCAATTTTCCGTTCTCAATTTTCTGGATAAGAATACTGTAAATAGACTCAGGGATGTATAATCATTTGTCCTAGGTCATACAGCTCATAAAGAGTTGGCTGGGGTTCCAAGGATTTGTTGCCTAGACCCAGGTTCATGTTCTTTTCATCACACCATGCTGCCCTTCCCCAGAAATCATTCAGGCTGATAATGATAACAGACAGGAATGGAAGAGAATAGAGTTCCCCTCATTTTCAAGTAGCCCTAGAGTCTTTCTGCTCATGTTCCCATTTCTGCCATCAGAGAATCAAGCAATAAAGAAAGTCCTTGCAAATAAAGTCAAGGGCCGTGCTTGGAACAGTCTTGCAGTGCTTCTCTGGTTGTAAAGATTCAGAGTGATATAGTAATAAAGAAGCCTTAGTTTGCTTCCTGGAGGGGAAATACACTGCTTTTTAAGTCCCTAGGGCTTCACTGGTTGCTCAGACAGTAAAAAATCCACCTGCCATGCAGGAGACCTGGGTTCGATCCTTGGATTCGAAAGATCCCCTGGAGAAGGGAACTGTATTCCAGAATAATTGCAATAGTCTGGCCTGGAGAATTCCATGGACAGAGGAGCCTGGTAGGCTACATGTAGTCCACAGGGTTGCAAAGAGTCGGACACGACTGAGCACTGCTCATTTTCACTTTCTTTAAACCTCTAACTCCTTAAGTATTTTTCATCTTTGTTATTCAGAAGAAAGGGATTCATATATTCAATAAGCCTGTATCTAGTATGTATTACATGTCAATTCCCATTCTTGCACTTGAGATACGTCACTGAATAAAACAAAGTTGTATACCTTCAAGGAGCTTATTTTATCAAACACATAAATGCCCAGAAACAAGACGTTTTATGGGAGAGGTTACAGCAACTAGTACTCCTAAATGAGTTCCACTTTTCGGTACACAGGGATAGCAAACACATTCTATGTTTCCAAATTTGGGGGCATATATGTCAATATCTTCAAGAGACTTGCAACTGAGACCTCTTAACATCACAAAGAGATGTTCTGGATTATTACCACATGTTCAGCAAAAGAAGACAAATGCATGAGGTATGCTCAGAGGGAGCTCTCTGGCAACAAAAGCAAATTCCGTGGTGCACAGTGACACCAACACTAGCACTGTCTCACACCTAGATCTTCTGTAAGTACACCTGCACTATAGCATTAAGAGGAACTGATGCAAATTCAAGTTCTAACTTTCATTCTGTGGTATAACCTTGGACAAACTGATTGACCTCTGTGAGCTGTTATTTCTGAAGAAAGATAAGTTGTATCCACTGTATTTTGTTTTACCTTAGCCTGTCTTTTTCAGGGAAAACAATGAAAGAATGTGTGTATTTTAATACATTTGCCTAACCCTTTATGGTTTACGAAATAATTTTATCACTAGTAAAGTTTCGATCATCCTGCCATCTCCTTTTCTTCTCATGATATGCCAGTATTTCCTTTGTACTCCATTTCACAGATTCTCCCCTTTTATTCCTATTGTGTTAGTTTATATCCCCAGAGTGTCACTCCTGAAACACTGCAATAACTGCTTAATTCCCTGGCTCAGGTTATCACCTCTTCCAATTCTGAGTATTTTGCAAAAAATAAAGTAGTTTTTTCATTAGAAATTTGACTTTTCTACTATTTCTGAATGATCTATGCTACACATGAGATAGTTACAAGTTGGCATTTGGGGTCATAGTTTATTTTTCTAGGCATGCATGACTTTACTATCCAGCACACTTTTTCACTATTCCTGATCATGCCTCATAATTTCTTCTATCAGAGTCTTGATTCAGACTCCCCCACTGACCAGCATCTCAGTTTCTCTCCAAAGTTAATCTTGGCTGCACATTGTTTATTCATCATCTGTTACTACTGCCCAGAACCAAATGGGATTTCATGAAAATTTGTGAGAATGAAGACCAAATAAGATGCCAAGGCCTATTTGATTGACGAGTGAATTGAAAGCACTTTCTCAGTGTATTTTCCTGGTATTCTAGGGATTTCTGAAGTTGCTGGGAATTCCTAGATTTTCCAGTTCATCATGATATAACCACATAAAAATTGCATTTCTGCAACAGTGCTGGTGCCTCACAGATTCTTCAGTAATATCATGAAGGCTACCAAGAGGAATTCACTTCTGTCATCTCACAGGTCCATAAATCATTATATTTCCCTTCAAACACCTAACTCATTAGGAACCAACAAGAACACTTTGCCTAATTCTTTCTTATATTAAAATACATAATAATGAGTAAATATATATCTTTACATAAACCTGATCTAATTTTACTTTCATTCAAGTCCTGAGAAGGGAGTTTCATTTTATTTTTATTTTGTCTGTTAATTGCTCAGTTGGGTTCAACTCTTTACAACCCATGGACTGTAGCCTACCAGGCTCCTCCATTCATGGGATTCTCCTGGCAAGAGTACTAGAGTGGGTTGCCATTCCCTTCTCCAGGGGATCTTCCCAACCCAGGGACTGAACCTGGGTCTCCTGGATTGCAGGAAGGTTCTTCACCATGTGAGCCACTGGTATGAAAATCAAGCCTTAATTATCTTAATTAAAAAAAAAAGTTGTTTAAACTCATATAGCTTGTCAGAGGCAGAGTCAAGATTAGAACTCAGGCCTTTGTAACTGACAGTCTGTACAACTGTACCGGAGCTGGAAGACACAATCTTCTGGACTTCAGACTATACTACAAAGTTAGAGTCATCAATTCAGTATGGTACTGGCACAGAAACAGAAATATAGATCAATAGAATAAGATAGAAAGCCCAGAAATAAACCCACACACCTATGAGTACCTTATCTTTGACAAAGGAGGCAAGAATATACATTAGAGAAAAAGCAGCTTCTGTAATAAGTGGTGCTGGGAAAACTGAACAGCTACATGTAAAAGAATTAAATTAGATCAACTTCCTAACACCATACACAAAAATAAACTCAAAATGGATTAAAGACCTAAATATAAGGCCAAACACTATTAAAAAAAAAAGAGGAAAACATTGCAGCAAGATCCTCTTTGACCCATCCCCTTTGAGTAACAGAAATAAAAACAAAAATAAACAAGTCAGACTTAATCAGACAAAAACTTTTGCATAGCAAAGGAGCCTATAAACAAGATTAAAAGCCAACCCTCAGAATGGGATAAAATAATTGCAAATGAAGCAACTGACAAAGGCTTAATCTCCAAAATGTACAAGCAGCTCATGTAGCTCAATATTAGAAAAACAAACCCAGTCAAAAAATGTGCTGAAGACCGAAACAAACATTTCTCCACGGAAGACATACAGACAGCCATAAAACACATGAAAAGATGCTCAACATCACTCATTGAGAAATTAAAATGAAAATTACAATGAGGTATCAACTCACACCAGTCAGAATGGCCATCATCAAAAAATCTACAAACAATAAATGCTGGAGAGGATGTGGAGAAAAAAGAACCCTCTTGCACTATTGTTGGGAATGTAAATTGATAAAGTCACTATGTAGAATAGCATGGAGATTCCTTAAAAATCTAGGAATAAAGTTACCATATGATCCAGCAATCCCACTACAGAGCATGTATCCTGAGACAACCATAACTGAAAAGGAAACATGCACCCCAGTGTTCACTGCAGCAGCATTTACAATAGCCAGGACATGGAGGCAACCTAGGTGTCCATAGACAGATAACTGGATAAAGAAGTTGTGGTGTATATATATATAAGTACAATGAAGTATTCCTCAGCCACCATTAGAAGAACAGATGTGAATGAGTTGAACTGAGGTAGATGAACCTAGATCTTGTTGACTACAGTGAAGTAACTCAAAAGGAGGGAAAAAAATCTATATTAACACAAATGTCTGGAATCTAGTAAAATGGTAGTGATGAACCTATTTGCAGGGAAGGATGGAGGCACAGACATAGAGAATGGACTTGTGGACACAGCAGGGGAAGGAGAGGGTTGCTCAAATTGAGAAAGTAGCATTGAAATACATGCATTACCACATGTAAAACAGATAGCTAGTGGGAAGCTGTTATACAGCACAGGGAGCTCAGCCTGGTGCTCTGTGATGACCTAGAGGGGTGGGATGGTGGGATGGGGGTTTGGGAGGGAGGCTAAGAGGGCGGTGATATGTGTGTACTTATGGCTGGTTCACATGCTGTACAGCAGAAGCCAACACAACACTGTAAGCAGTCATCCTTCAATTAAAAAACAAAAATTAAAAAAAGATCAACTGTACAACTCTACAACAAATAAGGTGATGGTAAGCAGCAGCCTATTATCTGTTCAGGTTATACCGTTCTCTTGTCCCCTCCAATGAGAATTCCATTAACACAACCAGAAAGAACTTTCAAACATCACATGTTTTCCCCATTCCAAAAACCCTTCAGAGGTTCTCCATGGCCTGCAGATAATGCACAGATTCTTTACCAGGATCCTGCCTCTCTGAATTCCTCAGGCCTCTTCCTCCGCATCCACTCCTTCCACTAAATAGGCCCTGAAGATTTTGTCTTCCTCTGGATCTGGCTGCCTTTGGGATTTGCCCCAGGCTGGGCGGCTGGAAGGTTAGCCTGTCATTACGAATTAGAAGCGTGAACAACCTTGACCCTCTGCCTAGTACACTGGCCTAAGGGAGGCTACTTTGGCAGTGCAACTTGATCAAGGGGGTCAGCCCTCTACTATTTTCTTTTTAAACCATGATAATATAGAATACAAAACATCATATATGCACAAATTTGTAGCAATTGGGGAAAAATTCTCAAATTTGCTTGACAGACATGCAACTGACAAGGGCAGTCAGAAACTGTGTTTCTGACAAAGAAACTGTCAGTTTCTTTGCTCTCAGGAAAGAAAAGCCAATGTACAACAGACTGTGAAATGGAGGATGACACGGCCTCAGAAGGGCTAATTTTAAGTTGGTTTTAAATGATGCTTTGTCATGTATCTGAAGAACTCCAGTGGGTACTGGGAATGGGTTTATCCACATGGCTTGGAATGAGTATTCTTTGCTCCCCTAAATATAACCCTTCTCAGAATTGCAAAGGGCAAAAGAAAAAAAAAAAAAAAAAGCCTCTTTCTCTACAGGAGGTTGTGCATGTAATCAGGACTTCAGTGACATTTCTCCTCCCAAAATTCCCTTTTCTGTTACCAGGAGCTATTCTGAGCCAGGAATCCTAGGGAAGTCACCCTTGTGATGGTTTTCTCTTTCATCTTAGGCTCAGCATTCTTGATACTTTTATATAATATCATTGAAACCTCTACAAAAGATGCAATGCATGGAGCAGCCAAGACTCAACACCCTTAGTGTGAGACATCTTGGGCTCCAATCCTGACTCCGCCATCTAATTGCTATGGGAACTTGGACAAGTTCATCATTCTATCTCTGATACACTTTTTTTTTTTAATTTTCTTTACTTTCTTGTGTTGGTTTTGCCATACATTGACATGAATCTGCCATGGGTATACATATGCTCCCCCTCCAGAACCCTCCTCCCTCCTCCCTCCCGATTCCCTCCCCCTGGGTCATCCCGGTGCATCAGCCCCGAGCATCAATCCTGGGCTGGCGACTGATTTCACATATGATAATTAACATGTTTCAATGCCATTCTCCCATATCATCCCACCCTTGCCCTCCTCCAGAGTCCAAGAGACTGTTCTATACATCTGCGTTTCTTTTGCTGTCTCGCAGGCAGGGTTCTCCTTACCATCTTTCTAAATTCCATATTTATGCATTAGTATACTGATACGCTTTTAAAGAATTTGTCAAGATATAATTCGCACAGCCTAATTTATCCATGCGGGTTTATAAGTCAATGGTTTTTAGTATATTGATAGCTGTCCACCCATTGCCACAATAAATTTTAGAATATTTTATCACTTCCACCCCAATTGCGACCCCTCCTCTGTACCCATTAGCAGTACTCTCCGTTTGCTCCCACCCCTCCCCCAGTCCCTGGCAACTACCCACCTACTTTCTGTCTTTATGGATTTGCCTTTTGTGAAAATTTCATATAAATGAAATTATTCAACATATATTCCTTTGTTACTGGCTTCTTTCACTTAGTATAACATTGTCAAATTCCATTTATACTGTAGCATGATCAGTTCTAAATAATAGTCCATTTGGGGTCTACTGTGCATTCCAACTCTCTTCAACCCGGGCAGTGGCCTGCCAGGCTGCTCTGTCTGTGAGATTTTCCCAAGCCAGAGTATTGTAGTGGGTTTCCACTTCCTCCTCCAGGGGATCTTCCCGACACAGGAATTGAACCCTTGTCTCCTGTGTCCTGCATTGCAGGCAGATTCTTTACTGCTGAGCCACTTTTTTGTTTATCCATTTGTCAGTGGACTTCGGGTTGCTTCCACTTTTTGGCTGCTATGGGCATCCATGTGCAAGCTTTTGTGTGGATATGTGTTTCCGATTGGGGAGTATATATTTAGGAATAGAAAGGCCGGGCTGTCCGTATCTATTTAATCTCTTCAGAAATTTTCCAAAATAGTCACATCCCTTTCCATTATCATCTGCAGTCCATGAGACACACAATTTATCTACATCCTTGCTAACATTTGTTACTACTTTTTTTGTTGTTAAACTATAGTCACCCTTGTTAATTGAACTGATAGTTTATTGTTTTTTGTTTGCTTGCTCTTTTTATTTACCAGACTTCATGTTTTACAATTATTTTAGAAGTACAGAAAAACTGAGCAGCTAGTATAGAGAATTTCCATATTAACCCCTTGACCATACATTTCCTCAATTATTAATGTCTTATAGTGGTAGGCTACTAAATTAGTTTCCTAGGGCTACTGCAACAAATTTTCATAAATTGTGTGGCTTAAAACAATAGAAATTTATCATCTCACAGTTCTGCGGGGTTGAAATCTGCAATTAAGGCACTGGCAGTATCAAGCTCCCTCTAAAGACTGTAGAGAAGAAATCTTCCTTACCTCTTCCTAGCTGCTGTCAATTACTGGTAATTCTTGGAATTTTTTTGGCTTGTAGCTATATCGCTCCAATTTCTGTTTCCATTTTCAAATGGCATCTTCTCTCTGTGTCTGTGCCCCTTATAATCTTCATTGGGACAGAGGAAATCTGAATACATTATTATTAACTGAGGTCCATCATTTATTCAGACTTCCTTTGTCCTGATGTCCTAATGTTGCTAGTATTGTTTTTTTTTCTGTTTTAAGATCCCATCCAGGATATCACATTACAATTCATTGTCACGTTTTCTCAAGCTCCTCTTGACTGTGACTATGTCCTTGTGACGCTGTGTTTGATGACCTGGATAGTTTTGAAGAGTATGAGTAAGAAAAAAATGTAGGATTCTCCTTTGCCAAAATTTTCCTGACATTTTCCTCACAGAGTTGGGTTATAGGTTTTATGGAGGGAGATCACAGAATCTTTGAAAGACCACAAGTGTTATTTAATTACAACACTCAAGGATACATACTATCAACATTATACTGCTTTTGTTAAGTTTGACTACCTGCTTGAGATAGGTGTTTGTTAGATTTCTCCACCTATAAAGTAACCTTTATCCTCTTTCCATACTCTTGCTCTCTAGAGGGAAGTTACTATTGCAAAGCAGCCCAAACTGAGTTGGAAGTGTTTCTCCACCCTTCATATTCATCACCATCTACTTTTTCATTTGTAAAGCAGGAAAAATAATACTATCTACCAATTCAGAGGGGTTAAGTGAAGGTTTACGAGTTTATTTATGTAAAGTTATTCGGACAACACTTACACAGAGGAATCATTCAATAAACATCAAAAATTATTATCATTACTATCATCAGAGCCATTACCTTTTGTCCTCAATTATAATTAGTTTGTACATGTCATTCCTCTCTTTAGTATATAATTTCTTTGACTGTCAATGTATATTATCTTAATATTTACATAATTCCTAGTAATGGCACTATAAACAAATACAAGCATTTAGATATAATTATTAATTCCTTTCTTGTCCCCACACTCTAATTTTGTCTAGCTGTTCTGAAAAGAGCAAATGTATATAGCTGACCTTGGAAAGGTGACTATTCCCACCACTGCTCCAAAATATTTTTTAAATGCTCATTGTTCTGTAATTACAATTTATCTCCTAGTGGCCTGAAGTATTTTCAGTTTCCAAGTTCACTTTAAGAAGCACTTCCTGGCTGAATAATCAGTCACAGGCACTCTGGGGATCATGGAGAAGAGTACCAAATGGTCCTTCATCACTGCCCTCATTAACTTTACAATCTAATTGTGGAGACAGAAATAAATAAGAAGTAAGACTAAAGCTTTTTGACCATGCACAACAGGAAACAAATAATTCTAACCCTGATTATAACAGAAAACTTTTCAGATTTGTAGCATTTGAGCTGACCTTCGAATAATAAGGAACTTTTAACAAGTAGAGAGAATAGTGAAAGAAAGTCTATCCTATATGAAACTGCATGAGCAAAGACACAAATACAAATCAAGGCCACAACAAATAACAGCAAATATATTTTCTTTTTTCAAGTATTGTTGATAAATCATTTACAAGTGGTCTGAAATTTTCTAGGCCCTTACATGTTTAAACTACTTAATCATCAAAAAATTCTGAAAGATCGATACTATTCATAGGATTATCTCACGAGAGTGATAAGAGGTGACTAGCTTTAACTATTCAATAGAATTCAGGAAGCTGGATGACAAGAAGATAGGGAGGAAAGTGGGATGAGAATGAAAGCTAAATTGGAGACAGATTGTAAAAGGTTTTCAATGCCAGCTTATGAAGGTCTGGATTTTGATTCTAAGGGCAACCAAGAAGCCATTAATATTTAATGAGTGACTTGGTATGTTCAACTTGGGCTGTATTTCAAAGAAGAGAATTCCATGGTGTTGGTAGAGAGAAATATCTTAAGTTTAGAAACTACAAATAAATTTAGAGGAACATGTTACATCAGAAAGACCTTGTCAAAAACAAGAAAGGGAAAACTGCAAAATATTTACATCCCTATGACCTTAAGAGTGAAATGAGTTCAAAGTTTAAGCAAGCAGAGCAAGTGATTCAGAGGAGGCAACCATCACATGGTTCACATGCTTACTGTTTTGTCAACAGTGCTTTCTGCTCATGTTAATACTGTAATGGGGAACAACACAGAACAAAACCACTGACAGAGGTGAGAACAAAGTGTGGTCCAGTTAACTCCACCTTAGGGGAAGGACTAGAGTATTCTGAAAGGGGTTGGTGCGTTACAAATGAATAAGAAATACCATTTGGACTCATTTTTTAAAATGCAAATGCATGTACTAAACATGAGCAGGAAATTCTTGGTATTATAGTCAGGGTGCATCCATTGCCAAATTGGTTAATTTATATCAACTACACTTCTGTTGTTCATCAAAAGTCCAACAAGCTGATGAGAGAAAGAAATTCAGGAAAGAAGCAGAGTGGATATATCACTAGTTAGTAAGCACATTTTGGCAATAGCACTTAGAATAGATTGGAGGCGAGGATGGCTAAAGTAAGGAAAATTTGGAATGTGAAGAGTCATCTGTAAGAGGTAATAAAGAGATTGAATAAACCAATGAGATTTGAAGTATATATTCTTTATAACTGAAAATATTTCCAGAAGGAATAATAGCTAAAGTAGTTCTCTAATTACACATTATAGCTCTAGAGACAAAACTGTTAGATTTTGACAGCATCTCTTCTATTGAACTCATTAGTTCATCCTCTATAAAAGAGAGAGAGAAATCGAGGCTCAGAGAAGATGGATGAAATGCTCAAGTTTCTAAGTGAGTTAGCTGAAGGATTGGCACCAATCTTGCCTAATGATTTTTACATGAGCCTCCTTTGTAAAATACCAGGTTCATCAGTTATTAATCTAGAGATCCGTTAGTTAAGAAAAGAATGAGGCAGGAACGGGATCCAAGTGCTTGAAGAATATGAAATCAGAAGCAATAAAATAAATGAAAAGGAAGAGAACAGATTTTGAGAGATGAACTTTGCCAACTTCACATTTTTGTCAAGAGGTAGGCACCCTAAACCATCACCTAAACCAAGTCCAGCCTATGGGAAATAATAGATGTACATACAATCATCATTTTAATAAAACTGTATGTGCCTTGAGATCCTATCTTCTCCCAGACACAGTCTAATACTTTAATTTCCTTTTAAATTTTCTCTGAGCACCACTGATTCATAGCCAGTTCCTTGAAGAAGAGTGAAGTCTTCAGGGCAGCATAATCCAGAGACTATACCTTAGAATCATCATTGAGATAAAAGACTATGCTGGACCAGTGTGACACATATTATGTGACTAACTGTGACTAAGAAGTAGCAGATAAAATGTCTGTGTCCACGATGAGGACTCAGTCACATGACATGGTTCCATACCCATAAAATGCAAACGATGATATAAAACTACTTTACTAGGCATTTATGAAGGCTTATGGCAACATGCCTTTAAAATTGAAAGCTCAATGTAAATAGCATTGCCCTGTAAGTTGTTAATGTGCTTCAAAGTTCTTCCAGTTATACATTAAAACATCTTTAACTTAGCCTAAATTAATTCAAGCTCTGTAGCCAGGCTGAAGATTGTTTTATAATGCTTGTTTTGTTTTGCATATAAGCATTATGTATAGTTATTGCAGGAAAACTGTAAAACTGTAGAGCCAGGCTATGTGAAGCGCTAGAGCATAGTGTTTAAAACACCCTGGCACCGTCATTTATGAGAGGTTTAACCTGTATTTTAAGTAACATCCCTGTGCATGAATCAGGTTTTTTTTCTTTAATTTCTAAAAAGAGAAAATAATGGTTCCTTCACAGAGTTGTGATGAAAACTAAACTTCTTGTGCCTGGGAGTCATAAAGCTCTTAGAATAATCCCTGGCTCAGAGTAAGTACTCAATGAATGGGGTGCGTGTGTGCATGTGTTAGCTGCTCAGTCGTGTCCTACTCTTTGCCATCCCAAGGACTGTAGCCCTGGCTGTGCAATGGAATTCTCCAGGCAAGTATACTGGAGTGGGTTGCCATGCCACTCTCCAGGGAACCTTCCTAACCCAGGTCTCCTGCATTGCTTGCAGATTCTTTACTGAGTCACCAGAGAAGCCCCAACTGGTACTACTATAAGCAAATTTCTCACGTATGATATAAAGGATAACAAGAGTTAAACAAACAGAAAACTAATCGGCACTTTGGAAGCTCTCTCACTGATTCCAACCTTCACTTTCCCAGTACCCTAGGGATAACTGTTGTCCTGAAGTTTTTGTCCATGTTATATTCCCTGAAGTTTTCTCTAACTACATGTGTGTGTGTCCTTAAGCGGCATTATATAAATGAAATCATCTTGATTTATTCTGCAATGAGTTTCTTTTTTGCCCCCTCACAACGTTATTTTCCTTACGCTCAACTACATTGACTCCTGGAGTGGTAGATCATTCTTTCTCTCTGTTGGTTTTCTATCATATTCCAGAGAAAATGCCTCAGAGGAAGAGTTCATCTGGTACCAGGGTTCTTCTTTTTCTCTCCTACCTATGATTTTGCTATGATATTCCTCTACATGTCTCCTTTTCACCCGTCCAGAATTATGTTCAGGGTGAATACGTGAGAGCAGAATTGTGAGGCTGTAGGAAAGCCATCAGACTTGATTTCTGGAATCACTTGACATTAATTAGAAAGGAAGTACTCACCTTGAGTACTAGGCATAGACAGCAGTTGTAACTTGGAACTGTCCTAAAGAAAATGGGAGCTGTGGGCACCCTCACCCTTCTAAAGCATGTCTTTCTAAAAATATGCTTTCTAAAGTATTTCAATTTACATTCCTATAGCAAGATGATTTTATCTTTAATCACTTCTTGGGTCAGCTTTGTTAAGTAAGGTATACTTTTCTAGTAACTTTCTGATTTTCTAGGTTTTCAATTTTATTGGAAAAAAACTGTTTGCGAAACAAGCTGACATTTTATTCCATGCAATTATTTTTAGGTACGTCTATTTTGTCATTTTTAATATTATTTTTGTGCCTTTTTCCCCTTGATTGCTCAGTCTTGCAAGAGATCAGTCCCCTGCAGAGACAAAACCAACAATTTGACAAATATTTGTCTTTTTCTGATCTTCTCTAAGAGCTTTTCTAAAATCAATTTCTATTAATATTATTACTTCTTTTCATCTACCTTCTTTTAGTTCATTTTATTCATTTTCTAACTTTATAAGTCTAGTGCTTAGTATATTAATTTAAAACTAAATTCTTTTTCAAAATATAGATTTAAGTGCTTAAGCCTATAAATTTCCCTCTGAGAACTACTATAGTTTCATCTCACGATATTTTGTAGGTACAGAATTTCTGTTATTGTTTTTTCTAAGTTATCTAATTCATAGTATTATTTCTTTTTGACATTAATTATTTAGAAATTAGCTCTTTTATTTTCAAAACTTCATGGTTTTACTAGTTTGTTTAATTACTGATTTTTGATCAGTAGTAATTATTACTTTCTGGATAATAAATTTTTTACATTTCACAACTTTGTGAGTCAGAAATTCAGAAGGGGCTCACAGTCAGTTTTGTGCTTCTGACAGCCTCCCCTGGGATCACTCAGATGGCTTGGTTACGGAACTTGATTAATGTGCTGATGCCTTCCGATTTCTGGAACTCTGGGTTGGACCTGATCCCTCTCCACTTCCATGTGGTCTTAGAGTCTCTTAACATGGTCTCTGAAGGAGGCTTGGACTTCTCATAGCATGGTGGTCTCAGAGTAGGCAGACTTATAAGGAAGATCAGGGCTCTAGGTGTGAGTGTTATAAGAGGTCTCAGTAGACATTTATGGCCTGGCCTCAGAGGTCTAAAAATATCACTTCTGCCAGATTCTACTGGTTAAGAACATCATTAAATCAGCCAAAATTCAGGACAGAGGAGTAAATTCTACCTCTCAGTGTCAGGAGTAGCAAATAATTTATGGCCACCTTTATCCTATAACCCCTACTAATGCCCCAACCCATCATTGCATCTAAGTCAAGGTTCAAGATCTCTCAGAGATGAGTAGTCAATACTGCTAAGTTCATTCATGGCTTTTCATTTTCCAGTGACCAACAAACTAAAAATATAAGTCAGCTGCTCCCTCTATACTCAAAATGCAGTATGGTACATAGTTAACATAACCACCAAAGATGCCTCTTTTTGAAAAAGGTAAGAATGTGAGACAAAAAAATGACTTGTCTAGTAATTCTAAAATCCTGCTGGGAAGATAGCCTGAAGGCCTAGAAATGGGAGCTGCTCCTCCTTTAAGCTCTGGGTCTCCACTCTGGGAGGGGCACCTCCGCCAATATTTTCTTTATGGCTTCATCATCAGGTAGTTGTTTCTTGATTATTTTGCATAACCATATGGATGTGACTTTGGGAGAGCAGGTCTCCTTTTGAGACTGTATAGCTTTATAATGTCTGCTTCTTATTCATGAAGATAAGGTGGTCTAAAGCTTCTTTTAACTCTTGGTCAAATAAATTTTTGTCTGAGCTGATTGATTTTTTGGCAGTTAAAGCCTGGTCTCTGTCTTTCCAGTTAACTTCTTGTTGTTCAGCTGCTTAGTCATGTCCAACTCTTTGTGACCCCCAGGAACTGTAGCACGTCAGAGTCCTCTGTCCTCCACTATCTCCCAGATTTTGCTCAAATTCATGTCAATTGAGTGGATGGTGCTCTCTAGCCATCTCATCCCCTCACACTCCCTTCTCTTCTTGCCCTCGATCTTTTCCAGTATCAGGGGCTTTTCCAGTGAGTTGGCTTTTCAGATCATGTGGCCAAAGTATTGGAACTTCAGCCTCAGCATCAGTCCTTCCAATGAATATTCAGGAAGGATTTCCTTTAGGATTGAATGGTTTGATCTCCTTGCTGTCCAAGGGACTCTCCAGAGTCTTCTCTAGCACTACAATTCAAAGGCATCAGTTCTTCAGTTCTTAGCCTTCTTCACGGACCAACTCTCACATCTGTATATGACTACTGGTAAAACCATAACTTTGACTATAGGGACCTTTGTACCAACAAGTAAATTGGAAATTCTTAAATTCACAGATAAGCTGACTTTCTTTGCTGGCTCATCCTCTTGATTCTCTCATGGTGGCTACATTCTCAGGCCATACCCTTCATTTGATATGTGCTGCAAGACTGGGACTTAATAAGTACTTGTTGTACAAAGATTGCCTCAATATTGTTGCCTGATCTCTGTGGTTTATAAATAGTAGGTTCTCTTCAAAATCTAAAGGTCTTAAATTTCTGCACTTTCTATAGTGTCTTTTATTTTCCCTTTCAAATCAGCCATTTAGTCCCTGAGTTAATATCTGTCTTGGAATACTTCGGCAAAAAGAAACAATAGTGGCCAACATATTCTAAAGTTGATTAATTTCAGCCCCTTCTCCTGGAGCTTTCAATTCAGTAAGCATATAATCTACTTCCTCGGTGCCAGAGCCTGTTTTACCAAGTGTTTTGCCATTGTAGTACACTGACTGTACCTTTATAGCCTCTGATATCAGTCTCTTCTGTTCATTGAATGATCATTAGGCCAATGTCCTAATATAGAGATCTTAATTTCTGTTAATACAGCACGAGTAGTAGCAGGTGCTAAAATAAGCACCCCGCAATTCTCCATACATAGCTGAATACAACAAGGTTTTATTTCTCACTTATATTGGCCTAATGTAGATCAATAGTTCAGTAGATTCTACTTCACTCAATAGTTCAGAGATCCAGGGTCCTTCTTGGCTATGGCTCCTCCATTTCAACATGTGTCTTCATGGGCATCCTGATTTACTTCAGATAATAAATGTGTGTTTGGAGGGGGTGGTTGGGAGGAGAATTTGGAAAGGGTGCACCAACAGCTTTGGATTGGGTGTGATATATCACTTCCACATTCCACAGGCAAGAACCACATAGCATTTCACCTAGATGCAAGAGTGCTTGGGAAATGTAGTTTCCCTGTGTAATCAGAGAAAGGAGGCATGTAGTAAACAGCTAGCCACTTTCTACCACAAATTTTATACAGGAGTTTTGGTTGTTTTTAATAGGAGAGAAATTCAAGGTACCAAGTCAAGATACTAGAAATGAAAGTGTATTTTAATTTTTATTATTTTCTAAACAGCCTGAAATTATAGTCTGACATCCTCATGATCTAATGGTTTCATAATAGAGGTGTATTTTTTTTCCAGGTAATAGTTTTTTTTTAATTAATTGCTATTTTTACTTCACTATGAGAAGAGAGTGTGGCCTGTACAATTCGTGTTATTTGGAACCTAAGGAGGCTGATGTTTGGCCTAATATATGATCATTAAAAAACAAATGTTACATGAACAATTGAAAATAAGGTAAATGAGAAGATAGGAGACTTACAGACTTCCAATTATTCATTATCTCACTTAAATAAAATTCAACTTCTCATAAAGCTCTAAATGACCTGATTCCTGCCTGCCTCCCATACTATCTCACTCGGTTTCCTTCCACTTATCTATTCCTGCCTTGGCTCCTCGAGCCTGCCCTTCCTGCCATCTCCAAATTTAACCCTGGCTTGTGACTTAGCCCCAGTTCAAAAGCCAGACCTCTGACAGCATTTCTGAGGCCACCCCAGCCCCATACTGACATACCACCCTGTTTCATTCTTTGCATGGCATTCATTGTTGTTGTTCAGTCACTAAGTTGTGTTCGACTCTTTGCGACCCCATGGATTGCAGCATGCCAGACTTCTGTGTCCTCCGCTATATCCCAGAGTTTGCTCAAACTCATATCCTTTGAGTCAGTGATGCCATGCAACCACCTCATCCTCTACTGCCCGCTTCTCCTCCTGCTTTCAATCTTTCTCAGCAACAGGTTCTTTCCCAATGAGTCAGTTCTTCACATCAGGTAGCCGAAGTACTGGAGTTTCAACTTCAGTGTCACTCCTTCCTATGAATATTCATGGTTGATTTCCTTGTGGATTGACTGATCTGATCTCCTTGCTGTCCAAGGGACTCTCAAGAGTCTTCTCCAGCATCATAACCTGAAAGCATCAATTCTTCACTGTTCAGCTTTCTTAATGGTCTAGCTTTCACATCTGTACCTGACTACTGGTAAAACCATAACTTTGACTATACAGATCTTTGTTGGCAAACTGATGGTTCTGCTTTTTAATATGCTGTCTAGATTTGTTATAGCTTTTCTTCCAAGGAGCAAGCATCTGTTAATTTTGTGGTTGCAGTTACCATCCACAGTGATTTTGGAGCCCAAGAAAATAAAATCTGTCATTGTCTCCACATTTTCCTTATCAATTCTCCATAAAGTGATGGGACCAGATGCCATGATCTTAGTTTTTTAGTTACTTGAAACTAAATTGCTAAATATTTGTGCATTATCTGTCCACCTCAAAGCATAATTCTATGTCAAATAGAGTCATTTAGTGTTTTATTTCTCATGTTACAACAGTACTAAGAATATAATAAACACAATATATGTTATATATATGCTGAAAAAGTGAACATTACTTATCTCTCTGTCCCATTCATGCCTAGCTCCAAGATTCTTAGGTTTTGATGCTGAATCATTGAAAGGTTGTTGTTACCCTCCCTTCTTTCCTCTTCTCTTCCCTTTCTTTGTCTCCTTGTGTCTTTCCTTTCCTCCTCTTTTCCTCCTTACTGGAGTTGGGAGCTTGTCTTGCTAAACCTAAGTTGTACATTCAAATATATATTTCTCAGTATAAAACCTTTGTTGGAACTTGATAAATTACCTTTTTCATTCTTTATTTATGGTCCATTTCCCACATTTTCTCTTCTTATGTATCTGCATTTTGTATTTTGGTAGAATAACAACAGGAGATGTCTCAGCTATATTGAGTCATTTTCTATACTTTTTCCAAAACTCTAATAGAGGCTTTTTCTGTACCCTATTCTCAATCTGTGTAAGGTTTTGGGGACAATACAAATATTTTTCAAATATTTTATCAACATTCATTTACACAGACTTAATATGCTTGTAAAAAGTCAACATTAATCTGTTTAAAGAAGCTGCACTCAAGAATCTTCCCTTAGTAACATAATGTTGCATTTGCCTAAGGTACTGGGTTAAAACAGACTTTCCTGGTGACTCAGATGGTAAAGAATCTGCCCGCAATGCAGGAGCCCTGGGTTTGATCCCTGGGTCAGGAAGATTCCCTGGAGAAGGAAATGGCAACCTATTCCAGTATTCCTGCCTGGAGAATTTCATAGACAGAGGAGCCTGGTGGGCTACAGTCCATGGGGGTCATAAAGAGTCAGACATGACTAAGCGAGTAATACTAACACTACCTAATTGGGTTAAAAACAATTTGATTTGCCCTAAAACTCCCCTGTAATTTCAACTTTAAACACTCTTAATTATCTCCCTAATTACTTCAGACTAATAGTATTTTATTTTTTTAATTAAATTAGTATGATGCTATGTTTAGTTCACTTGGGACAGTACATCTCAGAGAAGAGAGACAGCTGTAGTCCATATATGTCATAGAGGTAAGGGAAATAGTGTAAAGGCTTTTTTGAGTAAAGAAAATAAAATCTGATTCAAACTGTGGGCTGCGTTTTGTAGAACCATCCTGCTTTCTGGAGATGAGCACTATTCAATGCATGGGTGATTTCCTTTTGTTTAATATGGAAGATAACGGAGGAGGGAACTAAGATGGTGGAGGAATAGGACGGGGAGAACACTCTCTCCCCAATAAATATACCAAAAGAACTTTTAAAGGCCGAGCAAACTCCAAAAAACAGGAACTGAATGCTGGCAGAGGACATCGGGCATCTGGAGGGGCGACCCATTGCCCACGTGAGGAGGTAGGACAAAAGAAAGAAAAAAAAAAAAGCAAAGGGAGAGACAAAGAGCTGGGGACGGGTTCCGTCCTGGAAGGGGAGTCTGGAATAAAGAGGAAAAAAAAAAAAGAGGAGAAAGGTTTCCGAATACCAGGGAGCATTCCCTCTGGCAGATCTGCCGTGAATCTTGGAGAGCAATATACCTGGGAGTAAAAGCAGATTAATAGCTAAGCCCTGCAAGGTACGTCTCTGGCTACAAGGCACAGCCGAGCGGCAGCACGGGCGCCCCACCCCCCCACTAGCCTAAGCGGACTGCTCCTGCTCAGGGAGGGGCAGGCCGCGGGCTCAGGGAACGGAGCAGCCCGAGGGACCTAACCTCCCAGGAAGAGCCCCCCACCCCCCCCCAGGCCCGTGCACAGAACAAAGGGCAGTGTGGAGTCAACAGAGAGGCAGCCGGCCGGGTGGAGCTGGGCAGCTGTGGGCTGTGGACCAGCCCAGCCCCCGCCCGAGAACAGTGGGCATAACCCAGCCCCGGCGAGCTAACCAAGACTTCTGGGGATTCTGGACGGATAGGTACTGTACACACCGAAGAAGGCCTGCTCAGCTGCACGTCGAGAAAACCGAGCGGCCGGGCCGGGGGAGGGGAGAAGCCCCACTCCCCAACTGTGCTGGGCGGACGACAGAGAGCCTGAGCAGAGGGGGTGGGGGAAGCCCTCTCACCAGGAGCAGGGCAAACTCCAAGGCGCTGAATAGACACTTAAAAGACCAGCAAACAGAGGACGCTGAGGCGAGCAGAGCGAACAGCTTTGAATCAGCTTTGGAGTAGCAGATTAAATCCCTGCAGGTGGTGCAGACTGCATAGAAAGGAGTCTATAGACTGTGAGAAGGAGAAGCCAGACCAAGGAATCATCTGAAAATCTACAGACACTTCGCTTTGCTGCACGCACCAGCACCAGAGAAAGCCTTAATTATAACTGTACTAGGAACATCTTTTAAATTTTTAAAACTTATATACATATATAT
>ML664183.1:1691274-1723818 GCA_007570785.1 Antilocapra americana
GTTTTTTTGTTTTTTTAAATCTCCTCTTTCTCCCTTATTGTATTCTCCATCCTATTTTTTCTCTTACCTTTTATATCTCCACTTTTCCCCCCTGTTTTTACTTTATTTTATTTTTTTAATCGATTTTTTTAAATTTTTTTTCTTTTTTCTCCTTTAGCTTTCTTTCTTTCTTTCTTTCTTTTTTTTTAAAGTATTTTTGAGAATCCAGTCTTTACTCCAGATTTTTAATCTTTGCTCATTAGTACTTGGTATCAACTTTGTACCTTTTAAGATCCAAGCTCCAGTACCCATTGCTACCTGGGAGTGAGATCATTGGCTTGACTGCTTTCTCCCCATTCTTATCTCTTGCTAGTAACAGTGAGGAAACCTAGACCCACCCACCAGAAAACCACACAAGCCTTCCCATCCAGGAAACTTCGACAAACCACACATCCAACCCCTCCCACAGAGAGGAATCCCCACAATAAAGGGACAACACAGCACGATAAACAAGATGAAAAGGCAGAGAAATACCCAGCAAGTAAAGGAACAAGATAAATACCCCCTAGACCAAACAAAAGACGAAGAGATAGGAAGTCTACCTGACAAAGAATTCCGAATAATGATAGTGAAAATGATCCAAAACCTGGAAAATAAGTTGGAGTTGCAGCTCAATAACCTGCAGGCAAGGATTGAGAAGATGCAGGTAAGCTTTAACAAGGACTTAGAAGAAATGAAAAAGAGTCAAAATACAGTAAATAATGCAATAAATGAGATCAAAAACACCCTGGAGGGAACCAACAGTAGAATAACAGAGATAGAAGACAGAATAAGTGAGGTAGAAGACAGAATGGCAGAAATAAATGAAACAGAAAGGAAAAATGAAAAAAGAATTAAAAGAAATGAGGACAATCTTAGAGACCTCTGGGACAATATTAAACGCACCAATATTAGAATCATAGGAGTCCCAGAAGAAGAAGACAAAAAGAAAGACCATCAGAAAATTCTTGAAGAGATAATTGTTGAAAACTTCCCTAAATTGGGGAAGCAAATAGCCACTCAGGTCCAAGAAACACAGAGAGTCCCAAATAGAATGAACCCCAAGCGGGACACCCCAAGACACATATTAATAAAATTAGCAAATATCAAATACAAAGACCAAATATTAAAAGCAGCAAGGGAGAAGCAAAAGATAACTCACAAGGGGAATCCCATAAGGATAACAGCTGATCTCTCAACAGAAACGCTTCAGGCCAGAAGGGAATGGTAAAACATACTTAAAGTCATGGAAGAAAACAATCTACAACCCCGACTACTGTACCCAGCAAGGATCTCATTCAAATTTGAAGGAGAATTCAAAATTTTCTCAGACAAGCAGAAACTGAGAGAATTCAGCAACACCAAACCAGCCTTTCAACGAATGCTAAAGGAACCTGCCTAGATAGGAAACACGGATGGGATAGATAATGTGGACCCAAAACAATAAAATAAATGGCAAGGGGATCATACTTATCAATAATTACCTTAAATGTAAACGGGCTGAATGCCCCAACCAAAAGACACAGACTGGCCGACTGGATACAGAAACAAGACCCCTATATATGTTGTCTACAAGAGACCCACCTCAAACCTAGGGACACATATAGACTGAAAGTTAAAGGCTGGAAAAAGATATTCCATGCAAATAAAGACCAAAAGAAAGCAGGAGTGGCAATACTCATATCTGATAAAGTAGACTTTAAAATAAAGGCAGTGAAAAGAGATAAAGATGGACATTACATAATGATCAAAGGATCAATCGAGGAAGAAGAAATAACAATTATAAATATTTATGCACCTAACATAGGAGCTCCACAATATGTAAGGCAAATGCTAACAAATATGAAAGGGGAAATCAACAACAACACAATAATAGCAGGAGACTTTAATACACCACTCACACCAATGGATAGATCAACTAGACAGAAAAGTAACAAGGAAATTCAAACTTTAAATGATACAATAGATCAACTAGACCTAATTGATATCTATAGGTCATTCCACCCCAAAACAAGGAATTTCACCTTTTTCTCAAGTGCACACGGGACCTTCTCCAGGATAAATCACATCCTGGGCCATAAATCTAGCCTTGGTAAATTCAAAAATATTGAAATCATCCCAAGCATCTTTTCTGACCACAATGCGGTGAGATTAGATATCAACTACAGGAGAAAACCTTTCAAAACTTCTAACATATGGAGGCTCACCAACACACTGCTGAATAACCAACAAATCACAGAAGAAATCAAAACCGAAATTCAGTTATGCATGGAAACGAATGAAAATGAAAACACAACAGCCCAAAACCTATGGGACACTGTGAAAGCAATGCTAAGGGGAAAGTTCATAGCAATACAAGCTCACCTCAGGAAACAAGAAAAAAATCAAATAAATGACCTTACTTTACACCTAAAGCAACTCGAAAGGGAAGAGATGCAGAAGCCTAGGTCTAGTAGAAGGAAAGAAATCTTAAAGATCAGGGCAGAAATAAATGCAAAGGAAACAAAAGTGACCATAGCAAAAATCAACCAAGCCAAAAGCTGGTTCTTTGAGAAGATAAATAAAATTGACAAACCATTAGCCAGACTCATCAAGAAACAAAGGGAGAAGAACCAAATCAACAGAATTAGAAATGAAAATGGAGAGATCACAACAGAAAACACAGAAATACAAAGGATCATAAGAGACTATTATCAGCAACTATGTGCAAATAAACTGGACAATTTGGACGAAATGGACAAATTCCTAGAAAAGTACAACTTTCCAAGACTAAACCAGGAAGAGATAGATAATATTAATAGACCCATCACAAGCATGGAAATTGAAACCGTAATCAGAAATCTTCCAAAAAACAAAAGCCCAGGACCAGATGGCTTCACAGCTGAATTCTACCAAAAATTTAGAGAAGAGCTAACACCTATTCTACTCAAACTCTTCCAGAAAATTGCAGACGAAGGTAAACTTCCAAACTCATTCTATGAGGTCACCATCACCCTAATTCCAAAACCTGACAAAGATGCCACAAAAAAAGAAAACTACAGGCCAATATCACTGATGAACTTAGATGCAAAAATCCTCAACAAAATTCTAGCAAATAGAATCCAACAACACATCAAAAAGATCATACATCATGATCAAGTAGGCTTTATCCCAGGGATGCAAGGATTCTTCAATATTTGTAAATCGATCAATGTAATACACCACATTAACAAATTGAAAAATAAAAATCACATGATTATCTCAATAGATGCAGAGAAAGCCTTTGACAAAATTCAACATCCATTTATGACAAAAACCCTCCAAAAAGTAGGAATAGAAGGAACATACCTCAACATAATAAAAGCTATATATGACAAACCCACAGCAAACATTATCCTCAATGGTGAAAAGCTGGAAGCATTCCCCCTGAAATCAGGAACAAGACAAGGGTGCCCACTCTCACCACTACTATTCAACATAGTTTTGGAAGTCTTGGCCACAGCAATCAGAGCAGATAAAGAAATCAAAGGAATCCAGATTGGAAAAGAAGAAGTAAAACTCTCTCTGTTTGCAGATGACATGATCCTCTATATTGAAAACCCTAAAGACTCTACGAGAAAATCACTAGAGCTAATCAGTGAATGTAGCAAAGTTTCAGGATACAAAATCAACACACAGAAATCCCTGGCCTTCCTATACACTAACAGTGAGAAATCAGAAAGAGAAATTAAGGAAACAATTCCATTCACCATCGAAACAAAAAGAATAAAATACTTAGGAGTATTTCTACCTAAAGAATCAAAAGACTTGTATATAGAAAACTATAAAACACTGATGAAAGAAATCAAGGAGGACACAAACAGATGGAGAAATGTGCTGTGTTCGTGGATTGAAAGAATCAATATAGTGAAAATGAGTATACTACCCAAAGCAATCTATAGATTCAATGCAATTCCTATCAAGCTACCAGAGGTCTTTTTCAAAGAATTAGAACAAATAATTTCTCAATTTGTATGGAAATAAAAAAAACCTCGTATAGCCAAAGCAATGTTGAGAAAGAAGAATGGAACTGGAAGAATCAACCTACCTGACTTTAGGCTATACTACAAATCCACAGTCATTAAGACAGTATGGTACTGGCACGAAGACAGAAATATAGATCAATGGAACAGAATAGAAAGCCCAGAGATAAATCCACGCATCTATGGACACCTTATCTTTGACAAAGGAGGCAAGAATATACAATGGAGAAAAGACAACCTCTTTAACAAGTGGTGCTGGGAAAACTGGACAGCCACTTGTAAAAGAATGAAACTAGATCACTTTCTAACACCATACACAAAGATAAACTCAAAATGGATCAAAGATCTAAGCATAAGACCAGAAACTATAAAACTCCTAGAGGATAACATAGGCAAAACACTCTCTGCCATAACCCAAAGCGGGATACTCCATGACCCACCTCCCAGAATATTGGAAATAAAAACACGAATAAACAAATGGGACCTAATTAAAATTAAAAGCTTTTGCACAACAAAGGAAACTATAAGCAAGGTGAAAAGACAGCCTTCAGAATGGGAGAAAATAATAGCCAATGAAGCAACGGACAAACAATTAATCTCAAAAATATACAAGCAACTCCTGCAGCTCCATTCTAGAAAAATAAACAACCCAATCAAAAAGTGGGCCAAAGAACTTAACAGACATTTCTCCAAAGAAGACATAAAAATGGCTAACAAACACATGAAAAGATGCTCAACATCACTCATTATCAGAGAAATGCAAATCAAAACTACAATGAGGTACCACTTTACACCAGTCAGAATGGCTGCCATCCAAAAGTCTACAAGCAATAAATGCTGGAGAGGATGTGGAGAAAAGGGAACCCTCTTACACTGTTGGTGGGAATGCAAACTAGTACAGCCACTATGGAAAACAGTGTGGAGGTTCCTTAAAAAGCTGCAAATAGACCTGCCATATGACCCAGCAATCCCACTGCTGGGCATATACACCGAGGAAACCAGAATTGAAAGAGCCACGTGTACCCCAATGTTCATCGCTGCATTGTTTACAATAGCCAGGACATGGAAGCAACCTAGATGCCCATCAACTGACGAATGGATAAGAAAGCTGTGGTACATATACACAATGGAATATTACTCAGCATTAAAAAAAAATTCATTTGAAGCAATTCTACTCAGATGGACGAAACTGGAGCCCATTATCCAGAGTGAAGTAAGCCAGAAGCAAAAACAACAATACAGTATATTAACACATATATATGGAATTTAGAAAGACAGTAATGAGAACCCAACATGGGAGACAACAAAAGGAACGCAGATGTATAGAATAGACTTGTGGACTTTGTGGATGAGGGTAAGGGTGGGATGATATGGGAGAAGGGCATTGAAGCATGTTAATTGTCATGTGTCTAATCAATCGCCAGCCCAGGGTTGATGCTCGGGGCTGGTGCAGCGAGATTTCCCGGGGGGGAGGGAGGAGGGAGGGGGGTTCCGGAGGGGAAGCATATGTAAACCCATGGTGATATCATGACAATGTATGGCAAAAACAATAAAAAAAATAAATAAATAAATAAAAATATGGAAGATAACTAAGGAAGAGAGCATAACAGATGAAAGATTACTGGGTACAGTTTTTAAATACAAGTGGCTGGCAGGCATGTGACTCAAATTTGAATGAAATAAAAACTTCGTATAACCAGGCACTTACTATGTTCCTGACCCAGTGCTAGAAGTTTTAAATTTTAACTCTAATTCATGATGGGGAATCTATGAGGGATCCATTTTATACATGAAGAAACTAAGGAAGCTTAGGAACGTTAAATAATGTGCCCAAGTTTATATTGTTATTAAGCTGAAGCTCAGGATTCAGAAACCAGGCAGAAAAGCTCCAAGGACCCAACCTTTCTGGCACCAAGGACCGGTTTCATGGAAGACAAATTTTCCATGGACTGGGGTAGGGGAATGGCTTTGGGATAATTCAAGCACAATACATTTACTGTGCACTTTATTTCTATCATTATTACATCAGGTCTATCTCAGATTATTAGACATTAGATTCCAGAGGCTGGGATCCCCTGCTTTAAATGACCAGTGAATGGCTGGCTGGCTAGCTGGCTGGCTGGCTGGATAGATGATGAATGGTTTTGGATAAATATAAGAGTTAGTTTTTAGATGATATGAAACAAATTTCAGTGCATTCAAAAACTTTTTTAGTTTCAAGCTGATTTTAATGATGTTAAACAAATACTGATTTTTCTCAAACGGGCCAGTTGCAATGATGTCTCCTCTTAAGTGTCTACACCTCATGAAGTTGTTAGACAGTCTCATTAGTATCCAGACTGGCTACACATGGAGTCACCTGTTCCAACTTAGAAGAGCTGGCTGTTTGTGCTGCTCATTCCTTAGTACCATCTGTGTGCCAAATTGATGCTGTACATTATTTATTTACCTCTCATTAGGAGCAAGGCCAGAGCACCAGCCAATTCTCAGAGCACAACACCCCAGAGCTTGCTCACTTACAATCACCCATCATATAATGCTAAGGTTTGTTAAAATACCACATGCTTGCAAAAATTTTCAATAATTACTACAAATATTCACCAGAGGGGGGGATGTTTATTCATTTGCTTAATTTCTAATACTGTTTTCTACTATGGTAATATTTTGTTAGTCTCTCTTACATTTAATTTGGAATATGACCAATTGAATTTATGCTTTTAAACAACAACAACAAAAAGCATTTAGTATCTCATTAATGTTACTTGTTCTTAGATTTGGTACCCATACAGTCTGTTGGCTGTGTTATTTTCTAATGAGAATTTTATACAATGCCTTGGAGGCTCACTACAATTCGGGCTTCTTTCTTTCCATTCAAATGAACTCCATTTAAAAAGGTTGCATTTCTTGCCATTAATTGAGTGTTGGTTCTGGATAACACAGACTTTTCTTCATCAAGCGCATGCCGCTATGGACCTGGGAGTGTCAGCCATGTGTGGGATTCTGTAAGTTCACCCTTCTAACCTTAGAAACTCTCCTGCCATTCTTTTCTTTTAATATGTTTCCTGGCTCTCAACAATGAAAGCAAATATTGATACCAGTATATCATGTTTAATACTCCTAGAGATTCATATGCAGCTGTATATTATATCATGTAATTTTTTTTAACTTTACTGAGCAACTTTATTGTTTTCTACAGGTTTGTTGAAGTATAACTGACAAAAAAGTCATGATATATTTAAAGTATATAACCCGAGGGGAAAACGGGAGGGATAAATTGGGAGCTTGTGACTGACATAACACCTGCATGAGTGATGTGCCTGCTTAGCAGTGTCTGACTCTGTGACCCCATGGACTATAGCCTGCCAGGCTCCTCTGTCCATGGAATGTTCTAGGCAAGAATTCTTGAGTGCACTGCCATTTCTTACCTGAAGGGATCTTCCTGATCCAAAGATCGAACCCATGTCTCTTGTATCTCCTGCATGGCAGGTGGATTTTTACCACTGGGCCATCTGGAAAGCCCAACACTACTATCTATAAAATAGATAACTATTAAGGACCTGTATTTATTTGCATTGTTTACTTAAGAAGACTTTCTTATCTCTCCTTGCAGTTCTCTAGAACTCTGCATTCAGTTGGGTATATCTTTCCCTTTCTCCTTTGCCTTTCACTGCTCTTCTCTTCTCAGCTATTTGTAAGGCCTCCTCAGACAACCATTTCGCCTTCTTGCACATCTTTTTCTTTGGGATGGTTTTGGTCACTGCCTCCTGTACAGAGTTACAAACCTCTGTCCATAGTTCTTTAGGCATTCTATCTACCAGGTGTAATCCCTTGAATCTATTCGTTACCTCCACTGTATAATTATAAGGGATTTGAGTTAGGTCATACATGAGTGGTATAATAGTTTTCCCTACTTTCTCCAATTCAAGCCTGAGTTTTGCAATAAGGAGCTCATGATCTGAGCCACAGTCAGCTCCCAGTCTTGATTTTGCTGACTGTATACAGCTTCTCCAAATTTGGCTGCCAAGAATAAAATCAGTCTGATTTCAGTACTGACCATCTGGTGATGTCCATGTGTAGAGACTTCTCTCGTGTTGTTGGAAGAGGGTGTTTGCTATGACCAGGGCATTCTCTTGTCAGAACTCTGCTAGCCTTTGCTCTGCTTCATTTTGTACTCCCAAGGCCAAACTTACCTGTTACTCTCCCAGGTATCTCTTAACTTCATACTTTGGCATTCCAATCTCCAATGATGAAAAGGACATCTTTTTTGGTGTTAGTTCTAGAAGGTTTGTAGGTCTTCATAGAACCATTCAATTGCACATTCTTCATCATTAGTGCCTGGGGCATAGACTTGGATTACTGTGATATTGAATCGTTTGCCTTAGAAACAAATGGAGATCATGCTGTCATTTTTGAGACTGCACCCACGTACTGCATTTTGGACTCTTTTTTTTTTTTGACTATGAGGGCTAC
The DNA here is from genome assembly GCA_007570785.1 of Antilocapra americana. Taxonomy (NCBI): domain Eukaryota; kingdom Metazoa; phylum Chordata; class Mammalia; order Artiodactyla; family Antilocapridae; genus Antilocapra; species Antilocapra americana. Next base: position 1,699,764 of record ML664183.1, read on the forward strand.
CAGTTTCTTTTAAGGGATTCTTGGCCACAGTAGTAGATATAATGGTCATCTGTATTAAATTTGCCCATTCCCATCCATTTTTGCTCACTGATTCTGAAAGTGTTGATGTTAGCTCTTCAAGAAAATTGGAGATACCAAGGGAACATTTCATGCAAAGATAGGCACAATAAAGGACAGAAACAGCAAGAACTTAACAGAAGCAGAGAGATTAAGAGGTGGTGGTAAGAATACACAGAAGAACTGTGCCAAAAAGGTCTTAATGACCAGGATAACCACAATGGTGTCGTCACTCATCCAGAGCCAGACATTCTGGAGTGTGAAGACAAGCAGGCCTTAGGAAGCATTACTACAAACAACACTAGTGGATGCAATGGGATTCCAGCTGAGCTATTTCAAATCTTAAAAGATGATGCTGTTAAATGCTCAAAATCCTTCAAGTTAGGTTTCAGCAGTATGAGAAACGAGAACTTCCAGATATACAAGCTGGATTTAGAAAAGGCAGAGGAACCAGAGATCAAATTACCAATATCCATTGGATCATAGACAAAGCAAGGGAATTTCAGAAAAACATCTACTTCTGCTTCATTGACTATACTAAAGCCTTTGACTGTGTGGATAATAATAAATTGTGGACAATTCTGAAAGAGATGTGAATACCAGACTACCTTACCTGCCTCCTGAGAAACCTGTATGCAGATCAAGAAGCAACAGTTAGAACCAGACATGGAACAACAGACTGGTTCCAAATTTTGAAAGGAGTACGTCAAGGCGAAGTTTTGTAACTCTTTTCATTTAGCTTACATGCAGAGTGCATCATGCAAAATGCCAGGCTGGATTGAGCACAAGCTGGAATCAAGATTGCTGGGGGAAATATCACCAATCTCAGACATGCCACTCTTGGCAGAAAGTGAAGAGGAACTAAAGAGACTCTTGATGCAGGTTAAAGAGGAAAGTGAAAAAGCTGGCCTAAAACTCAGCATTTAAAAAAATGAAGATCATGGCATTTAGTCCCATCACTTTATGGGAAATAGATCAGGAAAAAGTGGAAACAGTGGCAGGTTTTATTTTCTTGGGCTCCAAAATCACTGCAGACCATGACTGCAGCCACACAACTAAAAGATGCTTGCTCCTTGGAAGAAAAGCTAGGGCAAACCTAGACAGCACATTAAAAAGCAGAGATATTACTTTCCTGACAAAAGTCCATGTAGTCAAAGCTATGGTTTTTCCAGTAATCATATACAGATGAGAGAGCTGAACCGTAAAGAAGGCTGGGGACAAAAGAACTGATGCTTTCATACTGTGGTGCTGGAGAAGATTCTTGAGAGTCCCTTGGACAGAAAGGAGATAGAAACAGTCAATCCTAAAGGAAATCAGTCCTGAATATTCATTGGAAGGACTTATGCTCAAGCTAAAGCTCCAATACTCAGTCACCTGATGTGAAGAACCGACTCATTGAAAAAGACCCTGATGCTGGGAAAGATTGAGAGCAGGAGGAGGAGAGGGTGACAGAGGATGATATGGTTGGATGTCATCATCAACTTAATGATTACGTGTCTGAGCAAACTCCAGGAGACAGTGAAAGACAGGGAATCCTGGTATGCAAAATACACGGGGTCAGAAAGTGTTGGACATGACTTAGTAACTGAACAAATAAGGACCTACTGTATAGCACAGGGAACTCTATTCAGTACTCAATAATGACCTATATGGGAAAAGAATCTAAAAAAGAATGTGTATACATATATGTATAAGTGACTTATTTAGCTGTACAACCACAACTAATACATTGTGAATCAACTATATCACAATAAAAAGTTTTTTTAAATAAAATTAAGTATATGATGTAATGATTTGCTATACTTATACACTGTGAAATGCTTCCATTAATTTACTTCACATAGTTACCTTTTATGAGAACAATTGAAATCTAATTTTTTAGTAAATTTCAAGTATGCAAATAGTATTATTTTATATAGTCACCCTCATGTACATTAGATCTTCAGAACTTATTCCTCTTCTAACTGAACTGTGTACCCTTTAAGCAACTTCTCCCCACCCCATTTTCCCAGCCTATATCTTATAATTTTTGTATTAAGCCTGAGAGTATTACCATTATTCTTCTGAGAAAACTGAGATCAGAGATGTCAGGCAAGTTGTCAGTTATCACCCAGCTGGAAATGTCAGAGTTTATATCCAAACACATAGCCCATGACTGAAAAAAACCCTTCATTTTCTCCATCCCCCTAAGGTACACTAACATATATAGTGCTTTTCTACCTCATTCCAAGGCACTCATTCAATATGGGAACAGCTATTACTACCTCCCTGATAGCTCAGTTGGTAAAGAATCCGCCTCCAATGCAGGAGACCCTAGATCAATCCCTGGGTTGGGAAGATCTGCTGGAGAAGGGATAGGCTACTCACTCCAGTATTCTGGCATGGAGAATTCCGTGGACTGTATAGTCCATGGGGTCTCAAAGAGTCAGACACAACTAAGCAACTTTCACTTCACTTCTCTGCATTACTACTAAAAATTTGTGTCTCCAATGACTTATGGAGAAGGCAAAGGCAACTCACTCCAGTACACTTGCCTGGAAAATCTCATGGACGGCGGAGCCTGGTAGGCTGCAGTCCATGGGGTCGTGAAGAGTCAGACACCACTGAGCAACTTCACTTTCATGCATTGGAGAAGGAAACAGCCACTCCAGTGTTCTTGGCTGGAGAATCGCAGGGATGGTGGAGCCTGGTGGGCTGCCGTCTATGGGGTCGCACAGGGTCGGACATGACTGAAGTGACTCAGCACCAGCAATGGGACCAGATGCCATGATATTTTATGAATGCTGAGTTTTAAGCGAACTTTTTCACTCTCCTTTTTCACTTTCATCAAGAGCCTCTTCAGTTCTTTGCTTTCTGCCATAAAGGTGGTACTTTCTGCATATCTGAGGTTATTGATATTTCTCCCAGCAATCTTGATTCCAGCTTGTGCTTCTTCCAACCTAGCATTTCTCATGGTATACTCTGCACATAAGTTAAATAAGTAGGGTGACAATATACAACCTTGATGTACTCCTTTCCCAATTTGGAACCAGTCTGTTATTTCATGTCTAGTTCTGACTGTTGCTTCCTGACCTGCATACAGATTTCTCAAGAGGCAGGTCAGGTGGTCTGGTATTCCTATCTATTTAAGTATTTTCCACAGTTTGTTGTTATCCACACAGTCAAAGGCTTTGACATAGTCAATGAAGAAAGAGTAGATTTTTTTTCTGAAGCTCTCTTGCTTTGTCAGTGATACAACGGATGTTGGCAATTTGATCTTTGGTTCCTCTCCCTTCCCTAAATCCAACTTGAACATTTCAAGTTCATGGTTCATGTACTGTTGAAGCCTGGCTTAAAGAATTTTGAGCATTACTTTGCTAGTGTGTGAGATGAGTACAATTGTGCGGCAGTTTGAACATTCTTTGGCATTGCCTTTTTTGGGGGGACTTGAATGAAAGCTGACCTTTTCCAGTCTTGTGGCCACTGTTAAGTTTTCCAAATTTGCTGGTATATTGAGTGTAGCACTTTCACAGCATCATCTTTTAGGATTTGAATTTCAGCTCAACTGGAATTCCATCACCTCCACTAGCTTTGTTCATAGTGATGCTTCCTAAGGCCCACTTGACTTCACGTTCCAGGATGTCTGGCTCTAGGTGAGTGATCATACCATCCTGATTATCTGGGTTGTGAAGATCTTTTGTGTACAGTTCTTCTGTGTATTCTTGCCACTTCTTAATATCTTCTGCTTCTGTTAGGTTCATACTGTTTCTTTCCTTTATTGAGCCCATCTTTGCATGAAATGTTCCCTTGGTATCTCTAATTTTCTTGAAGAGATCTCTAGTCTTCCCCACTCTATTGTCTCCCTCTATTTCTTTGCATTGATCATTGAAGAAGGCTTTCTTATCTCTCCTTGCTATTCTTTGGAACTCTGCATTCAAATAGATATATCTTTCCCTTCCTTCTTTGTCTTTTGCTTCTCTTCTCTTCATAGATGTTTGTAAGCCTCCTCAGACAATCATTTTGCCTTTTTGCATTTCTTTTTCTTGGGGATGGTCTTGATCCCTGTCTCCTGAACAATGTCACGGACCTCCATCCATAGTTCTTCAGGCACTCTGTCTTTCAGATCTAATCCCTTGAATCTATTTCTCACTTCCACTGTATTGTTGTAAGGGATTTGATTTAGGTCATACCTGAATGATCTACTCATTTTCCCTACTTTCTTCAATTTAAGTCTCAATTTGGCAATAAGGAGTTCATGATCTGAGCCACAGTCAGCTCCCAGTCTTACTTTTGCTGACTGTATAGAGCTTGTCCATCTTTGGCTGCAAAGAATATAATCAATCTGATTTTGGTATTGACCATCTGGTGATGTCTATGTGTAGAGTCTTCTCTTGTGTTGTTGGAAGAGGGTGTTTGCTGTGATCAGTGCATTCTCTTGGCAAAACTGTTAGCCTTTGACTTGCTTAATTCTGTACTCCAAGGCTAAATATGCCTGTTACTCTAGGTACTTCTTTATTTTTTATTATTTATTTATTCATTTATTTTTAGGTATTTCTTGACATCCTACTTTTGCATTACAGTCCCCTATGATGAAAAGGACATATTTTTGGGGTGTTAATTCTAGAAGGTCTTGTAGGTCTTCATAGAACCATTCAATTTCAGCTTCTTCAGCATTATTGGTTGGGACATAGACTTGGATTACTGTGATATTGAATGGTTTGCCTTGGAATCGAAAGGAGATCATTCTGTCATTATTGAGATTGCATCCAAATACTGCATTTCAGACTCTTTTATTGACTATGATGGTTATTCCATTTCTTCTAAGGGATTCTTGTTCACAGTAGTAGGTATAATGGTCATCTGAGTTAGGTTCACCCATTCCAGTCTATTTTAGTTTCTGATTCCTAAAATGTCGATGTTCATTCTTACCATCTCCTGTTTGACTACTTCCAATTTGCCTTGATTCATGGACCTAATATTGCAGGTTCCTATGCAATATGGCTGTTTACAGCGTTGGACTTTACTTCCATCACCAGTCACATCCACAACTGGGTGTTGTTTTTGCTTTGGTTCTACCTCTTTATTCTTTCTGGAGTTATTTCTCCACTCTTTCCAGTAGCATACTGTGCATCTAACAACCTGGGCAGTTCATCTTCCAGTGAAGATTTTTACCTTTTCATACTGTTCATGGAATTCTCAAGGCAAGAATACTGAAGTTGTTTGCCAGTCCCTTCTCCAGTGGACCACATTTTGTCAGAATTCTCCACCATGACGCTTCTGTGTTGGCTGGGCCTACACGGCATGACTCATAGTTTCATTGAGTTAGACAAGGCTGTCATCCTTGTGATCAGATTGGTTAGTTTTCTGTGATTGTGGTTTTCAGTCTGTCTGACTTCTAATGTAGAAGGATTAGAGACTTGTGGAAGCTTCCTGATGGGAGAGACTGACTGAGGGGGAATCTGGGTCTTGTTCTGATGAAGGAGAAGTAAATAAATAATCCAATTTTCTGTTGAAGGGTGGGGCTGTGTTCCCTTCCTGTTATTTGACCTGAGGCCAAACTATGGAGAAGGTAATGAAGATAATGGCTTCCAGTATTAGGCTATAGAATAAGTAGCACTGTTATTTCTTTTTCTTCTATAATTTTCCTATTCCTTTATCTATGACTCTTTCCTAAGCACAATTCATAGTTTTCTTAGTTATTATACACACCTTCTTTGATCATATTCTGCTTTATGTGGAAAAGGAACAGTGCAAAGTAGAACAGTACCAGCTTCCACCAATTTCCAGACACTCTGCTCTTATTAATGCTGCTCAACAGGGAAGTGTTTTTTTGTCTTGTTTTATTTTGTTTGGTAGATGCATCACATAGTTAACTCCTGTTCCTTGTACTGTGGGCTGAGTCTTCTAAGTCATTCTTGTGTGCTTTGCTAATGAGACATTCTTCCCTCTATTTTGCATTTGGACAGTTAATGGGGGAACATATTGAATCAGACACCTTTTATGCACTGTTTCAGACACTCACTGCCTGAAGCTGCTGCTGTGGAGGTTTTTACACTTGAAGGTCAGCCAAGCCCAAGGGCATTTCACCTGTGCCCCTGTCTCTCCCTTCTCCCCCAGGACTTCCCCACTGATATGGAGGGATGGGTCTCACTTGGTCCCCTTGTTCATGCAGGTCAGGAATGTGAGGGAGTTAATACCTTACGCAATGAATGCTGACCGATAGGGTACCGGCGTTGATGGATAAAGTCTTCCCCCAGATAAATCACCTAAGATGAAGTTTATGCAACTTATCTGTACATAGTTCCAGAAGATCAAAAAGTCATTTTCAGTGGTACCAGCTCAATAAAGCACCCTGAATTGGCCTCCCCTTCTGCTGGCCTCCCCCTCCTTTTTGCTCATCTCTGTCTCTCTAATTTTATTTCTTAATAAAATACTAGTGCCATATAAGCCTTGGGCTCAGACTCTGCTTTCTGAGGGATTCTCTAAGATCAATTAGAGAATGTTAACATTAAGATTCCCTCTCGAAAGTTTACTTTATTTTAGATTTGAAGTGTTCCAATTTTTAAGAGATTCTTTCATCTAGAATATTTGTTCTTATTTTCATTTTCATATTCCTGGTTTAAAAAGCAAAGGATTTTAAAATATATAAGGCATTGACCATTATAATACTAAGTAAAAACTGTATGATTTGACAATTATTTTTAGTGTCGAGATGTTTCTATCCCAATACTTTTTTATGGAGGAAGAAGAGTGAATAGTATTTCTGTAGATTTAGTACTTATAATGGATGAACTTCAAGGGAAATATTTTCACTGCAAAGACTCCAATTTAAAGTAGGTTCATTAGAAGAATTCAAAGACTCACTGACTCTGCTTTTTATAGGTAGTGTTAGTTGCTCAGTTATGTCTGACTCTGCGATCCTATGGATGGTAGCTCTCCTGGCTCCTCTGTCCATAGAATTCTTCAGGTAATAATACTAAAGTGGGTTGCCATTTCCTTCTCCAGGACTCTTACAGGTATGGTACAGCTTTTCATTCTTGAAATTGAATTTGCCAAACCATATCAGCTTCTAGGTTCTGTTCTAACTTTAGTGATAGGACTATCATCAATGATAATTTTCTGTTTTAGAAAGTACTGTACATCTGATTATAGGCTGCTTATTGATGTGAAGGGCTTCCCTGGGGCTCAGCTGGTAAAGAATCCACCAGCAATGTGGGAGACAGGGGTTTGATCCCTGAGTTGGGAAGATCCCCTGGAGAAGGGCATGGCAACCCATTCCAGTATTCTGACTTGGAGAAGTCCATGGACTATTCTATGGGGTAACAAAGAGTCAGACGTGACTGAGCAACTTTCACTTTCATTGATGTTCAAATTAAACCTGCAACCTATAAAGCTTAAACATTTGCTTAAAGGATGTAGATAGAAAGCTATTTTCTAATTCTTGCTTCTCACTTACTCTTTTCAAATAAAAGGAAACTGAGGAGCAGAGAGTTAGGGCAACCTGTTCTGGGTCACCAGTAATAATTAACAGCAGAACTTGGACTAGATGACTAGACCCAAGGACTTTTTCACCACACTAGTTTTTGAGCTTTAAAAGAGTAAAAGCTTTTTGTTCTATTCTGAGGAATTCCCACTGGGAATAGTCCATTAAACTGTAGAAATGTGGCTGAGAAGAAAGAACAATTTGTGAAACCCGTCTCTGATATTTTAGCATTTTAAGTCTCTTTTTAACCCTTGAATATAGGATTTTGCTCTTATTTCCAAATACTATAATCTATTTTACCCCCAATCCTGACAGGTGTAGCTTTAAGAATTTATCCTGGATCTGAATATTCTCTGGTCTCTCTCCCATCTTTGTTGCATCCTATAGAGATTATTTGCATAGCAGTAAATGTGGTCTTTCTAACTGTAAATCTGACCATGTCATTCCTTTGCTAAAATTTCCAAATGGCTTCACATTCAAATTTAAAGATGGCCACCAAGGTTCTGTTGGTTTGCCCTTTCCTAGCTCTCCAGTCTCCTCATCTGGAATTTTCTCCTCACTCCTTTTACAGAAGCCAACATGGCTGTTTACTATTTTTCAAACAGATCTATTTTGTTCCCACTTCAGTGTCTTTCTGTTTGATGTTCCCTCTTCCTGGAGCTCCTCTCCCAGATTTTCATTCTTTGCTCCTTTGTAACTTCAGGTATCTGCTCATGTCAGTTCACTAAGTCCTTTCCTGGCCATCTATCACCTTCTTTCTCCTCTCTGTACTCTTATTGTACTGCTCCTTTACAGCAATTATCACTAGTTGGAGTCAGATGATAAGGTAGCTGAGGTTGCTCAGTCGTGTCTGACTCTTTGTGGCCCCGTGGACTGTAGCCTGCCAGGCTCCTCCATCCCTGGGATTCTCCAGGCAAGAGTACCAGAGTGGGCTGCCATAAGGTAGCTAAGCATATACATTCTGTGTCTTGCTTAGTAGAGTCTAACTAACCAGGGAATTTGTATTGTTTATCTCAGTACCTGCAGCTCCTAAAATGCCTGGTACAGGGACAGTGATGAAAAAAAAATGTTTATTGAATGAATGAATACATAAGGTTATAAATCTTTACTACAGAGAAGCCATTTTATTCAAGCATATGCCATTATGATTTTACTTCCCATTCTTCAGCACTTATCCTGTTAACTAACTAAGCAATTCACCATTAATAGAGAGTCAATCAAGAAAGCCAGTCTCTAGTTCAAGCTATTAGAGAGCATTGAATTATCCCATGCATTAGAATGCCTGGAACTTGAATGTCAAAGCCATTTGGCTGCATGTTATTTACTGATTTTGGACCATAGCGTTGGCTGTATTCAAATGATCTCATAATCACAGAAGAGCTCAGAGATGGCCCATCATCATTATATCATTACTTTACACTCTGTGGGTGATATCTAATTAGTCCCCACAGCATTCTAGGTTAGGAGTAGAGGCAACTGAAAAGGCTCAGAGAGAGACATCATCATGGGTGCTTTAATGCATGAATGAGACTATGTTTTAAAAAAGCAGGTAATCTTCTCTCTCTTAGACCTCTGTGTGTTTGTGCTCAGTGTGTCTAGCTTATATTCACTGGCCAAATAGTAGAGTGTGTCTTCACCTATTTGTATTTCTTAATTTTAGAAACTGGAGTTTATCAGTAAAATATTAGGCAATAAAAAGTTTTCTAACTGAACATTCAATGATATACTGTCAGAGGGTGGGGATTGTTCCAAGGAATGGAAGAATTTTAGAGGTGATATAACACATTGGATAGCTGGATTCAACCAAACGGAATTCAAGTGCTGGCCCTTCATATTTCCACCTCTACCTGTTTAGGTAACTGGGTTGAACATGTTTGAGACTCATCATCTTTGTCCCATTTCAGTCATCACAACACTCCACAAGGTGGGTGCTACTGTTTTCTCAGCCTTGACTAGAATGAGACAATGCATGAAAGCAATTAGAGCAATGGCTGGCACATTAAGACTGCTTCTTTATATTATCTCTGTTAGTTTTTTAAGCATCAATCAACAGGTATTAGTTGAAGGACATGTTACATTAACATGATATAGTTGAGATTCTGGAGAATCTGAATTCATGATCACCTGAGTAAAACAAAGTATATGTAACCTAAATAAAATACAATGATAAAAATTTCAAATACACTAGAGGATATGGTAATGGATGTAAGGTGCAAGACAGCTTTAGATTAACATGATTTGTTCTGTTTCACAGAGGAGGAAGAAGGGATAAAGTTCAAGGAGCACTGATAGGAAGTTGAGACTTAGGAAGTTAGAAGTAAAGAGAGTTTTCAGTGGAAGAAATTATGCCAACTTAAAATTCCTATATCTAAGTTCATTGCTCTTTGTCTCACGTTTGCTCCTGTTGAATACAGACCCCTTAGAGACGTCCACTTTGGATATAACTTTGTTTGCCTCATTCTGGTGCCAAACATACCTGAGAGTAAGAGATTTATTCAGGGCTTTTATTTTACAGCAAAACATCTAACACCTTATTTTCTCATATCTAAAAATTCAAATGTTCCTTACAGTTAGTTTTAGTTCTTTGCATCAGAGAAGTTAATTGAATGGATGCAAAAGATTAAGTGTATTAAAGCCATGAATAAGTGAGCTTATCCTTTCAGGGGAAAAATGACCTTGCTTCTAAACCACACAGAAGTAAAAAACAAGTAGATTCACTGCTTTTCCCCCAACATTTCTCCTGTACATACACTTTTTTCCAGTTAAGAACACAAATTACATTGCATTATGCTTGTTAAATATTTCTATAAAAAGTGGGACTTTAATACAAAATGCCTGCTCTATCCTGAAAATGGGACTTTTTCCAGGGCTTTCATGGAGTGTGACCTCCTTCCATTATTAATAATGCACTTTGAGAGTTTTCTTTCATCCATTGATCTTGTAGGAGCATTGCTAACATTAACTAATTAATCCTCTTGTCATCTCTGTGAACAAGGTAAGGCATTTATTTAAAGGCTCACTCTGCTGTGGTGAAACTTGGGCAAAAATTGCTTGACAGTGCATGATGAATGTGTGGGGCCCAGGTGACAGTGAAGAGCTGACTTTTAAAAGAAAATGGCTGCTCTGACTTTTCTGTCACTGGCCCCCTCCAACTTACAGGTGAGCTGATGACTTTCTCCATGTACTCTTACTGCTCAAATCTATTCCCATCTGTTCAGAAGGCACATTGCCCATGCAGGCACTGGTCAGACCCTTGGCACTGATCTTGGGAGATGAGCGCTTTCCGGGCAGTCTGCATCCCCCTGCCACGTTGCATCTGTTTTACCAGATGTCTCACCTCTGGGTCCATTGGTATGCCAGCCCTGTTGCTGCATGTCTATTTACAGCACATCAGATGCTGTGTAAATGCCAAGCCACAAAGTAAATCATAGCGCAGTGTGTGGTATGTATGTGGCGTGTGTGTGTATGTGGCAGGGCATGTGTGTGTGTTGAAATGGGGGTTGGCGGACGCCTAAAGCATAAGATTCACAGCGCACTTCCATAATGCAGTCCCTATCAGCCTTCTCATGGTGGCATTTGCTGCAGGGTACAGCTGGGGAATGTCAAGACACCTGTTTTTAGCCATCAAAATGGATGCCTCAAAGTAACTCTGCTACCAGAATCAAATATTATCATTTATATCTTCTACCCTAGAAATCTGGATCACAAAGTTAAAATGACCACATATCCATATAGAAACAATAGTAAGGCATATTGGAGCCCTCCTTAGTGGTTACTTCATATATATCATTCATTCATTTATTCATCAGGTATCCATTCAGTATACTTTTAATGTATCCAAGTTATCTGTCCCTATAGTAGATGAATAAAGAGCTACAGAGAAATAACTGGCCCTTCTTTACCTGGGGAAACAAGATCTAAACATTTGACTGTCGAGTGTCCATAAGAGATAGTCAGTGGTCAATGTTCAAGAGAGAGTTTTCTGTGGGTTCCAGGGCAAGGGAACAATGCATTAATGGTGAAGATCAGTCTTTATTACTCTAGAAAGAGACAGTGCAAGTATTCTGGACATGAAGGAACAACTCCAGAAATGGCACAAAGGAAGATGTATGTCTTCATCATATTGTCTGCAGTTAACTTTCTTTAAAAATAAATGTGTATAAACAGTGAGACATGTTTGTACTCTGTGGCATGTTCATCTATATCCTTGACCCAGTTAGTTAAAATCTGAACTTTCATCAATAATGCAAACTTCAAGGAACTCCAAGGGTTTTTAAGTAGCAAATGCACTACCACAAGCAGGAACTGATACATTCAGATGTGGTTACCTGGTGCTTCATGTATCTTTGCCAAATCCACACCAGAGAGTTTTTTAAATTAGCCTAGTGATGTTAGAAACTAGAATTTGGTTAGATAGACTGCATGAGCTCTACCAACCCTTAAGAAGTTTAGGACCCAGCAAAGTTCATTGGGTGTTAATGTGAGCTAATGTGAGTTCTGGTGTTTTCCTGGCTTCAGTTCCCTCTGCCTCATCCATGATACTGCCACTTAGCTCTGTCACCATGATAGCTGATTCTTCCATCAGAGTTCATTGTGCCCACCTTGGAAAGAGATTTCTGTGCGAGGGGCATATGCCAGGGCAGAGAGTTGGAGCTGCTGACATATAGTACAATTCATATTTTGTGCCAGTTTTCTAATGGATATTTGGGTATTCAACACTTGCTCAACATATTGCTTTATTAGACATAATAATCCTCCTCCCCAACACTGGAGTTCAATCACCATCACCAAAAGAACTTGGTATTTGCTCAACAGCAAACTCCCTTAGGTGGGTTCTCTCGTGTGAAGGAGGTCAGTGGTTGAGTTTATAGCCAACAGGCAGAGGACAAGTAGATGAACCATAAAATACAAAATGTCTAACTCACTACAATCATGATGTACACCTATTAGCACTCACTCAGTACAATTAAACAATGATCACATAATTAGCAGAGCTTACGTCAATCCCTTCATAAACTCCCCTCATTTTATCTTGTGTATACTCCAGTTATAAACATTTTGTACTATTCAGACCCATAAATCCACTATTTTTCTGCTGACAGGCTATCTTTCCAAAGTCATGGCTGATGTCCTGACATTTAGAATAGAAATTGATGGATTTTTGAAACAATAATGGTATCTTCTTCCTTCTGATCCCTTCCAACAGATAGTGTTTTAATAGATTCAAGCTAAGTCCTGTTCTCTACAAAATCCTTCCCTTAAATTTTAGTAATCTTTTATTCTTAGGAACAAAAATTCAAATTAAGATCACAAATGTTGCCAGCTTTATTTAAAGGCTAAATTTTGACTTTCAACATATAGATTCCAGCTCATTAATCCCTAGACTTTTTGTTTGGTATTCATTATCCTATTTCTCTCCCCCGCCTTCCATGGGGCAGTTTAAAACCCAAGGAATTTAGTGCTAAGGCTGAATCCAAGTGAAATTCTGCTGCGTGCCTACTCTTTCAGTAATTCTCTCAATTTCTTAGAGATTTCTGTGATCATGTATTGACTATATCATCTGTGGGTGGATTATTTAAACAGTAAAAGTATGAGAAGCTGGTTTTCAATCATGTAAATCAGTTTTTTGTCATCTACTTATCCTTTTTGTTAAAAAAAAAATGTGGCTTTTTTTCTAGCACCAAATCATAGTACATGATTACAAGATATTCTGTAGGCCATTAACTGTATGTGTGTGTGTGTGTGTGTATAAAATCACATTTTTGAAGACTATGATTGGTATTAACTATTTTGACAATAAGCCTGTTGAAAATGTTAAATTGGGTTCATTCAAAGGACAACCATGAAGAATTTTTGTATGGCATACAGTCCTAGAAGACATCATTTAAGAAAATCTCCAAATCACAGAGCTGAGACAGATCTCACCTAGTTGCTGATTGCATTCTTAAAACATTAATCTCTGAACAGCAGCCAATGTGGATGATAAGTACTTTTTAAAATGTGACAATTTTGACAACTATTCTGGTCTATGTCGAAGTGGTAGTGGAAAGAAATATTAATAGAACATGTACTTAAGTTCCAGAAATGATCAGGAAAAGTATTGTAGGAGGGCAAGTGGAAGAAATAGGAGTTAAGGATAAAAGAATTTCTCATTCCAGTCCCATTGTCATGGAGTCTTAGCCTTTTTAGCTCTAAGATAGGAATCAAAATACCTATGTCACAAGGCTGATAATGAGACAAAAATCAGAGGCAACATGCAGAGGACACTGCAGATTGGTATGTGTGTGGACGTGATAACTTGCTTTAGTTGTGTCCAACTCTTTGAGATCTTATGGACAGTAGCCCTCCAGGCTCCTCTGTCCATGGAATTCTCCAGGCAAGAATACTGGAGTGGGTTGCCATTTTCTACTCCAGCGGGTCTTCCCAGCCCAGGGATCAAACTCTCTCCCATCTCTTATGTCTCCTGCATTGGCAGGGGTTTTCTTCACCACTAGGGCCAGGGAAGCCTGCAGATTGGTATACCCAATATCTAAATGGTTTCTAGCAGGCTTCTGATACCACAGAGCTGCAAAATCAAAAACTTTATTTCAGAGACTCCTTTGCAGATAAACCTGCAGATACAGCTTACATTCTGCCACACGGTATACCTGTATGAGGTTAGTAAGGATAAGCAAGGAGTGGGCATCAGTGGCTTCACAGAGTAGATGCTTTCTCCTTGTGAGGCAGGGGAGTACAGGCACATGCTCTTAGGGAATGTAGCAGAGGTTCTAGTCATCTGACCCAGGGCATCACAGGCTCTGAGCAGCAGACTGGGGGCCAGTAGTATCCCCCTAGGATCCCATTTCCCCTAGTTATTCTTCTTATCTGTATATCATCCAAGCATAATCCCCTCATCATCTTGGAAAATGTTATAAACTATTTAATACCATCTAACAAGTCCCTTCCTCTTTAGATTTACGGGAATTAATTATGAGGACTATAAATAAAATCTGAGACTGTATCTGAAAAATATTTAGGAAATGATAAAGATCTTTATTTATTTTTGAAAGGAAGAATCATAGCACACATGTATGTATTGACTGATTTCAAAATGCAATAATATCCTCTAAGGAAACAGAGCTTCCAAATCAGGTTGTTGGACCTCTATTTTATGATGAGCACAGGTATCTTAAGCATTAGGTCTTTTCTTTCCGGATAGTGGCTGAAGTTCTTACAGATATGACTGAAAGTGAGTTTATAATTTACAATGACTCTCTTTTTCAATTGTGTGTTTTCTTGTCAACTGCCCTTATTTCTTCCTGCCCTCCTCATTTCATATCAGATGCTTGGAGTTAAAATCAATACGTATATATAAGATATTGAAAAGTATCAGTATGTAAGAATAATAAGAGCATGTTTCTTGGCATTTAATATTGATACTTGTCTAGAAGAAATTGATTACTCAGGACTCTTCTGGTTGTAAGAGAAAGGCTCAGCTTGAAAGGGGAGAAGCGTTGATATATTTTGAAACCAGAAAATGTAAGGCAAGATCTTGTTGTTGGCACAACTAGTGTACAAACTGGGCTTCCCCAGTGGCTCAGTAGTAAAGAAGACACAGGTTTGATCCCTGGGTCAGGAAGATCCCCTGGAGGAGAGCACTGTAACCCACTCCAGTATTCTTGCCTGGAGAATCCCACAGACAGAGGAGCCTGGCAGGCTACAGTCCATGGGGGTCACAAAGAGTCAAACACAACTGAAGTGACTTAGCAGGGGCAGCAGTGTACATATTCAGGGTTGACCCTCACCCCCTCTTCTGTGTGTTCGTTTTGCAAGTCCCATGACTTGTGGGGAAGATTACTCTGTTCAGTCCCTTATTTGTATATCCCTAATAACATAATCGTAAAGGCATGGTGACTTCCCTTGAGCCCAAAACAAAGTCTACTGGGGAAAACACTACTTGCTGACTTGTATGTGCCCACTCTGCACTGATCCTGTGATCTGAGTATGGTCTTTGATAGGCCAGGGGCTGGTTCCCAAAAGCACCAGTTCGTCTGAGAACAGTATTTGAAGCCCCAGAAGACACTTAACTAGCATGGTGGAGAGTAAACTCCCTAAAGAAAGTAGGTAAATAGTGAGAAACTACTGCATAGCAGTCAGTGCTCTGTGGTGACCTAAATGGGAAGGAAAACCAAACAAGAGGCGATATGTGTATATGTATGGCTGACTCACTCTGCTGTACAGTCAAAACTAACACAGCATCGGAAAGCAATTATACTACAATAAAAATTAATTCTTAAAAGTGACTGGGAAGAAACAGGTAAAATGAATATATTAAATGTAAGCATCTGGGAAAAAAGGAAGTTACAGGAGTCCCCTCCAAGGTAAAAAAAAAAAAAGGCATCCCTGGTGCTCATTTCCCCCCAAACTGTAAAATGAATCTCCAGCTGTTCCTTTATTACATATTTTCCATCTCCCTCATGGATTCATCCTGGCACATAAATTTTTTTCCTGGAAATGAGATAGTCAGGCTGTAATCTCATATACTCATATAATAAAAGCATTTTATGAGGAACAACTAAACAAAAGAGCAACACACACTCAGATTATATTCCAGCACCTTCCAAAAGCAGGGCAATATGATCTGGGAACAGCCTTGGTATGTAACACTGTAGTTGTTGTTCAGTTGCTAAGCTGTGTCTGACTCTTTGCGACCCCACAGACTACAGCATGCCAGGATTCCCTGTCCTTCACTATCTCTGGGAATTTGTTCAGATTCATGTCCTTTGAGACTGTAATGCCGTCCAATCATCTCATCTTCTGTCATCCTCTTCTCCTCCTGCCCTCCATCTTTCCTAGCATCAGGATCTTTTCCAATGAGTTGGCTCTTTGCATCAGGTGGCCAAAGTATCAAAAATTCAGCTTCAGCATCAGATCTTCCAGTGAATACTCAGGGTTGATTTCCTTTACGATTGACTAATTTGATCTAACTGTCCAGGGGACTCTCCAGGGTCTTCTCCAGTACCACAATTCAAAAGCATGAATTCTTCAGCACTCAGCCTTAACAGTCTGACTCTCACATCATACATGACTACTGCAAAAGCCATAGCTTTGATTATACAGACTTTTGTCAGCAAAGTGATATATTTGCTTTTTAATACACTGTCTAGGTTTGTCATAAGTTTTCTTCCAAGGATCAAGCATCTTTTAATTTTGTGGCTGCAGTCACCATCCACAGTGATTTTGGAGCCCAAGAAAATAAAATCTGTCACTGCTTCCACTTTTTCCCCATCTATTTGCCATGTAGTGATAGGACCCGGATGCCATGATCTTAGTTTTTTGAATGCTGAGTTTTAAGCCAGCCTTTTCACGCTCTTCTTTCACCCTCGAGAGGCTCTTTAGTTCCTCTTCACTTTCTGCCATTAGTGTGGTATCATCTACATATCTGAAATTGTTTATATTTCCCCCAACAATGTTGATTCCAGCTTGTGAGTCATCCAGCCTAGCATTTCACATGACGTGCTATGCATATAAATAAGCAAGGTGACAATACATAGCCTTGAAGTACTCCATTCCCAATTTTGAACCAGTCCGTTGTTCCATGTCTGGTTCTATCTATCGCTTCTTGACCTGCATTATAGGTTTCTCAGGATGCAGGTAAAGCGATCTATTATTTCCATCTCTTCAATAATTTTCCAGGTTTTTGTGGTCCACAGAAAGGCTTTTGTGTAGTCAATGAAGCAGAAGTAGATGATATTTTGGAATTCCTTTGCTTTTCTATGATCCAACAGATGTTGAAAATTTGATCTCTGGTTCCTCTGCCTTTTCTAAATCCAGGTTGTATATGTGGAAGTTCTTGATTCACACACTGTTGAAGCTTAGCAAGAAGGATTCTGAGCATTACCTTGCTAGCAGGTGTAAAAAGTTCAATTGTAAGGTGCACTATAGGGCTCTTTATAGTTTAATCATCTTATTTAATCTTTTCAATAACTCTTTTAGATAGATGATAATGATGTTTTTAATCTATTTCATAATCACATAAAACTATTATTATTTTTAAGTATTTTACAGGTAAGAATAGAGAGGGAGCCAAACTCATAGTTCAGTTCAGTAGCTCAGTTGTGTTCGACTCTTTGCGACCCCATGAACCACAGCACGTCAGGCCTGCCTGTCCACCACCAACTCCCGGAATTCACCCAAACCCATGTCCATTGAGTCGGTGATGCCATCCAGCCATCTCATCCTCTGTCTTCCCCTTCTCCTCCTGCCCTCAATATTTCCCAGCATCAGGGTCTTTTCAAATGAGTCAGCTCTTCGCATCAGATGGCCAAAGGATTGGAGTTTCAGCTTCAACATCAGTCCTTCCAATGAATATTCAGGTCTGATTTTCTTTAGGATGGACTGGTTGGATCTCCTTGCAGTTCAAGGGACTCTCAAGAGTCTTCTCAGTTATTGTGTGATAAAGAGAGGATTTTGGTTTTGGTAATGGGATACCTGGGCTTCCCAGGTGGCTCAGTGGTAAAGAATCCACCAGACCTGGGTTTGATCCCTGGATTGGAAATATTTCCTGGAGAAGGAAATAGTAACCCACTCCAGTAATCTTGCCTGGGAAATTCCATGGAGAGAGGAGCCTTGTGGGCTACAGTTAATGAGGTCACAAAAGACTTGACCACAACTTAGCAACTAAGCAGCAACAGCAACAACAACAACAATGGGACACCTGAGTATCTTGCTGTTTCTACTCATGGACTAAATCATGGGAGGTAAGTTGGTAAGGTCATTCTAATGAATTCTGGAATACTATGAGAACTTTTGGTGGGGGGCATGACTTTCAGGGATAAGGGTTTGGGCTCAGTTGAAAGAGGAACACATTGAGCTGAAAATTTCAAAGTGTTTTGTACAACAAAGACACAAGCCTACAAAACTTCTGTTACATAATTTAATATTGAAATTATCAGTTTCCCATCCCAATGGCCTACAGAAAGGGAAGCTCTGAGTGTCTCTCCTCCTGGACTTCGCAGGTAAAAGCAGTTATAAAAATCTGCTCTTAAACACTGTCCAATTCAGGAACCCAAAGCTCTTTACTGATGGCCACATACTAGCTAGAAACAAACATGCCACAATCTCTTGATGAGAGTCTTGTCATGTCCTTAGATCCTTGTAGATTTACACAGATTTCAGCCTAACACATATTTCCTCAGAAGTGTGTATTTAGCTGCTATCATGTACTGAAGTTGCAAAGTAAGTTGTTTTCCATTATTTTTTTTTTAATGTCTCATATCAGCTTTGCCCTTAATAGCACATTCTCTCTCCAGGGATAGCTAAGTGATTTTTGATCTTCTTCAAGCCTCTGTGTTATAAGCAATGTTTATAACCTAAAAAAGCGGGGGGGAAGGCTTGTGTCTGTGTTGTACAAAACACTTTGAAACTGCTACACTTCTGGATTCTCAAAACAACCCTGCAAGCTATGCAGGATATATATGCAATCCTAGTGGGACAGATGGAGAACCTGAAATCTCAGGGGGTAAGTGACTTATTGAATGTTCCAGTCCTTCACAGCAAATTAAGAGAAGCAATCAAATCTCCCCATTCCAGACCTAAGGTTTTTCTATAAGAATAGTAGCTTTTATTTTTAAATTATTTTTTTCACATAAAATCTAACATTTGCATATTGATACACAATAAATAAAAAAGCCAATAGAAATGGTGCTTATATGGGAATTGGAGGATCAAGTCAGCTTCACCATGGCAATCCCAGAGATTAATGGCAAAAGGGCTCTCATGGACACTTTGAGAGCTACAGAGCCAGCCTAAATTACTCTCTCCTGTCCATGTGTAGTTAAAAGCACATTGTATTTCCTTCCTCACTACTTTCCCAGTCCCCATCTCTTTGAGAAAGATAAGCTTCACTTAAATTGTTTCATCTGATTGATGATTGTCATTTATAACTTTATTGCTACTTCTGTCTTGGGAAAAGGTGTACGGATTCATTACATATTCTAATGAACTGTCTATAGATTATAAGATCAGTCAAGCATGTATCTGCTGATACTTTTTAAGTGGACCTGTCTCTATACTTACAAATATCGCTTCTTAATAGTAGGCTTCCCTTGTGGCTCATATGGTAAAGAATCTGCCTGAAATGCATGAGACCTGGGTTGGGAAGATGCCCTGGATAAGGGAATGGCTACCTACTCCAGTATTCAGGCCTGGAGAATTCCATGGACAGAGAAAACTGGCAGGCTATAGTCTATGGGGTCACAAAGTCAGACATGACTAAGCAACTCTCACTCACTCACTTGTACATCGAGTCCAATCCTGCTGAATCTAGTCTCACAAGTGGGGTGCCACACATGTCCAAAGATGTGCTAAAGCATTGATTCCCTACAGCTGCCAGGAGGGCCCAGGAAATCTGAGTTCCCTGGAGTAGATCTTCTCTACCTGGCAGCAGACTCCTCCATTCATTCCAGTGTACCGTAAAAAGATAATTTTCCATGTTGGGAAGGACTGGAGAAAGCGTAGGAGGGCTTAGGACTCAGAAATACTATTTTGCTCACTAGATTAAAATTGATCTCACTGACATTTCTTATAAAAAGCCCTCTCCTATTTGAATAATACCATGTCTTCTACCTTAATTCATTATTGGTTATGAGTTACATCTGTCCAAAGCAGATTTCCCCAACAAGGAAATAAGTTTCCAAAGAATTCCAATGTGATCTTCTGTCTGATGTCAAAATAATCCCCTGGCTGCTAACCTTTTAGCTGACTTCAGTTAATACCTCCCCACCCTACCCTCTACACCCAGTGATTGGTTGTTTTCATCAGGCCAAGTCATGTTCATTAAAATTCTTGCTTGCTTTTTTTTTCTATTAGGAATCTTTTTTTCTTTTTAAAGTTCTATCACAGTCCTACATGTTCTGTCATAATTATGCCAATATACCCTTAATTTACTCAACACTCTCCTTACTCACTCTCCTTTGATGGACCAGTTTCCTTCCTGCACAGGACCTTTGCATATAATATTGCTTCTGCCACTCATCTCCTGTCTGGTCAAACTATGTTGCTTTTACTGATGTGATGCAATAGGCAGTAACTAGCATGGCTTATGCTATATTTTACCCCAAAGCTTCCAAAAAGCAAGCCTTATTCTTATCAAGGCTCTATATCTAGTTAACAATTGATAGAAAATACAGACAGAGATAAACTTATTTTATAATATCACAGAAATGCCTTCAGTCAAATTCAGAATATAGAAAATTCTGTATGATTTTCTACAGGAAATTCTACAGAATTCAAGTCCTTCCACATAATATCTGCAAAAAAATTTAAAAAAAAAAGGATGGACAGTCACAGTGTGACATTAACCAAGTGCAGTGTGTACATTCTCATTCAAACCAACCATAAAAATGACATTATCAAAACACCAAAAGATAATTGGTGTTGGAAAGAATGTAAAGAAACTGGAATCCATGTATATGTTTGGTAGGAATATAAAATGGTACAGCCTCTATAAAAACCAATATGGCATTTTCTCAAGATATTAAGAATAGAACTACCATATGATCCAGCAATCCTGCTCTTGGGTATATAACAGCAAGAATTGATGAGATGTGTACTTCTATGTTTACTGTGGCATTAATCACAGTAGCCAAGACAGAGAAGTAATCCCAGTGTCCATCAACAGGTGAATAGATAAAGAAAACATCATATATGCATGCAATGGAATCTTATCAGCCTTTAAAAAGAAGAAAATTTTGCAATATGTGACAATATGGATGAACCTGGATGACATTATATTAAGTGAAATAAGCCAGCCACTGAAGGACAAATATGTGTGTTTCCACAATATATGAGATGTCTAAAATAGTCAGGCTCACAGAGATAAAGACTAGAATGGTGGTTGCCAGGTATTTAGGGCAGGAGGGAGGTGATGAGTTGCTATTCAATGGGTACAATTTCTGTCTTGTAAGATGAATAAAGTTTAGAGATCTTCTGTACAACATAGTGCCTATAGTTAGTGAAATTGTAGTTCATACTTGAAAATTTGTTAAGTGGGTAGGTTTCATGTTACATGTTCTTACAATGTTTTTAAAGCTGCTTGATTAAAACTGGAAATAAAAACATATTTTTAACAACTTTTATATACTTATTGAAATTTAAACCTAGTTTTGATATTAATTGAAATGCTTTCTAGTAAAATTAGTAATAATTAATATTGTTAATATTAACAATCAGATGATGGTATAGAATTAGTAGGAATCATTGTCTCTTAGAAATATAAAATCACATATCTGTATGATGAATAAAACTAGGTTATATATAATCTAAGATTGACAAAATAAGATGGGCTACATATATTGTTCATTGTTGAAGCTGGATAATAGGCACCTGGGGATTTATTATACTAATCTCTGTACTTTGGTATACTTCTGAAATTTCCATAATGAAAAGTTAAACAAAAAAAGCACAATTTTAGGGAAAAAAAGTTTAGGCATAAAATGCCAACACAGCAACAGATCAATGACTTCACCAACAGTCAGCAAAATCTTTGCAGGATCTCAAAGGAGTCATGATAGAGACCAGAAAGGTAATTTTTTAAAAAGGAAAGAAACTGAAATAATCAACCACCTTTGTGACCTAAAATAAATGGTGTAAAAGCAGGAAAGTGAAGAGTTTTGAGAATCAAAGGTAACCAGAGAGGATGCTTTATAGAATTAAAATTGCAAATAGCTAAGTGTAGTTTTATAACCAACACTGGAAAGTCAGTTTGGAATTTAACCATAATTTCTTAAGAGGCTTTTTAAAAATTCTTTTTCAAAAGCAATGTGTCTCCAATGATTTATTAAAATTATTCTCTACAGCTTTTCCCCACTTTTAATGGTAACTGTTAAACTAGTCTCAAATTTTGCTCCCTACATCAAGAAATAAAGCCAGGCTGTGGAATTGGAGCTGGCAGCACTGATGTCAGGACAAGTTCAAATGAAGCCCATCACTTGGGTAAAAATTTATAGCCTTGCCTGTGCTGTAGGTACTCCATGTTTCAGTTCAGGGCCAGTAAGAGATTTATCAAAGGAAAGTAACAAGATGTATGGGAGTAGCAGGTAAAATTTTGAAAGCCTTTATGAACTAGAGTAAATCTTGAAACTTTTGGTTTAATCTCTGAAAGTTGGACTTCCAGGTATAATTATAGGTTAACGTTTGACATACTGCATAGGTGAATAAGACACTAGGAAAGCATATCTCTAACGAATTCAAGAAGTCTCCATTACCCAATACACACATATAAGTACCTGGGATCAAAAACAAAAATACTATTACTGGGATGGCAATGATGCTGCTACTGCTGCTGCTAACTCGCTTCAGTCACTTCTGACTCTGTGTCATTCCACAGACGGCAGCCCACGAGGCTACCCCATGCCTGGGAGTCTCCAGGCAAGAACACTGGAGTGGATTGCCATTTCCTTCTCCAATGCGTGAAAATAAAAAGTGAAAGTGAAGTCGCTCAGTCGTGTCCAACTCCTAGCAACCCCATGGACTGGAGCCTACCAGGCTTCTCCATCCATGGGCTTTTCCAGGCAAGAGTACTGGAGTGGGGTGCCATTGCCTTCTCTGGGATGGCAATGAGCCATCAGCAATCAGGCGAAAATTGGATCATGAGCTTTTTCTTTTCTTTCTTTTTTTCATTGTGTTGGTTTTGCCATACAATGACATGAAACCACCATGGGTTTACATATGCCCCCCCTCCAGAACCCGCCCTCCCTCCTCCCTCCCGATTCCCTCCCCCTGGGACATCTCGGTGCACCAGCCCCGAGCATCAACCCTGGGCTGGCAATTGATTTCACATACGATAATAAACATGTTTCAATGCCATTCTCCCATATCATCCCACCCTTGCCCTCATCCACAGAGTCCACGAGTCTGTTCTATACGTCTGTATTCCTTTTGCTGTCTCACATGCTGGGTTCTCGTTACCATCTTTCTAAATTCCATATATATGCGTTAGTATACTGTATTGTTGTTTTTCCTTCTGGCTTACTTCACTCTGGATAATGGGCTCCAGTTCCGTCCACCTGAGTAGAACTGATTCAAATGAATTTTTTTTTAATGCTGAGTAATATTCCATTGTGTATATGTACCACAGCTTTCTTATCCATTCATCAGTTGATGGGCATCTAGGTTGCTTCCATGTCCTGGCTATTGTAAACAATGCAGCGATGAACATTGGGGTACACGTGGCTCTTTCAATTCTGGTTTCCTCGATGTGTATGCCCAGCAGTGGGATTGCTGGGTCATATGGCAGGTCTATTTGCAGTCTTTTAAGGAATCTCCACACTGTTCTCCATAGTGGCTGTACTAGTTTGCATTCCCACCAACAGTGTAAGAGAGTTCCCTTTTCTCCACATCCTCTCCAGCATTTATTGCTTGTAGATTTTTGGATGGCAGCCATTCTGACTGGTGTAAAGTGGTACCTCATTGTGGTTTTGATTTGCATTTCTCTGATAATGAGTGATGCTGAGCATCTTTTCATGTGTTTGTTAGCCATTTTTATGTCTTCTTTGG
>ML664183.1:1724218-1735665 GCA_007570785.1 Antilocapra americana
CCTTTGTCAAAGATAAGGTGTCCATAGATGCGTGGATTTATCTCTGGTCTTTCTATTTTGTTCCATTGATCTATATTTCTGTCTTTGTGCCAGTGCCATACTTCCTTGATGACTGTGGATTTGTAGTATAGCCTAAAGTCAGGTAGGTTGATTCTTCCAGTTCCATTCTTCTTTCTCAACATTGCTTTGGCTATACGAGGTTTTTTGTATTTCCATACAAATTGTGAAATTATTTGTTCTAATTCTCTGAAAAAGACCTCTGGTAGCTTGATAGGAATTGCATTGAATCTATAGATTGCTTTGGGTAGTATACTCATTTTCACTATATTGATTCTTCCAATCCACGAACACAGTATATTTCTCCATCTATTTGTGTCCTCTTTGATTTCTTTCATCAGTGTTTTATAGTTTTCTATATACAAGTCTTTGGTTTCTTTAGGTAGAAATACTCCTAAGTATTTTATTCTTTTTGTTTCGATGGTGAATGAAATTGTTTCCTTAATTTCTCTTTCTGTTTTCTCGTTGTTAATGTATAGGAATGCCAGGGATTTCTGTGTGTTGATTTTGTATCCTGACACTTTACTATATTCACTGATTAGCTCTAGTAATTTTCTGGTAGAGTCTTTAGGGTTTTCTATGTAGAGGATCATGTCATCTGCAAACAGAGAGAGTTTTACTTCTTCTTTTCCAATCTGGATCCCTTTAATTTCTTTATTTGCTCTGATTGCTGTGGCCGAGTTCCAAAACTATGTTGAATAGTAGTAGTGAGAGTGGGCACCCTTAGCTTAAGAGGTTAGCTAATAATGTTTACCCAAAGATGGTGACACAGATATCTCTGATTTTAAACTTTGGCATAACTTGGCATGTAAGTGAAACATTTGGGAGTAAATCTGCCAATGACATAGTGATCATTTACTGAGTTTGCAAGGCCATGATCATAAAATGGGAGCTCTCCATAAAATGGGAGATCCACCAATGCATGGGGAGACAGAATGCTATGGAGAGGGGCTGGCCTGGCTCAGCTGCCAGCAAGCTGTAAAAACCTCTCTGCTCTTAGGTTCATTATTTATTTACTATTTATACCTTGCCTATTTCTAAGAGATTGGAGGTAGCTTTCAATAAAAACCACTAATGTATCAGAACTCTTTTACGAGGTAATAACTTGAGATTAAAAAAAAATAGTTATAGCAGCAAATCTAAGCTAAGAGAATATTTTGTAATGGAGCACAAAATGCTGCTATGAGTTCCATGGCTACAGAGCAAAACAGGAAGCAAGTTGTGTCATTATCATAATCCATGGGTCTCAGTTTTGTTATTTACAAAATGAGTTGGAGATGAGTTAGATGAAATCACTTTTTAGGTTTTCCGGGTTCAGACGTTGCTTTTGCAAAGTGAGAAGTATATTTCTGGAAAGAATTCCTCACATTCTGCAAGATCAAGCACCATCGGGAAATTTGCATAACTGAGGCAACTTTGTAAGCAGAGAACTCAAAGTAGCAAGGCTAATGAAAATACTAATAAAATTCTACATAAATTAAAAAAAAAACCACAACTTTAATACTTAGAAGACCAAGAGTATGTCTGAATATGGGCTGAGGTAAGCCTGTGTAGGAAAAGGTTGAGATTATGTAGAGAGAGGGTTTAAGGACAAAATGCATGTGGATCAGGCAAAATGTGCAATTAGAACCTCTAGATGACACGAAGATAACCTGAGCCAAGACAAAGTACTTGGGTGTAGGAACACGGAATGCGGTACTGAAGTCTTCAGAAGACTGCTCATGTTCTTAGAGTTCAGTCACACAAGAATCTGTGACTGGGAACTGATCAGTCTCAGATGACTGGTGTTTCTGTAAAGATATGTTACAGTTTCTATATTGGACCAGACAAACCTGAGAGGTTCCATCAAATATAATATTGATTTGGCTGCCATTGTGTAGAGAAGGACTAAAAGCCTAGTTAGTTGTAACCAAAACAACAACAACTATAGGAAGAATATAGCTACAAAGATATTTTAATCTTAAATGATAGTTGGGAGAAAGAGTATGGGAAAATGGCATTAGAAAATGGAGAAGAAAATTATAAATTAGTTCATGGTGACTTGTGGGTAGCAAACTGAGTTAAGAGAACCTATTTGGACAAAAAAGAATTTCATAAAAACACTGAGAAAAAAGGAAGGAATTGTCCAGCGATTCCCCTTTTGGGATAATAAAATTCCTTTAAGTTGGCGTTTTTCAAACAAGGGCAATTTTGTTTCTTAGGAGGCAATCTGGTACTATCTGGAGATGTTTTCAGTTGTTGAACTGAGGAGGTCCTATTGGCATTTGATGGATTGAAGTCAGTAATTTTAATAATGAAAACTATGGTTGGCATCAAGCCAGTGCCTTGAGAAGTACAGAGGGACCAACCAATATTCAGAAACTTGGTTGCCCACTAAAAATGCTCTGAATAGGTTTTTTTTTTTCCCATTTGATTGACAATCACAAATACTGCTTGAGATCAATAAAACTAAGGGCATCAGGAAAGGAGTCCAAATGAAGAAAGAGAAAGGGTTATAACCAGTATCAGAAGGTCAAAAGAAATAAAGCAAAGAACAGAAGGAGATGAAGTGAATCAAATGAAAACAAAAGAAGCAGAGGCAAATGCCTTCCTTCTAAGAAAGCAGAAGTATGTTCTTCTATTTACATGAGGAAGAAACTTTTGACACAAGCAATACTCTTTGGCATCTCTTTCTTTCCTGGGATTTAGAACAAACTGCTGCATACCTGATGTTAACTTAACCTAGAATCTTCAGTTTGTAAATCAGTAGGGAACTCGACTGACCATTTTAGGGTACCTTGTGTGCCTACATCAGATCTGATTTAAATGGAACAGCATCATAGGAAAAATTGGCCCTTTGCTAGCTGTTTCAAATGCCAATTCCATCTGAAGCTTCTATAAGGGAAGAATAAATATTGTTTTCTGACATTTTCCCTCATGAACGACATTCACTAGGAATTTATCCACAACCATTGGTTTCATTAACATTATTATTGCTTTAGGATGGCACTCTGTTCTCTGCCTCATCCTGTAAATATCAGATGGCATTTTGTTCCAAAGATAAGAAATTTTCTTTCTTGTACACACATTTACCACACAGGAAGCCCACATGGGACGTGAGCACAACCTACTGTAGATCAAGTAGATGTCAAGAGAGTGTGTTCTTCCAAAGCCAGGCAGAGCGAGTTTGCCATGTTTGCCATGACAGTCCATACCACTCACAAATGTTTTAGTACAGGAGAGAAGGAGGAAATGCCTTCATCTCTGGACACTAAGTCTTCCTCAGTCTGAGGACATTGAGAGCCATTTCATGAAGGTCGCATCTACCTATCTGTAGTCTAAATGGAAAACAGCATCACAGAATTAACTAAAGATGTGTCTAGAAAGGCTCACTAGAGTGCAATGGAAGAAAATTAGGGTAATTTCTTACCAGGTATCTCAGCGTATGTACATATGTGTGCAACTGCATGCAAGTCTGCAAGCAGATACACATAAAAACGAATGCATCTCACTTTCTTTGTTCTTCACAGCAGATCCTGAATTTTAGGATTTATGAGCTGTCAGAATTTCAATAAGTGAAAATGTCATCCTATTTCTAATGATATATTTGATTAATCCATGCAGATATGTGATAGAGATTCTTCACGGGTTTATTGAGATCAGTCAGTACATAAAATGCCTTCTCTACGGGTAACCAATATTTATTGAATGCCTCCTATGTGTGTCAGACACCCTACCAAGGGCTCTACACATGTTATTTTACGTAATTCTCCTGTGTCTTAGAATTATGTATTCACCAAATCATTCCTTTTAAGAGAAATGTATTTTACAACACCCTTGGAGTTAGGTCAGATCATGAGACTAAGTTATGGTCAATAAAATGTCAGCAGGAATAATGCATGCCATTTTCAGAGCTCACCCTTGAAATTCTCACATGTAAGCTCTCTCTCTTATTCTTTCCTCATTGGTTAGCTGGAGGGAGAGGATCCAGAGGATAGTTTTTTGACTCCATTGGATGAAGACAGCCTGCATCCTATGGAGGAAAGCCACTCAGGGAGGCTGATGGTAATTATATCCACTTATAACTTTTACATGAAGAACACATGAAGTTAAATAATGCTAAGGGACTAAGATTTCATTACTGTTGCTGCAGAAGCTAAGATTATTTAACCAGCCTAATAGAGCAGTTGTTAGCTAGAAAAAAAAATCTTGCTGTAATACAAAGTCTAAAGATGTAGCATTTGTCTTAAAGTTGGGTATAGGAAGTAAGGAGACTGATATTAGAGGCTCAAAAGATGGGAACACATGTCATTTAGTTGCAGTGTACTTGGCATACTCTCATCCACAAGAGTATGCCACATACTAACTCAGAAGGCTAACCACATGCCTTCTGAGCCAATAGCTCCACTGAGCAATTAAAAGCATTGAACTCTTAGTGTGTGTTGGATACCACTGGCTGCTTTGACAAGGCATTGCAAGAAAGAGATGAACTCAGGAAAAATCTGGCAGGCTTGCAAGTAGAAATAAAAGGAAATAGAAAAAGTCAGAAAGCAATGGCCTTATTTTCAGAAAAGCTATTTGCTTCAGGATAAAAATAATAAAACATGGAATGTTATAAACATTTTAAGGGCCAGTGACCTAATGAAACAGATTACTAAAATGTCCTTAAAAAAAGTCTAAAGATGACTATCAAGTTATGAGTTGTCTTAACCTGACTTCTCACTCAAGCCCTAACAGCTCTCGTCTTGGGTGAGAAAACCTTAAGTTTGAGGAAACAGCAAAATGAGGCAAGTATGAAATAAAGTTTAGAAAAGAAATCTGAATGGTGATTTTGGCATCAGGAACTAATAATAATCACAAAAATTACAGTGTTACAGGCTGAACTGTGTCTCCCTAAATTCATCTGTTGGTATCCTAGCTTCTACTACCTCAGAAGATGACCTTATTTGATATGGGGCATATACAGAGATAATCAAGTTGAGCCAAGATCACTAGGGTGAATGCTAATCCAATGCAGTGGGTGTTCTTATAGGAAAAGGACATTTTGACACAGATTGTATAGAAGGAAGCCCATGGGAAGATACAGGGGAAAGAAAGCAAAGTGAATCAGTAAATTCTCTGTGCTCTTCTTCTCTAATTTTCCAAATGGCAGTATCACCATGATTAGCCTGTCCCTACTCTACCATGGTATATTAATTGTATGGGGAGAAAGGAAACAGCTTGTCTCTATAAGTCACAGCTATTAGACCACAAAAAGCCACTTCTAGTGAGATGGAGAAAGTAGCTCATTACTTAGATAATCTACTGGATGGAATTCTGGGGTGTCTCCTTTGGGGTGGTGCTAAATATGTCCCATGCATGGGAATAGGATGCCTGAAACACTGCTCTGTCCCCTCCATGCCTTTTCATTTTCTCTTGGGCACACAGCTAAACTACCTTTGCAAGCTGCCTGACAGGTAGTGAGGCAATGGACTCAGGGGTGGTTTAAGAAATGCCAGTATAATGACATGATTCCTCCAATAACACCCTCTAAAATCTCTTAGATTTTAGAATCTTTCTTTTGGAATCTTTGTGGAATCTTTCTCTTCTACTTAACAGAATTCTCTTACAGAATTCTTCTCTTCTACTCTCCTGTCCTCCCTTCTCACCTCCAGTTTGGCTAAACAGGTGAAGGGATCCAGAGAAGAACTCCAAAGATTTAGGGGAGCCCAGAATTCCTAGAGCAGATATAGGGATCCCAGATCTCAGAGTTCTTGCTTTTGAGGCTGCCAAGGAAATTGCCTACTCTAGAGCATTCACAGTGGACTTTATGGGAACAAGGATTAATAACTCTAATTTGGTTAAACAATGAGATTTCAGAGTTTATTTTTTTTATTTTTCTAAATTTATCTAGTCGAGAAACATTTAATACACTGCCCACTTATGAATTATACTAGAGTTTTATAGTGCTTTTATAGATTCTTAGTAAAATAAGCATTGCAAATATTTTTTAAAAAGTGTATGCACAAACATACACACAGACACCCAAAATTTGTAATAAATTCTTTCTGCAACATTTAATGGGTTACAGTGATTCAAATGAGTTAAGAATGAGAGAAAACCACAACTGCAGAAAAAATATGAGTTGACCCTATCCTTGCCAACTTATTACAAGTATAATGGAGTCTGAATATGAAAATAAATAAATAAATAAAAGTCAGGGGGACAGAGTCACTGCAATGTTAAGTGGCAGCTGCTATAGAATATGACTGAATAGGAAAATTACTAATGAGGCAGTCTAAGTCTCAAACCAGCTATCCAAATGACAAATATAACTGAAACAGAGCTGTAGATCAGGGAGACAGCGACAACAGAAACACTAGCGAACAGACTGGCAGGACCATAAAAAGAGTTGAATGAATGAGCAAAGTGGGTTACCTGGAGATGGAAGCATTAGCCTCTCAGAGTTCACAGCATGCATTAATGTCCTAATGAGAAACCTAATCCCAAGCTACCTTTCTAGTGATTATCTCCTGGGTTGACTAATCATAGACAGAATTAACAAATTAAATACATTGGAACTAGTGTCATTATGGACAAACTTTACTTGTTTAAGAAGGAAAAAGTAACAACCAGAAGCTATTTTTATTTTTTTAATCAAGAGTTTTGCATGGATTTATTGACTACTTTTCTTTGAATGTTGGAGTTACATTCAATTTCACTGGTGATGTATTATGATCAGGCAGAATTGGAATTTTCCTTTCTATTCAGACATGATGAGGTGCTGACTATAGACATGAACAACAGATGACAGGTAACAAATGGCTCCAAAGCCACAGGACAGAAGCAGCAGAGATCTATGACTCTACTTTCCATAGGTCTTCAGCAAAGCATGGCTTCATCATGGCACAAGGACTAGGGCTGTATATAAAGGTCCATGCTTCCCTTTATAAGATAGCTTAGCCATTATTCCAATGTCACAGACAATCTTTTCGTGTTCTGTTAAACCTTTATCTTCCCCTCCCTTCCATCCTTCTTAATAGACATGGCCTACATTAAAATATCTGCCTTAAATGCAGGACCTGGGTTCCATCCTTGGGTAAGGAAGATTCCCTGGAAAAGGGAATGGCTACTCATTCCAGTATTCTTGCCTGGAGAATTCCATGCGCTGAGGAGCCTGGCAGGCTACTACAGTCCATGGGGGTCACAAAGAGTCAGATACGACTAAGTGACTAACACTTTCACTTTCACACTTTCACATTGAAACTGATCTTAAAAATACTGCAAGTGATCAGAGAGGCACTGTGAACACTTTGTTTTGCAAAGATAAAAATCAGCATTCACATCATTCTAGAGCAAGAGCAAACATACAAAGTACAGAAGCACTGAGGAAAAGAATAAAGTCTATCCCCTCCATTCCATTCAATATCATCTTCCTCTCTCACTCTCACCCTCCATTTCCTTCCTCTATGTGCCCCTGAAGGATTATTTCTCCCCTCATTCTTCGTTCTTGTTGTGGTTCCAGTGGTACACATAGGCAGTTTCTATTTCTTCCCATAAACTCCCAGGGGTTACCGGGAGACCCCCCTCCCCTTTTATCTTGTTGTTTTCTGGGTTTGCTTTGACTCACTGTGTCAAATGTGGAATCAGTTCCCTGACCAGGGATCGAACCTATGCCCCCTGCATTGGAAGCACAGTCTCAACCTCTGGACCTCCAGGGAAGTATCCCCTTTTTTGAGGGGTAAAGTTCTCTCAAAGCCTGCAGACGAGGCCCTTGCTGACTCTAGATAGTTCTTCCTACAGATGCAGGGATGTCTTCACTTATACCTAGTGCTGCTCTCTCTGCCTACCTGGCACTGCAAAGTTAGCTAATACAGCAAATATGGACTTTGTTTCATGCAAATCCAGGGTTAAGTCTCAACTCTGCCATGGATTCCCTGTCCTTAGACAAAGCCCTTCATCTCTGAACCTCCACTTACTCATCTACAAAACAAGCGTAGTAATACCTATCTTTCAATTAAACATCACATTATACATCTATATGCTCTAGTATTTGATACCTGGGAATTATCTAATTAGATTGCAGCATAGTGTAAAGTGAAAGTCGCTCAGTCATACCCAACTCTTTGCAACCCCATTTACTATATAGTCCATGGAATTCTCCAGGCCTGAATACTGGAGTGGGTAGCCATTCCCTTCTCCAGGGGATCTTCACAACCCAGGGATCAAACCCAGGTCTCCCACATTGCTGGCAGATTCTTTATCAG
Organism: Antilocapra americana; assembly: GCA_007570785.1. Taxonomy (NCBI): domain Eukaryota; kingdom Metazoa; phylum Chordata; class Mammalia; order Artiodactyla; family Antilocapridae; genus Antilocapra; species Antilocapra americana. The sequence goes on from ML664183.1 coordinate 1,732,501, forward strand.
CTGAGCCACTAGGGGAGCCCAAGAATACTGGAATGGGTAGCCTATCCCTTCTTTAGAGGATCTTCCCGGCCCAGGAGTCTCCTGCATTGCAGGCAGATTCTTTACCAACTGAGCTATCAGGGAAGCCCATGGCATAGTGTAGGCACTCAGTAAATATCAGCATCTTGGCAGCCAAGACGTTCTTCTCAACACTGCGATTAAGAGCCATCACACACAGGTTTTTAAATTATTTTTCCACATAACTTCCTAGTTTATCAGCTGGGGACTCCTCTCTCTGTGTTGCCATAGATTTAGACAAAGGCTCCTGCTGGCCCAGGATAGTGGGTAAAAAGAACTTATCTCTGCTTGCCTGGCTAACAAGGATAAACAACTCCCTCTCTGTGGTTTATGTTGAATGTCTAGTAATGCATCACCAAGAGAAGCACTTAACAAGAACACTCATAAATACAGCTATAATATTTATTCAGCTACTCTATCTGCAAGGCCAAGTATACAAATGGAGGATGAAAACAGACAAAATGGGTCACTAAAATTAGCCTGCACTGTTTGTAAGGCAGATAATAGTAATCTGATGTGCTGTCTTTTAGAGCCTGTGCTCCAAGGAGCTTTAGTTACATGAGAAAGATTTATTGTAAGAATTAGAACTATATTCTCTTCCATCTTAATGTGATATCTTCTGTTCTGGGAATGCAGACCACAGAGGTGCATTGCTAAAAGGGTATTGAAAGGTCCTTTGCCTCCCAAACTTTGATACTTGAATATTATCTGAAACCCATTTATATTCCTTAATCACACACAGAATCATACACAGGCACTGCATCTCTTTCTCTTAGAGCTCTCAAAATCATGTCCTACAGGAATGGAATAGAACTCAAAAGCTATTGACCACTAATGAGAGAAATAATAGAATAACTGATTATGAAAGAGGAACCCAACATAACCTCTATGGATCCAGAGCTAGAAGAAAGATAAATGACTGAGATACAAGACGGTAGCTTTTGCCTGAAGGTAGCTTTTGCCTCAAGAGAAGGAAGGAAGAAAAAGTATTAAGTACCCATTATGTGTGAACAGCTGTACCTAAAATTTTGATATTTTATCTCATTCATTTGCCCTTAAAAGTTGTCATATTACACTTGGAAACGAAGGGTGCCAGAAATGTTTATGGGGTTTGTTTGCTGTGGCCACTCAGTCAGTGGAAAGTACAACAGATATTCATCTGTCTATGACTGATTCTAAAACCAACACTCCTCTCTTCCTATCATTCTATCTCTATAACCTCTAAGAATACTCTCATGCCTAGAACTGCTAAAAAAAATTCCATCAGTGGTTGAATGAGTCAAAAAGCTTTCTATCACCAGAAATAGGTGCCAGAGCCTACAGGAGCAGAGAGGTCCCCAGAGAATGGAGACTGAACTTCTGCAGAATCTTTCATATCTGCATCCTGTGTTTGCTTCTTTTTGTGGTCAGAACACTAGAAGCTGCATGTATATCTGTTTCAAACAGTGATATCAGCAGTTGCCTCTATGCTTCAGTATACCTGGCTTGCCCAGTATTTTATAAACCTGACCACATTTAGTCCTTAGCATTTGCCTGAAAGATTGTTTTATTGTCCCATTTTTCAAGTGAGAAAAATTAAGGAGTGGAAAAGGCATCTTAATTGAGAACATCTTAAAGCTAGGATTCTAATCTCGATCTATTTTACTCAAATGAAAATCTCACTCTTGAATCAAGATGTCAAAGTTCTCAAAACACTTGAGGAAAAAAAATTGAAGTAGAAAATATTTGAACCTTTCCATGTGAGGAATCTGCCTGACTCACAGTGATATCTTTTTTTTTTATTAGTTTTGCCATACAATGACATGATATCACCATGGGTTTACATATGCTCCCCCTCCAGAACCCCCCTCCCTCCTCCCTCCCCCCGGGGAATCTCGATGCACCAGCCCCGAGCATCAACCCTGAGCTGGCAATTGATTACACATACAATAATAAACATGTTTCAATGCCATTCTCCCATATCATCCCACCCTTGCCCTCATCCAGAGTCCACGAGTCTGTTCTAAACATCTGCGTTCCCTTTGCTGTCTCGCATGCTGGGTTCTCGTTACCATCTTTCTAAATTCCATATATATGCGTTAATATACTGTATTGTTGTTTCTCCTTCTGGCTTACTTCACTCTGGATAATGGGCTCCAGTTCCATCCACCTGAGTAGAACTGATTCAAATGAATTCTTTTTTTAATGCTGAGTAATATTCCATTGTGTATATGTACCAAAGCTTTCTTATCCCTTCGTCTGCCGATGGACATCTAGGTTGCTTCCATGTCCTGGCTATTGTAAACAATGCAGCGATGAACATTGGGGTACACGTGGCTCTTTCAATTCTGGTTTCCTTGGTGTGTATGCCCAGCAGTGGGATTGCTGGGTCATATGGCAGGTCTATTTGCAGTTTTTTAAGGAATCTCCACACTGTTTTCCATAGTGGCTGTACTAGTTTGCATTCCCACCAACAGTGTAAGAGAGTTCCCTTTTCTCTACATCCTCTCCAGCATTTATTGCTTGTAGATTTTTGGATGGCAGCCACTCTGACTGGTGTAAAGTGATATCTCATTGTGGTTTTGATTTGCATTTCTCTGATAATGAGTGATGTTGAGCATCTTTTCATGTGTTTGTTAGCCATTTTTATGTCTTCTTTGGAGAAATGTCTGTTAAGTTCTTTGGCCCACTCTTTGATTGGGTCGTTTATTTTTCTAGAATGGAGCTGCAGGAGTTGCTTGTATATTTTTGAGATTAATTGTTTGTCCGTTGCTTCATTGGCTATTATTTTCTCCCATTCTGAAGGCTGTCTTTTCACCTTGCTTATACTTTCCTTTGTTGTGCAGAAGCTTTTAATTTTAATTAGGTCCCATTTGTTTATTCGTGCTTTTACTTCCGATATTCTGGGAGGTAGGTCAGAGAGGATCCTGCTTTGGTTTATGTCGGAGAGTGTTTTGCCTATGTTATCCTCTAGGAGTTTTATAGTTTCTGGTCTTATGCTTAGATCTTTGATCCATTTTGAGTTTATCTTTGTGTATGGTGTTAGAAAGTGTTCTAGTTTCATTCTTTTGCAAGTGGCTGCCCAGTTTTCCCAGCACCACTTGTTAAAGAGGTTGTCTTTTCTCCATT